>RSEF01000003.1:20251535-20293391 GCA_003993805.1 Himantopus leucocephalus
CCTGGACAAGGCTAATGAATATTCAGAAGACACAACTGATTAATATGCTTCTAACCTAATGTGCTGTCCTGTAAGAGCTTGAAAAACAATTGGTCTAAAATGACACTGTTTGACACCCACTCTGTCTCTGGACACCTGGCAGTTTTATTCTTATAAAGGTGAGGACTCAGTGGATAAAGCTCTGGCCTTTGATCTTCAGATCCACAGTTTAAGAGACAAGGCTGCGAGTTTGGTCATTTGAGCTTAGTCCCAAGTGAACAGTCCACATCACAAAATGATTATACATAATTTGTTACTATTGGCAGTGTCTGTTCAGGAAAGGCCAAGGACTGAGCTAGCATGAAGAATGAATTAGGTCTTACCTTTTACATTTTATTTCCTCCCTCTTTACTGTTATAATTTTATTATCCTGTCTCTAAAACGTTCAGGGGATGAAATTATCATTCATTATAAGTACTAATACTTCCTGAAGATGAACTAAAATGGTTAATTTTTTTTTAAATGTAGGTGCCCCAATCACTGAACATCCCCACCTATCCATGGGTGTTTAATATCCACTCATCACTTCTCTGCCAAGAAGTCAGATATTTCTGAGTACTTTCCAAACCTTGTACCATAAAAAATCCCGTTTAAATTAAAGAGGAGAGAGTGAGCTTTCCTTGCTCTCAGGCAGGCTTGCAGCTATATTTAAATAGCATTAGTATATAAAGCACTTCATGCTACAGTGTTCTGTTTTTATAAAATATTATTTCCAAAGGATTCTCAATTTACATTGAATCCTTCTTAGAGTACTTGTGACAGGTATGTTTGATCAGCAAGCCTTCTTCGTGTATTCACTTCCACATTGGAAGCCAGATGTATCAGTCTATTCACAGGTATTCACTATAGGAAAATCATTCAACTCTCGTGCCTCATGGGGCACTATACACACAATCTCAGTTCGCTTGAAAGGAATCTCAGTTAATGTTGCTTCATGTTTCTGTCAAAAAGAAGGACAAAGTAAGGTAAACTGAAGACATCCAGTAACTGAGCTGTTTGTGATTCTGGAAGACATTGTACCTGAACAAAGAAAAATGTTTATGTCTAGAAGGTTAGTTCCACTAGGTCTGAATTCCAAAAATTACCTTTAAGTGATTTGCCCACACACACACAAAAATCTTTAGTTGTCCTAGAATCTGAGTCCAGCTCTTGCCTTTTGGAATTACTCATCCTGTGAACACTCAGGACTCTAATTCTGCTCCTCAACACAGTATCATGGTCATGTAAAAAGAAGACAAGTGCTGGAAGCCAACATATACCTCCAGAATCTGTCTGATGCACAGTCTGCCAAAATCATTTAGTAACAAAGTTTACAACTTCCATAGATTTTCCAGTTTTGCTTGTATCTTTTTCAGTTAGCCTTTCTGTTTCTCTGAGAAGGGGTGGTTGTCTCCCAAGAGAGGGCAAGTGCAATCAAAGCCAAAACTAAGATGGCAAGCATGGTGATCTCCATGCCCAGAAAAGGGTAACTCTGTAGGTTAGGGAGCAATGGGAAGAGGATGGGGAAGTGCTATCTGCTGACACCATAACCTACCTCCTATAAGAAAGAGATGACTATGCACCATTTCACATGTATTTCTCCCCGGTGTCAGTGAAAAGTACTTCCTTCCCGTTCACTCTTCTCACAAGTCTCATTCTAGCACAAGTAGTAAGTTAAAGTGCTTCCAGCAGAAATCCATAATTTCTCCCTTTGCCACGCTTCCCAGAAAATAAGATATTTGCATCCTATTTTTTAAAGATAGTGAGTGAATGAACTTAAAAATAGAACAAATTTAATAATTTTAAGTGTTCTGTGACAGTATTGCAAACTCGATTTTTCCTAAAGGCTGCTTATTATAAAATCATTCCAGTTTGTTTGATAACTGGATAACTGTGCAAAGAAATGAGAAAGAGTTTACGCTGAAAAACCATCTGTCATTAGAAAGAGCTTAACGCACAATAGGATGTAAAGTTTGAGTGCTGTTTTGTGTTTGATCCTATGCAAGCTCAGTTGTATAAAGGCATATCCATGTAGACATGGCAGTATTTCTCAGAGCTTCTTCTAAATAGCTTGTTTCCAGCCATGTCACTCATACTAAGCATATGTTATTATAGCACAGTGGCATCTTTGCTGTATCTACCATGTATGACAGCATTTAGCCTCTCTGCATCTAGCAGAGATCATTTAAAAATCCACTAGCTAGAAGGTAACTGTCTTTTTCAGCATCCGAATTGCATAATCTCTGTATGTGTGGATTTTTTCTAGACGACAAACTTCTTGCTCAACTCCTGTGGGTAGGATTAATGGCAGAGTTTAAAGGACAAGCTGTGTGATCTATCAAAAGTGTACATGCTGAGATCTTAGAAGAACATGACCACGTTTTGTGTATTACAGTCAATTGGGGTGGCAGAAGGGTTGGATTGCTGCAGGGTCAGAAAACTGGTGAGCGAGTTATATGTTGAATGTGTGTATGATGTGGTACACACATTTAAGAAAGAATCTCTATTGCAAGGAAATTGCAATGTAGTGCAAATATCAGATAAATAGCTCACACACAGAGCCACATTCACACAGACTTACACAGAGTGGAACTCCACTGACATTCCTGAAATTGTTACTGGGATAAATTTGGTTGATGCATAGTAGTCTGTCTGGCTTTTACACAAGTTTGATGTGATTTACGGTCTTGCTAAGGTAATTTTTGAAACTATTATATCAGAAGAAGTACACGCTTAATAAGAGATAAATGCATAAGAAGAGAGAGGTTAGGAATGGCATGGGAGAAGTCATGAAGATAAAATGCCGTACATTTCTCAACAGCAAACCTTCCTGTTGATTAAGAAGTGGCACTGATGGTATCCTTGCTTTAATGAGACTTCAAGATGAGTGATGTACACACCAATTCTTTTGTTTTCCAGCTCTTAGGCAAGTGAATAGTATAATGGTAAAGTTCTCTCATTAACTTGCACAGTTTATTCAATATTCAATGCTTTTGTTTAGTATCTAATATATACTGTTAATTTGGGAATTGTGTCTGTCCTGCAACAAACATGATGAAAACTGTATATCTTTCCCCATCTATTGTTTTATTTACCTTTATTTTGCATGTTCTCTATGCTTCCAGTTTTTCTGTTTCAACAATCTTTGAATAAAATCTTCATCTTTTCCTTTTTTTCTTATTACGTCACTCTTTTCCTCTCATTTCTGACTACCTTTAGTAATCTGACCAACACAGCTCTGTTCCCTCTTCTTTATTCTTTCCTGTATACAATACTGTGACCATTCATTAAACCTTCACGTCATTGTTTATTGGTCTCATTGTTGACTGCTTTGTTAAACATACTGCCACTTTTCAAGTTTTTAGTCATTGTCTAATCCTATAGGTTTGCTACAGCAAATTGTTTAATAAATCTGTCAGAATACATGTCCGTGGGGGGGATGATGGGAAGATGAGGGAAGATTCACACGTGAGCACAATGCAAGAGACATAAGAAACTATGAAAAGAAATTAAGTGTTAAATTGCTTAGTTGCATATATGTATTTTTCGGAGAAGTGAATGACTTCCCTATTTAGCAATTATTTCATTAACAAAGGAAGTTTCCATATTATTTCCATCTCTGTCTGCTAAGGAGAGCTTCTCCTGTCTTCTGATATATTGTTGTAGGTAACTTCTGGTGCTACAAATTCAAAGATGGTATAATTACAAGGATTTTTCTTGATCCTGTAAGAAACGGAGTGAATTTCAAGTTTATTTTTTTCTTACATAGTTAATCTTTTCCATTATGACAATGACAGTAGATGGAATTTTAATTTTAAAGATGTAAATAATATCACATATTTAAATAAGTGTTTTAAGGCTCACTTCTCACAAGCATAAATAATTTTAGCCTCAAAATATTCCTGTGAAGTAAGGAAATACTGTCTGTGTGTTCACATACAGTTATTGAGACATGGAAGAATAAAATCACCTTCAGAGATTATTCTTCAGAGTAAGCTCTTAAATTCCCATTTATACAGGGTGATTGTAGAAACAGGTTGGTTTTCAGAGATCCCTATAATTTGTACATGATCCCATACTCAGTCCAGCACTTCTTAAAGGAAAAATGATAACAGTAATGGAATTTCCCATTCCTATTTTTAAAACAAGGCTATCAAACAAGTTAAAATGTATTTTTCTGCTTGCTTTGAAATCAGTTAGAAGTCAAATGAGAATTCAGTAGGAGAACTTTGAATGTTCTGTCTCTGTATGGTGTCTTCATCATAAGAGTATTGTTTCCCATGCCATCGCTCACTCATTCAAGTTATTATCCCTGATCTAGTCACGTCATCAAGAGCCTGCGTAAGAACTAGATTTGACAGAGTTAGCCTCAGTCAGAGAGAGAATCAATGAAAGGTGGATACATTTTTGGGATGCCTCTGCGTTTGCTGGGCTGCTGTGTTTTGGATATTGTGCCACGATGACCCATGCATTAAACTAAGGGTTTGTTTCTCTTTTGTCTTGTTGTCTAAATACCCAAGCAGTTGGTACCTGTTTGGAGACTAAATTACAGTTTTGTTTCCTGCAATTGAACTTAGTGCCCGTGCAGGTTTAGAGGTTGATTTTATGGTCTGTGGCTGGGATACTGGACTCGAATGTTTCCTTAACACCTCATTGTATAGTCCATAAAATTGCAGCCTGGTTTACTTATAAATGTGCATTTAAAACATGATTGCACTATTATTTTTATATCAAGCAAACATTTCACAGATGAAAAGGACTGAACGAAGCTTTACAATCTGAAGGCAGAATAACAATAATTAATGCTTCTATTACTCTGTTTAAACAGAATATGTATTAAGCAGAAGACAGGTAATTAATCCCACTTGAAAGAATACACATTACTCATCACTCATTTGTGAATTTTTCAGTCTCTGCATAAAAGCAGTATCTCAAACAAAGCTAAAATACCTTCGGTACAGTAACAGGCTAGGTCGTCCAATTCTTATTTAGATGAAATTCCTAAGAGTATATTTTTATAAGGATTACAGGATCAGGCCTAAGGAGTAGCATTAGCTCAGCGAGAACTGAACCTACATTCATAAAGCTGGGTGACATTTTTCCTATTGTCAGCCATGGTAAGGAAATTTTATCTCAGTTTGAAATGTTGAACCACACTTTGGTATTTTTCCAATACCTGAATAAAGTTTACACTATATTTCTGATATTGTTAATATAAAAATGTGTTCATATTAGTTAAAAAAATCACAGATTATTCCTAGTAGAATACGTTCTAATGTCGCTTAAATATTTTTATGTTTCAAATTTGAGTGCATGGACACATTTTTATTATACTTGTTGCTAGAACAGTATTTACAGAATTTTTATAGATGGCTCTTTCCCCAGTAAATTTCATATGAAAGATATTAGTCTTTTATTTTCACTACATATGGAATATTCTGACAGCTTGTAATAAACTAGTAATTTAGAAGTTTTAAGTTCCTTATCTTTTATAGACAAGACTGCAGCATCATTTAAACATGTTTTTTCCTTGTGAATCATTAATGATTTAAGGTATTTCTTTTACCTCCTAGAGAAACTATATCTGGGGATTAACAAGATTGTTCACTGGAATTCATGTGGAAGCATAACTGCAGTAGCTGAGAAATGATCATGTTTCCTTTTAGTTCTCAGCAAGAGTAATTGAATGTTGAATATCTTACTAAACTCTGGACTGTGACAGTGTGTTAACATTCCGACTATCTCCTAACAGCAGGGCAATTATTTGCTGAGTGGGATTTTTATAAATCCCTTGGCAGTAGTATGTCCTGATAATTATGATGAAGTGCACTGGTCAGTGTTGATTCAGCAATCCCATCTCTAGCAAATATTTCATTCACAGCTCTCCTTCATGCTTTTACTTTTATGGCTTTTAAAGATCTCTTACCTCTCTTCTCAGCGTGCTTAGTTTTTTTACAGATTACAATGGAGCAAAAAAGGATTTTCAAGTTAAGTCCCTATTTTGTTGAAGTCTTTTCCTTCTTGTTTAACTCCTCATTAAAAGACCAGAAAGAGAAAGTAGGACTTTATTTAGGTTCTTACAGTGACAGTCACTTGCGAAGTCTTCCCCTTTCAAAGCTGTTTTTTTCAAGATTAAATTACTGTTAAATGAAACATTTATATCCATGATACATGTTGATTATTTCAGACTTTCAGTTTTGATATAGAAAAATAATTAAAATAGAGCATACCTGTATTATTTTTAGTTAAATTACAGTAAACTTTTTTTAAAGATATGAGGATATCACTTTCTGTTGACTTCCTGCTTACATTTTATCTTCAGCTCAACTTCATCGATTTTTGATTTTCCATATGTGTAATTATTTGCAGTAGTAGCTACACTGTATCTATTAGGGCATATTTTGTTTGGGATTTTATATGTAGACTTTAAAACGCAGTCAAGAAATAAGAAAGAAAAGAAATAATTCATTCATAAGTGAAAATTGCAACATCTAAAACCATTCATGTTTTGTTATACCACTTGGGATCACTGATCTTTTTTGAGAATCTCTCCAGCATAATCAACACAGCCTTGTCTTTCCCTTTCTATCTGCGCCTTTTTCTTTCCTTTCTTTCTTCCTTCTTTCTATTTCTTTTGCTGCTTTCTTCCTTCATAGTTTAGCTTTCAAGGCAAGCTCCTTAATAATTTCTTTGTTGTATTCTGGAAAAAAACAGTTAAGTCTTTCTCTCCGTATAGAAACGATGATAAACAGAAAAAGACAAAAACAGATATTCTGCAGCATAGACTAAATATAGGATTAGAGGTGGAAGCAATACAGGTTATAAAAAAAGCCCAACAAATCTTTTCTTTGCTAATATTCATTAAACTAATATTTGTTTTCTTATGATTTTTTTTCTTTCTTTATATGCCACCATTAATTATAAAGATAAGAAAATGATTGGGAGGAAACTAAATGATAGAGTGTTAGAAATGCAAAATGATTCAAAATATTAATGTAATGCTAAGGATGACTGGGTAACAAATGGTACATTTGCCAGTATGCTTGACCTTACACAATTAATATTCCAGGTCATGCTTGGGTTTCCATGATGGAAGGTCTGAGGCAGAGAATTCTAGGGGAAAAATATATCTATTGTATAACTCATTTCTCTTTTTTTTTTTTTTTATTTTCCCTGACGAGTCAGAACCATAGTCTTAAAAAAAAATAAATCTGTGCTTTCACACCTCATTTGCCATATTCACCACTGGGCCACCATTCACCAGAAGGGCCTGATGCAAGGAGGTCAGTAAGAAGCTATTAGCAGAGTCCCCTCCTGAGATTTCTTTGGTCTTATTGAGGTGGAAGTTAGCATGACAGTACTGCAAATAACTCAGTTGTAGGTTTTCTAACAGTTAGCACAGATTTCCCCATAGTGTTTGTCACTTTCGAAAATTGTTCCTGGAAATGAAGTCCCAGAAAGCTGGCTTTGACAGAGGCCCTTCTTAGTTGTGAAGAACACAGGTACAGAAAAACGTGTCATTCTCCCTGCAGACAAGAGGTACTTTTTGTAACCTATCATAATATTTTGGAGGGTAACATATTTTCTTATGGACTAAAGGTGGGGAAAATATTGGAATCAAAGTAGAAGGTAATATCTCAAGACAGATACTTTTCTACCATTGAAAAAGCAGTATTAACTACAATGGTTTTGTAGTTGAGAGAATGTTGTATTAAAGTAGGGAAAAGATGAAGTAATGCTTTTAACACATTGTACTGGTCTCAGGAAGATATGCAAATTTATTAAGTACCAAAGGCTTTGATCCTCCAGATTCTTAGGTTTCTGCAGACTGCCAGCTCCCTGCAGAGGATAGAGTGAACAGGGCATCCATCACGCACAGCACATGTGCAAGAAATTGCAAAAATAAGACTCTGATTTGTAGAGATATTTAAAAATGAATGGAAGCAATTTTGCCAGAAATTGGTCTGAACTGGAAGGTAGAATCAAACTCATCCTCTTTTATGTCCTGCCAAATTTTTCCAATTTTAAATCTAGCCCTGAAACCTTAACACAAACATTGGGGAATTTAGAGTAAATTTGTATTAATTTTATCTATCTAGATATTAACTCTGCTGTTTGCTGTGCTCTTTGTCTGTTTGAATACTTGAACATATATAATTAAAATTTAAAGTAATTAACAAGGATTGCTCGAAAAATTATTATTTAAAAATGCACTTCATAATCAATTTTGACCCAGATATTACAAAGAGTTTCAACTGTAGAAGAAGCAACAACTTTTAAAGTGTCCAATTGGCCTCACTAAAACTCCAAATCCATTTTCATAGTTCGTACACTATCTGTATGCTTAACCTGATAGTATGTAAAAAAAGAATATCAAAAGATGGCTCTTTGTTAAGACACCCTTTCATCAATAATAATTCAAAAGACACTGAATGGATGGATTCCCACACCTATTATAGCTAATTTTGGTGTCATTGAAAGTGTTAAAAGCCAGTCCTATTTGTGCACCTTGAGATATTCAGCAGCATTTCGTGGTGTTTGAACCCTTTATGAACTATATTTTTTTCTACTGCCAAACATGTAAACAAAGAAACATCAAGTAGAGTATACATAGTATCTCAATATAGATTGCAGAATGCAGTTTCAGAAATCCATTCTATTCATGGAACCATTTATACTTGCATATATATATAGATAGTATGACTAACAGAAGCAATATCATTTCCTAGAGTCATAGAATCATAGAATGGTTAGGGTTGGAAGGGACCTTAAAGATCATCTAGACAGCACATCACTTTAAAGTTATTGCCTGTAATTCTTCAGAGGAAAAATGTTTAATTTATTTAAGATGTTGTATTTTTCCACTTTGGGGAAACAAAAAACAAAACCCAAATCTGTGTCATGTACGTTGAAATAATCTAATTTTTTTTGGTTAAAATTTCTGACCCAATTTCCTCTTCAGCTTTTTTATTTTATTTTATTTTTTAAAGAAAAGGCTTAAAAAGGGGTGTACATTTTGGGCAGATGCAACGCTGATCAGGATTTGCTACTGATCAAGAAATCTGTGCCTGCCAACTTCATGGAGTCATTGTTATGCCATAGTGGTTTATTCCGGGTCATCCCAATTCTTAGGTTGGAGATGTTTTTCTTCTGGAAAATGTTTACATTTTCAGTGACATTGTAGTTTTCTATAAAATATGTGTTTCACAGATGTACCATGAGAGAGCAGTATCTCTCCCCCTAGCTGGTCACCTCTGCAGACACATGGCATGTCTAGAACGTACAGTCTCCACATTGGGCAGGATACAACAGCTGAACATAGATGGTGTAGGAATGGGTGGAAAGATAAAGTAACAGTACAATGAGCAGCTCAGTGAAATGTGAAAAAAAGGTAGTCACAGACAATCACTTTTCTATTTTACTGTCATCAACAGTGAAGGTAAAAATTAATTGATCAGAATGTAGGCAGATCCAATGGCCATGGTAGGACTAATGGGTGAAAAGCTATAATGACCATAGCATAGAGTTGCCTTGCATATCTCCAGCATGGGATCTAATTTGTATGGAAGACCTTGACTGTGGCATTTTGTATTTGAGAGAACTTGTCTAACAAGTATATAGTGTAAATGCATTCAATAATTGTGGAACAGTGCAGTAAAGCCCAAGACAACATATAGAATTTGTGTTTATGTAGTGCTACAGGTCACCGAGTGTTCGCAAGCAAAAATGTACTGGGCTGATAAGAAAATTGCGATAGGACAATGTCTGAAATACTACAAAAATAATAACAGCATTAGGAGAATTTGTAACTTCATGGGATGTTTATGTGAGTAAGAGCCAGACTTGAAGAACCAAACTTTTAAGATGCAGCTGGATTTTACAGATGGTACAGATGGACCTGCAATTTTGCATTCACTCCAGTGATTCTGCTCGCCTGCTATTTGAAGCACGGATCCCTGCCATTTTAGTCTGGCATCACGAAGAGCTGAAGGCACAACCAGTGGTTGTTTGGCATACATATGTTTCTACCATTTATCTCTATTCATGTCCTCTTTCCCATTACACATTTAGACTGATAGTGTAGTGGGATAGTTTATAGGGTTCGCACTAAGAGGGCAACATATAACAGTGTGCCAAAATAAATTGTCATTAGGGCCAGATCGCTTACACAGTCGAAGACTATAGCCCATAAAATTTTGAATAGCCCAACAATATTTTGAATAAGCAACCATCTCTGAATATTTTTGTCTATTAAACAATACATTTTTTATGGGCCTTATTTAACTGTTTTGACACAAGAAATTGGAACTTCCCAGTAGGATACATTAATGAAAAATGCATTAGAGCTAATTGGGGAGTGTTCAATCCTCTCAACCCCAAGAGGTTAATACTTTATGAGGAGGCTGATGCTCTACTTAGTTTTCTCATGGGTCCTCAGTCATGTTCCAAAGGAGAAATGCAAGATTTTAAACATTTATTCTTTTCCTTACCTTTCCCCACATCACAAAACTGATTTCTTTTCCTACTGTTTTTATTCAATAATCCTTAGCAATTAAAATTACGATAAAAGCAAAAGACAATATATTTTAACTGAGCAAATCTGCTTTAAAAGTCTTAATATTCTGAGTCGACTGTTGTAGGGAATAGAATTATCCTTAAAGCAACTCAATATCTTTAAATTAATTTTTGCCAGATGTATTTTAAGCATATATCATGTGTTTTATAAATTTAGTGCCTTTGCGCAATATGGTATAGGAATTCTCATGTTTAACAGTTCATAATTAATAGATTAAGCTCACATATGTCTATTTGAGAATTGTTTATATACAACTGATAAAATCCCTACATTTATAGGAATGATTTGGGAACAGTCTGTCACATAATTTTGACTTGCCAGATATTCACAGATTGTTAATGACATAGATTATTACCTTAGAATCCGAAATGTACGGTTTGTATTAGTAATTGTTGTATTAGATCATACTAGTGATGCAAATAATGATGCATCCTGAAAAAATGAAGTACCAAATTCAGTGAAGAATGAATCTTTCATTTCAATTCACAATTCAGAAATTTTTATTCTAAATTCTTGGTTTTTACAGGTTTTATACTATTAAAACTAAATACAATTGAATAGTTAAAGGAATTTAATGTGAACATTTTGTTGGAAAAAGGCAATTACTGGTTTTTAGTATTCCATACATTTTCTTGTATTTCCCCTTAAGTAATCACTCAGATTACTTTTAAAATTAAAACTCAAATTACTTTTAAAATCACTCACTTTTTACTTTTAAAAGTGCTGCAGTTGCCACTGTCTTAGTCCACATTGTGAGTCAGCTAGCACAGAGTTTAAAGGCACGAGAGTTGTGTTCCTTCACATAAGCATTTATTTTACCTTTTAAATATGTGATTAGAAATAAAAGATAATATATTTTTGTTCCTATTGTGTATAGGAATTTAAATTAAACTTTAAATTTCAAAACAACTATAATAGTGTGCCTTTAAAATGAGATGTAAATTTGTACACTTTTAATTATTTTTTAAGGGAAAACTGGCAAGTTTCTTTGACTACTGCTGTGGAAGATGGAAGATTGGAAATGACATAAAGAAAACATGGGTTTCAGATACAGGGAGCTCTTCCTTCCATAAAATTAAAGTTACCCCCATTTGAAGGGCTGAAACCCAATGTATACATTACATTATTCTATTTAAACCCTTTTGTAACTGTAATGCAATGCCCAGAGATGCATTTAAACTATAGATCTATGCTATGTCAGCAGTTGTCAGAAACTTTGTATACAACTGTTTATCATATAGGGTTTCTTAATTGGTTTGATTTATAGAATAAATGCAAGAATGAGTTCTAAGTTAGTTGAAGCCAAAGATAACCCCATCTTCTGCTTAGATTGCAGGCATCTACAATTCACCATTCAGAAAAACTCCAGATCCAATGGAACTGCTGCTCCGGAATTCAAAGCCACTGAGCCACAGGCGGCAGCAAATGAAGAGTCCCTTCTCCTATGAGCTCTATGACTGGCCAACTTGTAAAAGGCCTCCAACTTTCTCCACAGCACAGCCTCTGCCACCTATTGGCAGACAGAAACCTCAGGTAATATTTTTTCAGTGTCTCTGAGTCAGCTTTTGTTCATATCTTTTATCACAGATTGCCATCGAATATCTCGAGTTGGATCATTGAGTCCAAAAATCCCTTTTGTGGATTTGATTTTTACATATAGATCTAGTGCTTGCATTCTGGATATAAAGTCTTTGAAACAGATTTGTCTCAAATAAAAAGAAACCTAGGTGGTATGTAAAAACAGAGAAATACGATTCTTTAGCCTTTACTTTTGTTCTTTGGGGAAAAAAATGTCATTTACGATATTTCAAAGGGAAGACCCGACATAATTGAATATCAATACTATGATTCATTAGAATACTTAATTTCTAATTTTAAATTAAAAAGTAATAGGAGAAATGAAAGGTAATAGGGCAAATTAACCAGTTGTGATAACTTCTTGCGATTGTTTCCCATATGAAGGCCAAGAGACGTCCTCTCAGTACAGAATAGCTCATAGTTGACTCTTTCATGTCCACTAGCTGTGTGTCAGTTTTAATTACAAAATTTTCTACATTTTGTTCTGCATCACAGCCAAGTTGCCCAGCGCTCATTCTTAACTGTCATGATCTCAATTTAACTTCAGTTGATGTCAACATATGTTGCAGATAGCTTTTTTTTCTCTTCCATAACGCAATGGAGATCTCTGAGATAATGCATCAGAGTAAACATCCACAAGATGGCAAAACAGCTTTTGCCACCTTATTATCAAAACCTACTGGGAGTATGCCCAATATACACAGCAGATAGACTTTTGAGACCTTTATGTTCCTCACTTGATGACAGTACAATAACATGTCTCTTTTGCCAGTAAATGCCTGTTGCAGGTGCTTTTGGGATAGAAGTATTCAGTCTTTCCCTCTACTCTGAAGAATTTTTCAGTTTGCCCAATTTACTGAACCTTCTACTTGCCTCACACATACACTTTCAGTGCTGGTTTGACTTTGAATGACCACAATGTTTTCAGAACCTCTTACAAGTTTGTTTTTTTTGTACTCTGTCCCATATTTAAATTTTGTTTTCTGTATTTTGCCTAGAAAGAAAATGCTTCTGAATAAGTCCTTCTCAGCAACTTTCACTGAAGTTATCATTTAGCTACAGAAATTAAACAACAATAATGAGCAATAAGCAATGTATAATATATCTTTATTGGTATTTTACTCCTCTGAATCAATGGGGTTATTTTCACTATATTATTACAGCCCTTGGTAGAGGGGATCTGAACACAATCTTAAGTTTGAACTACTGCTGGCTTCAAACTATGTGTACGCATGCCATCTGCCACAATTTATGAGCAGTTTATTGATTACATCCACGCTGTTCTTCAGTGGGGACAGCCATGGGTGTACTGGCTAACCCACACAGAAGAGTCTTTTCTCATCTTTATGTCATGACTGACTTGCCTGTAGCAGGACGAGTCTGTATCGGTGGTGGGACGCAAAGGCAAAAGCAATTGGGATAGAGCATGAGGAGAAGATGCAGGCCTGCCAGAATACCTCTGGAGAAGCAGCAGTGAGCCACACAGAGATTCACACTGCTTATAACAGTAAGGATCAACTTCAGGGCAATTCTCCACCTTTGTCCTTCCCTCCTTATGCTCTCCCTACCTTGACTGGTTGAGCTTCCTCATTGAATGAACTCATTGACTCACATTAGAATCGAGACAAACTGAGAGCCAACAAACAGTTTGGGGTATCAGGGAGTTTGGAGTTGAGCTAAAGATGACATTTTAGCTTTACCTTCTGGGACCAAAGGGGCTGTGATGATCCTTCAGTGGGATGTGACAGAATGCACTGTCTCTAAGGAGAGAGGGAAAGATTTTGCCTAGTGGACATGGTATAGGAGTCACGCTTTTTAAATAAAGAGGGAACTCAGAGGTTTTCCCTTGTTAAGTTGCTCTTGCAAAACCGCTTTCCTGTATACAAAGTATTTTTACAAGCTTCTGTGTGGATTTCTAATATTTTATAGACCTTTCTAAGTTCAGATGCATGCACAGCAGTCGTGCACAGATAGCCTTTTAGAACAAACCAGTAGAGTTCTGTTTATTTTCTGCACCTCAAAGAGGGAATTTACTATATAATACTTTAATCCTTTCAGCACCCTGGGACGTACACTGTGGGGTAAATTTTCAAAGCACAGCGCGTGGATTTAGCTGCGCGACTCTTATTGATGTTAATGGGAGTCACACGGCTAAATCCCTGCACAACACTTTGACAATTTAGGGTTGTATGTCTAAGAAAAGGACACTGGTTTGAGCTGATGAAACAGCTGGAAATGAAAACCCATCAGAACGCATCATCCTAAAAGTTGTCTGGTGTGACAATAAGGAATTTAATTACTAGATATACTTGTGTCCTACTTCTCTGTTGTAACACTTTTTGGCACCGAGCTTCTTTTTTTAATATCTATATGGCCCACTGTGAGTCATTTGTTACTTCACTGTTCTTTCAGGTATCTAAAATTTGTATGGCCCATAGGGTTGTATATTTTATATGAGAATGTCAATTATATATATATATATATATGTTTAAAAGAACAGAAATTAGCTATCTATCAGCTTTCTCCTAGGGAAATGGGTATTTAGCATTTTATAGGAAAGCTCTGTATGTGTAAGATAGTGTATTTAAAAGAAAAGTTTTAATGATGCTTATACATCAGTTAGTTAGATCTATCATTTTTATTACTGAGTTAACTAGAATTACAGTTTGATGGAAACACAGATAATGCTAAAATTAGTCATCTGTTCATTAATAGGCATTAATAACATAAAGCACATTGCCATTTTTGAGGGATTTTTTGCATGCTATTATCTCTTCTGGAATGGGGGCAGTGAAGAACATATGATTTCATGTTGATCATAATTTTTATCATAAGCTTCTGATTTTATGGTAAAGTAGTAAGAATGCCCATCTGCTAACCTTTATTTGGCAGTGAAAAGATTCATGCTACTCAGTACAAATTCCAAACGTAGAACATAGAGTTGTGTGATTTGTTTTCAGGGTGAAACTTCCTTTCCTAGCCTGACCTCCCCAGGAATATTTCCGTTTCGAAGCAGGATGCCTGAAATGCTTGCAGGCACTGCCAATTTGAAAACATTCGTAAGCACCATTCAACTTCAGATTCCACGAATCTTAATCTTGTAAAATGGAAATCACAGAATCAGAGAATGGTAGGTGTTGGAAGGACCTCTAGGTATCATCTAGTCCAACATCCCTGCTAGGTAAATGGATTTTTTAAAGGTCTTGTCATCTTAGATATATTCCTTAGGTGCCTATTACTACGTAAGTTTCTGCAAATACATGATTCAGAGGAGGGGAAAAATCTGCAGGGAATATTTAGAATTATTTTAATATGCTAACATATATACTTCACTTTCATTAATGATGACACAGCCTTGTTTGAGTGATCCTTGCTTAGTTACACTCTTTCCCCCCTCCTTCCATTAGTAGTTGGACTCTATTAATTTCATTTGAACTATGGATTGAGAAAGAGTTAAAAGGTCTTAGAAGTTAAAGATGGAAAAAAAATCCTTGCTTGGATATCCAATTTGGCCCTTACCCTGATGGAATATGAGTCAATATTTTACAATGAAGAAGAAATACAATATTCTGAAAGACTCTTCTAAAAGCAAAAATATTTATCTTGATATTATTTGACAATAGTACATCCCTTTCCTCTTTGGTCCATATATCCACTTCATGCAAACATCTTGCAATAAAGAATATTCATTTTTTATTATAAATTTTAACTTTTTGAGTAACTTACCATCAGATTATATGTTACTAGAACATTGCTTACTAGTTTTAATGACCTGTTCTAGTATTAATTATTCACTCACAGGCAATAACACTTTTCATTCTGTTTTTAAAGACTTATGGTGGTCATATTAGATGAACTTTTTTTTTTTTACGCAGATTTAGGAAATAGAAGCAAGAAAATATTTGCAAGAAGTGTAATTATGCTTACTTGCTTTCTAGGATCTTTAAAAAGATCTCCAAATCATGGTGCTGTGCCTTTAAAAATAAAGTTCCAATAAAAATCCATTAACTACTCTCAAATATAGCAATCCTCCTGTCCAGCTGTGAAAAGTACTAGATGATACTTATTTGCCATTTGTGTTATTTACGGTCCATGACTTTTATGGTAACTGGTTCCTATTATTGGTTTCTATTAATGTAAAACATAAGTGAACATAAATGAGGCGTGAATCATTTCTTTTTATTAGCCCCACAGTCTTCACTCAGTGCTTGCAGTAACTCCAGCTGTGACTTGTTAGTGATAACCTATTTAAAGAAGGATATCTTTAAGAATGGAGGCTGTGATTAGGATTCTTTGTCTGTTCATAGTTTCAGAAGGTTTCACTAGTTCATTGCAGGATCAACAATGATGAAAATAAAATAAAATTTAATTACCAACACTTCTAAATCCAGAGTTGCCACTAAACTGTCCTGAGTGTAATATGGCACTAATTATACTCCAGGTAAGTTCTTACTGGTTAGTACTAAAAGTAAGACATAGGATATGTCACTTCGACAGTGCAGGAAAGGACTTCTTGCTGCTATTTTTCTGTGTTGTTAAATGGTAGTTGCTGATATGAGCAGTTATTAAACAATATATTCTGGAAAAAAGATATATATTTGTATAGAGAGAGAGACTTGTGAAAGAACTATGAGCTTTCGTTTTTCTTTTAAGAATAATGAAATTAAGGTGGAATTAGACTCTTCAAAAATGGACTATACACCTATATTGTTGAAGTCATTAGTTTGAATTGTATTAGAAGAATTATATCTGAAGTCATGTATTAAGTTCCCTTCCAGGGAGATTTATAGTTAAATTGAAAAAAGCATGTGCTTTAAGGTAAAACATTATTTACCCAATGAAAAGGAAAAGACTTAAGCTTTCTGCTTAAGCAGAATCTAGAAACAGTTAGTACTTGTGTATCAGATTTTACTTCACTAATTTTTTTTCTAAGGAAAAGCTAAGTTTTCCTAATCAGTTCTAACAATGAATTGTTTTAAAACAATAAATATTTATTAGTAGTTAAATAAATCTGGAGTGCTCATTTCTCATTTTCTCTTTGGAGCTTTAGAGCATCTTATCAACCTTTGTGTTATCTGTAACTCTCTATTAAAATGAACTGCTTTAATTATTTTGGAAGAAAAATCTTGCTACGCTTCCCAGACATTCTGTGTCCTCTTTCATCAGTGATGTGTCATGAATAAAAGAAGGAAAGAAAAGAACTGTAACCCCACAATAAAGCACTTACATTATCCTATACCTTTCAGGGGCCTTTCCGCGATACCGCTGAAGTATTGTGGCAGCGGTACAAGCCTTTGGAACCAACCTTGCGAGTGGCAGCATCAATCAATTCACCACTAGAGAAGGCCAGAGAGGAAATGAAAAAGGAGGAATGGAGAAACTGTATACATGACAATGAGTAAGTTCTTTGTTTTTTTTTCTTATATTGTTATGAGAACGTTTTCTTTATTCCGTTGCTTTCAGAAAGCTTTCATGCCTGACAAAATGAAATGTCAAACCTGACAGCTTACTAGCAAACATTCTATGTACATACTTCTAAATTCTGTGTCCTTAGATTATAAACTGTTCAGGGCAGGGACCCTATCTTGTAATTGTGTGACATGTGCCATCCATATCTATGAATTTATAGAAGAACTTGTAATAATAATACGTGATGCAACAGATGGGTTTAATGGGAAATAAGAAAACAAATGCAAGTTCTGCTTTGCCACATGCACCTCGCCAAGGAAAAAATAGTTTCAGTCTTCATGTTCAGGGAGCTTACAGACTGTGGGAGGAAAAAATGGTGTTGCATGCCAATGAGACTTGCTTTCTCTCCCAGTAGACTACCAAAGCTCACTTGGAAGGGAAGGGAGCATATGTTGCACATGTTAGAACATGATGCAAAAACTGTAATCATCTTTGAAGCAGTTTGGGTTCCTAAGCCATAGCATCTGTAATACTGTCAGACAGACCAGTTCTTTTCCATACAATCCCAAATACAGATATAATCCATCCCAAAAGATTTAAGGCTATTGAGAAAATATTTCCAATTCTAATCTTATCATGATGGAACTCTTTTGTCCAATCGTAATAAAAGTCTGTTAAGTCACCTGCTCTGGCTTTGTAGTTAACAAAAAAAATTGATGTTTTGTCAACATTTCCCTTGAATTCACTGCTCTTGGCAATCCTTTGACACTTCAATACCAGAATTCAGGACAGAAAGGAACCATTTTTCCTCATGAGCAGCCTGTCATCCACTGATTCACTGGGACACGATGCTTTGCTATCTTTGATCTGTCTTAAGCTTTTCTATCAGTTTCATGGTGCCATGTGTCAGCTTCAGGACTGGGACTTAAGAATGCCGGAATCAATTGCATTTGCTCTTATGCTTTTATTGTTGGATTGTTTTCTTCACATCTTCCCTGATTTAATATTAACAGTAACTTTAAAAGGAAATTCCACTCAAAAACAGTTTTGAAAGAAGAAAAAATCTCTTGGTTTGGCTACTTTGCAGCTTTTTAGGTAACGTTATTTTTTTATGTTTGGTGCCAAAAATGGGATATAGTACTCCTTATTCCTCTCATATCAAAAACATTACTGACTTAAGTCACAAGTAAAAATGTACTTCAGTTTTCTATTCCTCTCAGTATTCTTTCATTTATTGGGGTCAGGGGGAAGCAGCTTAACTTTCACATCTCGGCTTAAATCTGGGTCAGTCTTTTCTTATTTTTAATTCTAGCTTCTGCCGGTGAAATTTAAAAAAAGGAAAAAAAAAAACAAAACCCAAACAAAACACTGGGTAATAACTAATGTTCTTGCTCTCACTTTAAATGTTCTTTTCAAAGAATAATTTTTGACTGATTCATTCCATGTGGGGATGGGTGATATCTTTCATTTNATTTGATGAAGTTTACCCCAGACATCACTGTGTCCACAGTTTCAGAAGGTCAGATCTTGTAATAAATATTTCACTGACTCTTCAGTGAGTGAATTGTGAAGCTTTGCTCTTGTACAGTTTAAATTTGGAGTCTCCAACTTTGATACATATTAATTGATATGGGGTCTTTGTTTACCTCATGGGTAAGGAAGCATTTGGTGCCATCCTCAATGCACAGAAGCGATGCCCTGACACCGATGATTCTCAGCTTCATACACGCTAAATGCATAGTGTATTATACATTTTCAGGCTCTGACCATTCCGATTGTGCTTCATATTCAACCAACCATGCAAGGGTCACATGCGTAACCTTGAAAAGGTGATGAGTCGCAGGTCATCATCAGGACTAACTCACTAGTAATGCTGCAGCTGCTGTGTGGGATGCTGGTCTCCAGGGAGGAGTCAGCAAAGGGTTACTCAGATTCTATAGTATTTTTTTTCTCAGCAGTGTCTATTATGAATTGACAAATTTCTGTATCTTTCTCTGTAATTGTGTACTTTGGGACTGTATTTCTTCCTGGTAGTGCTTCCTATGCTGATTATTCTTCTGTTTTAGAAAATAAGGAGAGAATGAACAGTGAAAGTGTGTGGCATTTGTTGAGAAACCTTGTGTTTGCATAAAATAACAAACTGAATCCTTGATCTGTATATTTCCAGAGTGAATACTGTGTGATATCCCTTTAGACAGAAAAATTGTTTGTGTACACCTGCAATTTCCAACAACATTCAGAATTCCCACTCACCTCTGATTATCAGGGTTCTTTAAAGCAGTAATATATTTTCTTGAAGTGTTTCAAGTTCCAAGAAAGTTTTTGCTCCTGATAAAATGCAGGAATAATTGAAAAAGCTGTGGGAGAGTTTGAGGCAGGTGGACGCAGAACAAATGAAAGCAAGAGAGAATGTTGTGCTTAAAGCAACTGCTGGAATTTCCTATTTTGTAATGAAAGAGCAACTGGGTAATCTAGCCTAATAGGAATGATTCCTTTTTCTCATGTAATTTAAGCTGTTATTGCCTTATTGTGCTATTTTTCATACAAATGAAGTGATTTCTCCCCCTGCTTGGATAGGAATGACAATTGGACTCCTTTGGGATGGCCACTTAAACTAGTGTCTAGTTTGAAGCACCAACTGCTGGATCTAACAGATTTAGATCACTAAGCATGAAAAGTTCTTTACTCAGCTGCATGCTGGCCTAATTTTCCAGAGAACAAAACTGTAAATTATTTTCATTAACTTTGTGAAAATCTGTCTCGTGTAATATGCCTCGTGTTTCAAAGTATACTATTAAACATCTTTATAAAGTCAACATATGTCAGAATGAGTTGCAATGTGGTGATAGACGAGGGATAAACCAGCAATAGTGTAAGGCTGAGATTTCCTGATTTATTGTAGTCTTTTGGTGTGACATCAGGCAAAGCATCTCCGCTTTGGGCGATGTCCGTGCTCAGTGCTGTACTGAAGATAGCCAAGCGTGTCCTGAACACGCTGGTTCACTTGTGTGCAGCAGAGTGCAATGTTTGCACACCCTGCCTCTCACATGCTGCGCGAACATTGCAGCACCAAGCTCCTCATGGGCTTATTCGCAGCAAGATAATGCTTTCCTTTAGAACCAGCTTAGGTGCTTCTGTGCTACACAGTGCTATGCGCGAAAGGTACGCTTTCAGAGAAGGTTATGACCTAAATAAGCTCTGTACTTGGAGACGGTCAGTGTTATGAGCTGCCTGGTAATAATGGTAATAAAATGTAAAAAGCAAGTCACTTTAAGGCTTAAGATTTTTTTAAAAAATCTTTTAATTTCTACATTTGTCGGATGACTTACTGTATTTCTGACTGAGCTGCAGTGAAAATGGCTACTACATTTTGTCATACAAGTATAACACATCTGAAAACTTTTTTCAAATTATACTTAGTTTTTCATATGCTGTGCAACTTCAGCAATTTACATATTTTCCGGACTGTTATTGTATTATGATAAACAGGGATTATCATATATTTTCAGATAATGTTTTCTTAACAATTCAACTTCTATTTGTAACTCTTCCATTTATTTTAATTACTAGCACAGTGTGCAACATTTATTAATCAGCAGAGTCTTTTTAAGTTAAAATACTAAATTAGCTAACCCCATTAACACAGAATACTCCAAACAAGCAGTAATAGGAGAGGTAGTTACTGTGCAAATCGTATTATACATGCGGGTGCTCTAGGGCACAGTTAAGCATGATTACCCTCTTTTGATCCAGTATTCCTCTGCTTCTTCCAGCTAATTTCCACTGGAAATTTACAAAGTAGCGCCTTCATTTTTCCATCTTAATTTTTCTAATGAAGTTCTGGTACTTTATAACACTGGGGATGCAGATAATAAGTCTGTATAATTAAGAAGTTCCGGAATTTGCTGCAGACGAGATCTCTTTTACTTCCTACATGAAGTAAACTATGCTTTTCCTTGCCAGTTTACATTATCACAGACAGGGGTTAAACAAAAATGGCCAGAGGTTTCTTAGATTTACTGGTGTTAGGATAAAAGTGACTGATAGTTTATTGAAGAAGTATGTACTTAGAATATTACTGTAGAAAATATTTGTAATAAGACACACAAAATAAGTTTCTTAAGACAAAAATACTACACTAAAGGGAATCTGACTAGATATGTTAAGTAAAATATTCTGTCTTTAATTTTGTAAATAACACTTTGATTTTAGTATGCGCTCATTATGAACTAAATAATGGCTGCCCTGCTGCAGTTGTTTTGATATGGGAAAACAATGTGTTTCTTCCTTTGTTCCCAAATGAAAAGATAGACACTGTTGGATTTGAAGAAATTACTTCAGGTATAATCCAAATTTGAAAGCTTAAAATTCATTTAATATTTTATTTAAAGAAAAAAAGATAAAAGATTCGCAGCTTCCTTGTAGAGAACCATAGTTTGTTTGGAGCTAATTGTTCATGGTCTTCAAAGTGAGATAAAATTGTTTTATTTGAATTAGATAAAAAACAACAAGGAATTTAATTGCTATCGAATAGAACCACTTTAGATAAAAATTAACAACACTATCACACATCTAGAGTCAAGATTTCAGTAGTATTTTTACTAATAAATTACAAAAATGTACAGTACATACAAACACTATGAAAGTTTGAAAATCATGTAAGCAGAATATTCCTTCTAGTTTAAATATGCCTTATTGTGCCTTGGTAGTGCAGCACGTATGGCAATCTGGCAGTAGATCTACTGCCAGTTCTTTCTCAGATGCCTGGGTAAAGCTCGAAGCATTTCTGGTGTCAGGATTACATGCTTGAACTGCTAGACTGCTGGGATTTTGCCTCTTAGGCAGCTCCAGAGAACATGCTGAAGGACCACTCTGTTTTTTTGCTGCCACTTAAATTCAAGAAAAAGTGAATGCCTCTAACTGTGTCCTGGCAAGTAACTGTATATGGCAAGTACCGTATAGCATTGGGATGCTGCTGCCCAGCAGTAAATGATGGACCTGACAAATCCTCCCTCCTGTTTGTGCTACCCTCTCTCCTCTCGCATTGCCATAGCCACCAGAGCCCAGTACCTACTGCTGCTTCTATCATCTCGGTCAATCCAAATGGAAAGTTTTCAGTGTCTAAAAGGCCTCTTCCATCTCCTGTTGCAGTAGTGAGAGATGTTGCAATAAAAGACAAAATGGAAGGCAGAAATGGTAGGTGAGGAATTCAGGAAGAAAGGTCATGAGGGGCTAAAAAAGTGGGGAAAAGAAGGATTAGAAAGAAGAAATTATAGTAGCGGGGAGGTACAGGATAGGATGAACAAAGGGAGAGGACTGATCTTATTTTTGTTAACAACAAATATTAGGGTATCTTTTGACATTTAAATACATGCCACCAGCAGCTGTTAAGTCCAGGACAGGCTAGTAAGTTGAGGCTTCTAGGTCTTTTTATGCTAATTAGGTTCAACATAATGTGGTCCTGACAGGAGTGCAGCTGGCCTTCATTACCAGTGACACTGCCAGCTTTGGTCCTGGTCCTCCCTTGGCTTGTGCATGTGTAATACTGCTATTTGTAGGACCTGAGATAGCTTCCCATTTTTTTGGTTTCAACTCTTTCCCCCATCTTGAGTGTATTCTTTGGCATATCTCTCATTCAAGCTTTTGTGGTAGGCAAAATGAAATAGTTTTCATTTTTAAATTTATTTCTTTAAGGAAAGTTCACCTCCAATTAAATCATCAACTCTTGGAAAGGCTCAGCTTATACTGATTCTGGTTTATGGCAAGATATAACTTTGATATGGAATTTAATTCTTCTTTGATCCCGCTACTTCTGTCTCAGTCACATTTACTGAAAACCTTTAAGAATTTCTGAATTTACACTTAAGTCACAAGGAAAAGCTGAAACCCAGATGTAAGAATCCTGTGAGTGAGCTTTTTTTTGGGGGGTGGGGTGGTGGAAATTGAGGTCTAAACTTGTGCAGTTGATAATGGCATCATACCACTGTCTGGATTTAATTTTCTTCTCCTTCCATCACTCTTCTGTCACATTCAGAGCACATACTGTCATTAATTTGGGGAAAAGCTGTGTCAGGTGTACATACAGAGCTCCAGAACACAATACCATTACTGAAGTGTTTTGCAGTGCTATTGCTTTTTACTATTATTATTGGTTGTGGGGGTTTAATGACTTTTGTATGACTCCCATTAATTTGGTTACTCTACTTAACACAAAAAAAAAATTGTTTTAAATTCTTTTTAATTGCTTATTTACGTAGAGTAATGAAAATTCTTACTTGCTTTAAACAGACATTGAATTTGCAAGCTTATGATCCTTTCTTGTAATTAGATCATTATCACTGTAAGGATCTGCCCACTTGGCTCTGACATCAGAACTATAGACAGAAGAAAAAGAAACTTTCTACTTTAGACAACTTTATGCTATTATAACCTATTATATTGTCCTCAAACCAGGACACAGATTTTCAAAGTTCTTTCATTCCAATGTTAATATTTTTTATTGTTCAATCTTCTTCCTCAAATTCTTAGTTGTTTTAATTTTTTTTTTACTCAGTCATAGACATACATTTCAGGCTGTATGGCACATACTCCAGTTAATCGTCTTACAGGAGAGATGCAGAAGATCACATATATGCTAAACTACATGTAGAATATAGTGTTAGTTGTATCTTAGTGTTAAAACATATTTATTTCTTTGTTTGGAATTGTGGTATAACATAGATTACTCTGATTATTGGTTTGCCAAAAAGACAAGGAGTAACTGATCCGCAGTAAAATCAAAACCTCTGTGTAGAAAATCTTATAGGGAAAACTATAATTTATATCTTCTACTTTCCTCAAGAACTATTTTTTGCCATTTTGTGTATAAATTTTACAGACATAGTATTCGTATTGAATTATGAATGCTATGCCTCAACTAAATTCTATGCATATATGGGCAAATCCCTAAACCGCTAGCCTTGTCTTCTCAGCTATCCAGTCCCCTGAGGAAGCCAATTTTCTTTCGTGTCTGAACAAAAGAAAAATGTACTATTAAAATGCAATTCAGAAGTGATAAAAACTGCAAGTGGAGCAGCCGGCTCACAGCACCTTCGATGTATTCTCTGGGACACTGGGGCCGCATTAATTTTTGTGTGTGTGTGATGTCCATCCCATGTGCAAATTAGCATTACAAGTACCATAATCTGTCTTATGTGAGAGTGCCCTTTCCCATGGGTATACACATGCTACTATAGCTTTGTATAATTTAAAAGTCTGCTAACTCAGTGTTTTTCTTTTGCTAACTTTACATGACACTTTTTTTGTGGTACTTGATAGAATAAATTGATATAGCTGGCAAAATTCTAAAATAGTTTCTCTTTATGAAGTGGAAAGAAAGACATAATTTAAAAAACAAGCACTCAAACAGTTGCTGATGGATCAGTTAGTCCAAACATTTTTCTGAGTCCGTTTCAACTGAGAGACAAAGAAAGGTATTTTAATCCCCAACTTTATCAAAAACCTGTTTGACTGTCTAACTCTTACAGAGACTCTGGGTCTGAAATGCTTTCAAACTAGGAAAAGGTTTTAATTAACTACACCTGTAGTCATGGCAGTTAAAGCGATGTTTTATATTTCTGAAGCATGTATTTCTAATTTCACTGTATAATATTTTTTCCTGCATTCGTAGAGTTAAGACTGCATTTTTGTCAGAATACCAGCAATGATAGGCTTAATTCACAAGATTTTACTTTATATTAAAATGTACCTGTTTGCTCTCATAACCCTCTTGCAAACTGAAATAGATGGAACTAAGATATTCTTGCAGGGTTTCTTGCAGATCCTTTATATAAAAGATGATCTTTCACCTTCCTCCATACAGTTTGCTAGTGAACCTACCCAGAAAATGTGTAGCTGTCCATGAGAGTTAGGAACATCCATCTGAAAACCTCTTCCATGCCCAAAGTAAAGTAGATGCAAGTTCTCCAGAAACTAGCTCTTCACTTGTGCATGGTGCGTGCCTGCCACTCGCAGCTGGCACTGACTGCACTGCCTGCTAAGACTTGAGGTTCCAGCAAACTGGACCCTGCTCATTCTCTCTTCACATCACACCAGTTGGTAGTGCAGATACAACCAATGTAATAATCTAGTAATGCAAATCATATCTTTGTACAGAAAGTCTTCATTTTATCCTGTTAAAACCCTGTATCTCTTTGCTATAAATTTAATTTGAAAGGAGCTATAGGAGAAATTGCAGTAATTGTCTCAAAATACTGAGGGGGAACATTAAGAAGGTAGTAGAAAATAGCAGGAACACATGTCCACGTTACCTCCTGTAGCATTGCTATCTATCAACCCCGTGGCATTTAGAGTAAAGCATAACTGATTTTTAAATGTTCTTGAATTTCAGGTTTCTGCCATTTTCTTCATATCACAAAAATGAGAAGTATGACCCATCAATTCATAGGTCAGGCAAATATGGCCAAGAAACTTATGGAATTAAACATTTCCGAGAAGTACAGCCTAAGAAGTGGGTAACAAACAAGGTAAGTCATTGCATATTTACTCTTGCACGTTAAGATAAACCTACAGAAAATTATGGCAAAACCTGATTAAAAACAAAAAAAATTTAGTGCTTACATTCTTTGGAAAATTCTAAAAATTAGTGAAGGGCCATTTTTAATTTAAGGTAGTTTCATTAAACTACCTGCTTTGTCAGGAGCATCTCATGTATTTCTGGCTTTGTAGTGCTGCAAGAGGTAATTTTCCTCAGAATCTGTTCTAACATGAGTTTGTGTCATGTTTGTATTAGGTACCCATAATCACATTAAAATTTCCCAGTACAAGAAGGATAAAGGATTTGGTAGCGTGCAGCACGGAGCCACAAGGATAGTTAAGGGACTGGAGCATCTTTTGTATGAGGAGAGGCTGAGAGTGCTGGAACTCTTCAGTGTGGAGAAGGGAAGGCTTAAGGGAGATTTTGTCAATGTTTATAAACACCTGATAGGAGGGAATGAAGAACAGGGAGACAGACTCCTCTCAGACTCTGTAGTTTCCAGTGACAAGACAAGAGGCAATGGACACAAACTGAAATGCATGAAATTCCATCTGAACATGAGAACTACTTTTTTCACTGTGAGGGTGACAGAGCACTGCCACAGGCTGCCCAAAGAGGTTGTGGAGCCTCCATCCTTGGAGGTATTCAAAACCCAGCTGGCATGGTCCTGGGCATCTTGGTCTAGCTGAGCAGAGGGGTTGGATGAGATGATCTCAAAACGCCTATTCCAACCTAAACAATTTGGTAAGATATGATTACTTATTTTCCCGTAAGTCACTTAACCTTTGTAAATATATAACAAGTTCCAAGGAATCTTAGTTTGAGAAGTAATATTTATTTTAAAAGAATTGCTTCTCAAAGCTTTACATTTTAAAAATGAGCTCAGAGTAAAAGTTTGGTATTTTGACATACAAAAATAAAGCTCATTGCAAATAAAGGCACAAAGATCAACCTTAAAACAAAAAGATCTGAATTTATCTTTCAAAAGCAACAAATGGAGGATATGCCTGGTTGAAGTCCCACAGCATAAGCATGATATATAAAACAGATCTAAAAGTTCTACTGGTGGTACTTGTCCTGTAAAAACTCTTTCGGTCCTTAGCAGTTCTTGATCAGGCTCAGATGATGATATCAAACAATGTAAAGATATTTATATTGTATATCGTATCACACATATATAAATTATGGGCTTGGCTGAAACAACTAAACTCACTTTACTTGGGATCTTGGATACATTTCAACCTAAATCTCTGGAGGTGAATAGCTGTATGCATTAACCCAACATGACATACAGCCTTCCAACCCCAATTCTAAATCAATATGAAGCTTCAATTAGGAGCCGCTTACCCAAACAGAGAGATAAGAGGAGAAAAGAGCTATTTATGACCTACCTGCTGCTTTAATGGGTCATTACTATCAGAAAAAAAAAACCCAAAACCTCCACCTCCTCACTATATTTTAATGGAAAAGGTCCTGTAGGCAGGTGTGAGGTCATACTTTCATAACTGTTAAATTTGAAAGAACTCTGTCCCGTTCTTATTTCTAAACTGTATTAAAACTTTGTACGTATCAGTGCTATGAAAAAAATAATGCTGTTCTAATGAATCACAAGGCTAAAGGGCATGTATCAAAATATTACCAAAAAAAAAATCAGATTTTTGCTTAACTGTTTGTCTGCTAAACACAAGCCTCCTTTGAGTTTCCCATGAGATGATATTTCTGTGGATGCAACTTATATTACAACCTGAATAGCTGCCATGATGTATATTCAGCTTCTGACAGTATTATACCAGAGAAGTTTCTCTTGTCATTGCTGCTAAGACAAACTACTGCATAAGTTCTTCCAAGGACTCAGGTCAGTGGATCAGTGACCCCTTTGAGCTGCTGAGGTATTATTTGATATTAGCTGGCTTTTTTTTAAACTACATATAAAAAACTTTCCCTGTGTATGTTCATGAGCATGTCCTACTTGTATTTTCCTGAGGCTTTCATGTGTTTATAAGTATGCATTTTAACTCAAGTCACAAAAAGATCAATATGTAAATTATATAATTACTGTAGAAGCAAAATGAACAACAATGAAAAATATTGCCTTGTTATATTTCTTCTGGAAAATGAAAGGGGTATTAGCGTAGGCTTCCTCTAAACATAATGATTACCATAGATATGTGAGGTAAAGGTAATAGTTCTTCTTTTCATCTAGTTATAATCTGATTTTTTTGTCTCATTCTGTTACGTTTCAAAGAAGCTTGAGTTAAGGGAAACTGTTGTATTCGAATTTTCATTAAAAATAAACAAGAAATGGAAATACTATATCTCTAGTGAAACTGAGTCTAGTTAGTTTACCCAGTTGTAAACCACTATAAAAATGCTTGCATATTTCAAGTTTAATATTGTATGTTGAAATACCTTGGAATGCCTTTGATAGAACTGGTGAGAAATATCAATATAAAAAATTTACCAGTCACTATGAATTTAATCTACAATGACAGGTTCCAATGTAGCTGGACAGTCAAGGGATCAAATACACTAACTATAGTCTTTCAGTTGTCAAAACACTCACATATGTTTGTATTTACTGAGGCAGAAATGATAGCTTATAGCCTTTAATCGGCATTGGAATTAGTTTGCATATGCATTTTAGAAAATGGACTTTAATGACTGCATTTAATGTTTTCTTATTTGCGAAATTCAGGAAGTGACACTTTAAGATGTTCCTTCCTGATAGATTCTTTCCTCTGATGCCTTATTATAGGTGAATTACAGTACAACTGCATCACGGTTTCATTATTTGCACAGGCATTTTGGCCCTAAACAGAATTTTATTATCTACAAAGCATAAAAATACCCAGTACTGCAAAGAATTAATTTAGAGAACCTAAGCATATTGCACAGAACATAAAGTTGACCTTTACCGTCTACAGCTTTTGGAATGGAGTGGGATGTGGAACACATCATAGATTTAATGTGGCACAACGCTGTCTGCAGAAACTTGGGTGGGACTGTGACTGCCTGCCCATTGCACCCGATGATTGAATCTGCTGTCACCAGCATCCTGATAATAATGAACATTCAGCTTAACGACCGTGATTATGATTATCATAATTGATGTGCAAGTGCAGTGTGTGGGGATCATTACAGCTGAACTGTACAGCAGAGAAACATGCCTTAGTTATGGATAATTTTACTTTTATGCATTGATTGGGATAAAATATGCCTTTCAAGTTCAACAGGCCAGCTTAATATAATTTTAGGAAGATTTCTACATGTATGAATTGATGATTATGAGCTTCATGCAAAACAGTCATTCTAGATGTTTGTTTTGAATTGTTTCATTCCATTAATAATGTGAAATAATTAAATAATTAGACATTGTCGAGTGGAAATCACTTATAGAGTACTGCCAGCATTAATCAAATATCAAGTTCAAATATTTCTGATTGTCATGGCCTTGCCTAGGCTAGGAAAAATAGCCTTTGTAATTCACCACCAACACTGTTCTATTTTTGGTGGAGCAGTAGAAATTGGGCTGTAGTCAACACTACTGGCATTTTCACACTATTGTGTAGCCATCAGAGTAGGCAATAGTTGTTCCTTATATAAATTGTATCGCTTCCATCTTTGTCACCAGAGACGGAGAATTACAGGCTCAAATTCAGCCAGTGTAGATAAAGGTACAATCAACAGCTTCAGTCGATTTTGTTGGGCAGTGATTGCCTTCAACTGATATTATATGAAGTTGCAGAAGTATTTAATTGAATCATGACATATATAATAGATAAACACCAGTGTGTCTGTGTACTTTAAGCCAGAGTTTATATAAAGAATGTTACGACACAAGTACAATGCAAAGTATAGGGTCTTATTGATTTATACTAGGTGTAAATTTGGTTCTTTGTCCAAGTAGCAGAAACTTCCTATCTGGATAACAGATAATGGGGAAAAAAATCTTGATCTTTTACTTGCTTTTGACCCTAAAGAAGACTGTAAGGACGAAATCTCTGAATGTCTCAACTGCATGAATCCTCTCACATGACTTCACTAAGTTTGGACTTAAATTCCTGTGTGTCCAGGGAATTAATCCTTTTTTGTATAGTCTGCTGCCTCTGAAAGTTCAATAGCCTCTCTGGGTTTCATGGTTGCTCACATTATGGCCCAAGTGGAATCACATTATCAGGTGGGGCCCTAAGTTCAAGATATGTGGGAAGAGGTCCACAAGGAGAATGTAATATGGCCTGAAAATCTCAGTGCCTTAGAAAGTGAGTGTGACTCTTCTAGATGGCCATGGCCAACTCACTCTCACTTTCTCCTACATTCTTCTGAGACCACTGTGTCCTGTGGTTCTACAGCAAGTTTATCTTTGTACAGTATTCCTGTGAGGGCCAAACAGAGCGGGAAGGCGGGGGGGGGGGGGNTTAGTTTTATCTCTTGTAGGACCAACAATATACTCATAACAATCATGTCTAGTGGATGGCGTCATTATGTGGCAGAGTTGTTTGGAACACTCGTGATTTTTCCATCCCTGACTATACTGAAATTTATTTAAATTTCACCTGAACTCTATTTTTCCTAACCTTGCAGAGACTGGACTTGAGATAGAAAAAGTTTACACATACATTATACCTCTATTAGATTGTGACTCCATGACTTTTTTTAAAGGAATTTGCTTGTTTTCTTTTCATTTTAATTAGAAAAAATGAATACACAAGAGTATCTTCTAATACAGTGTGCTACTAGCTGATGTGCATCTGTATTATCAGCCTTATTACATGTTCTAAAACTTTTAAGGCTGTGTTTACTAGTCTGCTTTGTGACAGAAGTTACTAATATACAATGAGACGAGCTATCGTGTATTTTGAATATCAGATTCTTAGTTCCCCAGTCCAAATGCCTGTGTTTTTTCTAGGCAATGCAGAACTGACATAATGTGGCAGCCAGAAGTGACTCTATCGTAGGGGAATTATTGGATGATCTGTAAGAGTTTGCTTGTTACACTACTGGTTTCCTCATGAGCCATGTCAGGGATAATAAGGGTTGTTGCCAAAGTGTGTTGCACTCCAGCAATCCCTGGCCAATGACATAGCTCCTGTATGATTATTACTGCTGGCATGACTTGATGTAGCTATTCAGATGCCCCAAATGGACCCTTAGTTTGAGTTATCAACTATTTCTTTCCGAGATAATGCTGCTTTCTGCCACTTTTCTTCCTACCCTGAGTCCTGTGCCAAATCAAATAATTTAAACCCAAGGATCTGGTCCTACAACAATACATCCTATCCTGTACTATTCATGGAAAGTCTATCTGTTGTACCCTGTAGCATATATTTTCTGCTCTCAATGTTGCTGTATCTTCATGTGAAAATCAGCTTGGGTAATTCCCTGCCTCCATATAGGGTGATTCCCATAGCAGCATTACTCTTCAGAACTGCGAGCTCCTTGGAGCTCAGGTGTTTGCCTACCTGGTTAGGTAGTACAAAAAAGGGCAGTGTTGCCCAATTTAATATCACAGAACAGCTTAATAAGCAAGTGGTCTCTGAAACTGGGTAACAAAAAATGGCTTAAGGTCACTTTGTTGCAACTTGTACTTCTGAATTTTTTGCTTTCTTTTAGTACGTCACAATGTACTATTCAGAAGTAAATATGTTAAAAAAGGCAGGAGTATGTCAGATCCAATAGTGGGAACACCAGATATTACCTCTCATTCACAGGACTAGAATGAAGTATCTCTTATAAGATGAACTCATTCAATCTTCCAGGAAAGCAAATGGCAATTTTAACTTTTGATAGTTGACATAATGTTTTTTTCCAGATTCCTTACTGAATGACTGTGTCATATTTACAGAAATACACTTTGTTATGAAGACCACTTTCAGAGCTGCGATTGGAAAAGTTCTTGATTGTTTCCTTTGAGAAAGTCTTTCAGGTCACCACTGCTGGGCTGCATTTGAAAAATGCTACTCTTGACATATGTAATGCAAATTATTATTAACTATCAGTGATCTTTCAAATTATTTTATTAAGTGTAGAAGGAAGGTAAACACTGTGAAGCAAATACAAATGTAAAAAATGTATCCCTGGCTACTGTTTAAGTAAATGCAGAAAAGAATCTGTGGATAGCTGGAAGGCTGAAAAGAAAAGCTGGAAAAACTTTCTGATGAAGGTTACTGATGAGTTACAGGGTCTGATTTTGAGGGAATGCTACAAAATGGTGACTGAGACGTGTCAAACCGTTCAGTTATTTGCATAAGAAAAGATACTGTCACCACTCTTCTAATCAAATCCATTCTAGTGGTTATTTGTAAGGGTTTGTCAGCAACTAGTTGAATATTTCATAAAACCTGATTTTCAGTTCCGTAATTTCTCAACGGGAAAATGCAGTCCCTTGATGATGATCCAAGGCTTTGAAGAATAAATTGATTCGCAAGAGAAAATTAGATGGTACTTATTATACTGTCTAACTAGCGATCCTGTGTCATTTGTCTGTTGGATGATAAATGTCTTTCTTTGCCTGCCTTCCTCATTTAATAATGTAACTTGTATGTTAGTGGCATAAAAGGAAAATCTTGCTTTTTCGTAAGAGCTGACTTTAAGCAGTATTTCTTTGGGGAAGATATGTGTATGTTTAAACTTTCTAAATAATTCCCATTGTACACATTGCCTAAACCTTTTAAAGCCTCTTGTTTATTCAGAAATAATTCAGAAATAGTGTATCCTGACCAATTCCTTCAGTACGTTCTTAGAGTACGTTGCAGTAACTTGTGGCAGAGCTGTCAATGCAAAAAAAAAAAAAAAAAAAAAAAAAAAAAAAAGGAAAAAAAGGGGNTGAGCTGGAAATGGTAGAGTTTGAAGTTACAACAAATTTGGTTTGTTTACATTGTTTTTAGGTGTTCACTGTTTGGATATTATTTTGTTTGTGGGAATTAAAAACCTTCACACTAAACTGGGAAGTGCTTGGCCTTGCCTTTTGATGGAAGTCTTGGATGGGCTGTTCAGCATTCTTGGAATTAAGTAGATTTATTTATATATCTTCCAAACAATGTATTTCAACTCGATTCAATTTGTCACAATATTGGATTAAAAAGGCTATGTTTTGAAGTCACTTAAAATTCTTTATGGGACATATCTACAAAAGCAAGCTACTTATTATTTGATAATACTCACCTAGACCTTGTTTGTGCTGGTTGAGTTGAAATAGAGTTGAAATGAAAGTAACAGAAAACTTTTCATAATCCTCAAAGAATTACATGGCCCATATAACTGTTGAAAAATCCAGGTATGAGATCTAATCCTCAGCACCTAGCATAAATAAGATATATCTCTGGAGCTAGGCTAATTTGCATCAGATAAGGATCTGGCCCATAACGAATATAATCAATATGTAGATAAATGCGATTTAGCAAGAAAGTTCTAGGAAAAACAGAGTTACCCATTTTCATGGAAAAACAGACACTGTTTTTAAGCTCATCTTGAAATGCACATTGCTGGTGAGTTTGCAAATTGAACTCTAAGATCAGAAGTACATATTCTGGTGAATTCTTGCAACAGATACACTTAGGACTACAGAATGTTGCATCTGAAAATGCCTGAATGACATATTTTGTCACACAGACCCATTATGATGGAATAGTTGTATAATTTGTAGTGTTGTTAATATGTGTAGCTGTTCTGGATGGCTTCTAAGAGGTTATGCCAGGTGTACACTCAAGCTGAGCAAAAGACTGCAAGTTTTTGTTGTTTTGATGATCTTTCCAGAGAGCAAGAGTAGATTATTCATAGAGCAGTAGGACTTCAGTGGGGTAAAATGAGATTTTAGATTTTAGAGTAATCTACGTGTCCTGAATAGAACAAATCACAGTAAAAGATAGCTTTGTGCACTTACATTGGAGTGAATGAGAGACTGTAAGTAATACAGACTGCTTGTTGTTTTAATGGTTTGACCTAAGTAGCTACTGCTTCTTTCTTTAAAATTTGTTATGAATCTGAACTCGTTTGCTCCATTTTAAACAGTAACATGATATTCCATTTGGAATACATTTCAGTGTTTATTCATTTAATGCCATGAAGAGCTGGTTTCAACATGCCCTTTATAAACTCAGGTTAAAAGGACATTCCACCACGATAGAGATAAACTGTATCTTTATTCTCTTACAGTTTTTGTTGATCTCAGCATAAAATATGTAGGGAAACTGAAAAGCATATCCACATAAGGAGTTATTTACAAGTAGGTGTATTACCATGTGTTAATATTCTAGAATAAGAGTTATGGAATTATTCAAGGATAACCTTTGAACTTCAAATTCAGACTTCACTTCCATTTAAATAACCTTAAAGCTTTGATGAGTTAATGTACAGAGGTAATAGCACCTAAAGTGAAGGGGATAAGATATAAAGGCTTTGATGCACACAGTATCTGTTTCACAATTGTATTTTTTTGTTTTCCATAATGAGACTATTTGAGGAGGAATTTACACTTTGACTGTGATAACAGGAACTAATAATATTCCCAGCCAGTAGCTTTGAGACATGTTTGGATCTCTCACTTGTAGTTGTACGAAGGAATGGCAGCATAAGTGAGTGGTGCGTGCTTATTATTAGCAACTGAATACCCTCCTCTTTTAAAGTATAACTTGTTAGGTATGAAAGTCGCAAACTTAGGAGGGGAAAAAAAGAAAGAGAAACAATAAAAACATTGCATATTAACAGACTTTGTACACTAATGCAAAGCTGCTTGATTGAGCAGTGTAGTGTCAACCATGTCTTTCTTCTAATGCTAAAAGTAATGCACATAGACAGAGTGACAATCAGAGTACAGCCTCCCATCAGCTGTAATTAATCTTTTAGTTAACAGAGACTAGAAAAGCTTCTCATCAGCCTTTTCTGAAGTCTGAGGCACCCTGTTTTTTGATGTTTGCATTCTGAGTAAAATTGTCCCCACCAGTTCTAACAAATTGAAACACCAGGCTAATTATGGCAGCTAATGAAGTGTGTGGAATGGTCACAGCTTGTCGTGAAACTGTTCCTTCAGCTCAGATTAGAGTTTCATCAATCACTTTTTTAAACTGATCCAGAATTGCTTCTGCCCAGTGCTTGGCATTTTTAATGCTGTTTCTGTAATTGGTTTTTTCCCCAAAGCTTAGGCTATTTTTTGAAATATTACATTCTCAGGACAGGACTTACAAACTCCAGTTTATAAAAAAACATTTCATTATCGCCTCTATCAGCTGATCAAGTGCTAGAAAGCTAATAAAAGAAGCAGAAATATAAAATGTGATATATTGCTTTTAATCCAGCTAAAGGTAGCAATAAAGCATATACACATATATGTATATGAATCATTATTACTGTGGGCTGGATGTATACCGCAATCTCATGAGACATGGTTTGTGGGCTGGATGGTTCAAATCCCAATGAAGGACCTAAATGAAATGAATGAGTTGGTCTTAGCTTATTTCCTAGTGGATTGTGGTCCTCCATATATCACTCAAAGAGTTTGGCGTGATTTGTAGTTTTTGCAGTTGCCCAAGCCTTTGGCAGGAGGAAGACCTAAATGCCTTGCTATTTAAAGAATTTTCACACTTCAGGTCAAATCCAAAGTTCTCAGAGAAGTACGAGAAACTTTACAGTATAGCTTGTATTGCTACTATGCTGTCAATGAATAAATTAGCATATAAAACATTGTAAAAATTCCTAGTTCCTGTTCATTTATAAGATGTAATAGTACTCAGCTATACATTGAAAGTTCTGCATAGACATTAAAGGCGTAGATGTTAAAGTCTAAGGCTAAATTCTTCCCTCAACATGGACAAGGGAGTATAGAATTTAGTTTGGAAGTTATCCAGCTGAAAAATGAAATAAACTTTTTCTTATGTACTACCATAGAATGTTTGCACAAGTTGTTACGTTTAGTATATATAATATGTATTCATATCAGAACCAAGACAGCATGATTTTAGTTTTTGATGTGTTCAACAATCTATTTTTTAATTTTGTGTTAATATGTGTAATCCTTTTCATTTTTCTGAACACGTAAATCTGAAATAATCTTTGGCTATAAATAACAACCATTCCTCTCCCTGAAGTTTCTTAATCAGCAGCAGTTTGACAGAACTAGTGTCATGTCAATGCCAAAACAAATCTATGGCACCTGAGCGAAAAATCAGTGTTGCTGATGCTATTCCTGGTCTGTAGCAAAGAACTGGTGGATTTACACATGAAAAAAGTGCCATTGAAAAATTAAAAAAAAATTAAAATGATAATGTATCATCTTTGTGTCATATGAATAAATGCAGACAGAAAAAGTAGCAATAGGTGTTAGTCTAAGAGCTATTGTTCCAGTTCTATTGATGAGAACATTTGTGAACACTGTATAGGAGATGATGAGTTTTTTTTCTAGTGTTAGCTAATCTCCGAAGTAAGCTGCCTGCAAAATGAGAAAGGTCTTTTCCTGTTTGATCACTTCAATCTCTTCTGAAGGGATCTTATATTTACAAAACAGGAAAGCTGTTTTTCTCTTTAGCTTTCATTGTTGCTAGGTCACACTGCGGACTCATGTTTAGCTAGCTGCCCACCAGGACCCCCAGGTCCTCTTCTGCAGAGCTGCTACCCAGCCTATCAGCCTCCAGCCTGCTTTGTTCCTGAGGTTAGTCTGTACCAGGTGTGTTTGTCCACGCTGTATTTAGTGAGGTTCTGTCAGGCCGTTCCTCTAGCCTGTCTACACCACTCTGAATGATAGCCCTCAAGTGTATCGATGGCACCCATTAGTTTGGTGTTGTCCATGAACTTGATGAGAGTGTGTTCCATCTCCACCTCCGGGTCACTGAAGATGCTAAACAAGATAGGTCCCAAGATAGCACCTGAGGAAATACATCTGTTCCCAGGTTCCTTATAGAGTACAAACCATTCATTGCTACCCTTTGAACCTGATACTCCAGACAGTTATTACATCTATTAGTCTGCACATCTAGACTATAATTTACCAACTTGATTAAAAGGACTCTCTGGGAGATTGTGTTGAAAGCGTTGCTAAAGCTCAGCTAGACAGTATCCACTGTTGTCCTTTGATGTGCATATCTAGTCATTTCATCACAGAAAGCAATCAGATTGGAAAGCATCATCCAGAACAATGCCAAACCAGATGAAATCTAACTGGAGTACTGTATTTGCTGCATATACCAAATGCAGTGCAATCAATGTGCTTTTTCTTATTGATTCTCAATGATTACAACTTTGTTTTCAAACAGACACAACAACCTGATAAGATAAAAAGTATTTTCACTTGAGGATTTCAACTCAGAATTTTTCCTCCTTAACGCCCAGTGGCATGATTTTGGCAAGTTAGAGAGAGTTGCAACTTGATCTTGGCAGGTTAAACATTTTCTGGCTTTAGTCCAGCAGGTTAAAAGTGGTTCTGAGTTTGGCTTGGCAGTCAACACTTGGCACTGGCTGATTTTCAGCTGGACAGAGAATGTTGTGGTTGAACAGATTAGACAATGAAAGGGGCAGCTTATAAATGGCATAGGTCAAGATACTTATCCCTAAGTGCATTATTTTCTAATACAGGTCCTGTTGCTAGCAGAGTTTGTGGTGAACAGGACAAGGAGTTGGTTTAAAAATACAAGCTCTATGATAAAAAGGTGTCCTTTACTTTTTCATCAGATGCTTTTAAGACTCTATTTTTCTGTACTCAGGAATGTAGTGCTAGGCATAGTTCCACCTTAGATTTAATAACTTCATAAAAGGTTATGTATTACTCAGTGTGTTTTCATACTTGACAATATTATTTATACATCTTAATTTATTTAAGATGAATGTCTACTCCCCTCTTAAAAATATTTTGTTAAAATACCCTGAAAGAAGCAGATACTTGCATGACCATAGCAAATAAACACCTCTTGGGATTCTGAATACCTACTGAACTATTTTAACTGCACATTTGTTTTTTAGCCCAGATTCAGTAAAGTTCAAGGGTATCCAAGTATGAAATAGCTTGCAGAGAAATTCACATTGGTTTCTTAATTCAATTTACTTTTTTTATATAAAAAAGGCTACATTTCTTGAAAAAGTAGAATATTATCTTTGGCAATTTTGGTTCAAATACAGACATTCAGAACAGAATTTGGGTGATGTTGTTTCATAACATTGACTAACGTATGGTACAGCATGCACTGGAACTTTGTGTGGCAAACTACTTTTAATACTGATACTGGCTCTGAATAGGTCTAAAAGTGCCTTAAAAGTGTCAACATAAAGGTGATTTATTCTTCAGTAAGTTACCTTTATGCACATAAATAAATTCATTATCTTACTATAATTTTTTAGAAAATAAATTATTATTTATGAAGGAGAATATATTTCTTGTTAAAGCATTGTAAAGCTAGTACATGTTTGGGAGGAAGGACCAGACAGTGTCTGGCTTGCAGATCATCAATAAATGGAATAAATGAACATAGAGGGTACAGCTGGGAATTCCACCCTTCCTTACCCTTGGGCAACCACAATAACTGCAGGGTACTAAGTAAATGTAACAAATGCAGATTTGGACCACAAATCTTCATTGCCAGATGTATTACACATGACAAAAAGGACAGGCTAGTTTCAGATGCCAGGTTAATTTTAGAGAGGCAACATTTGTGAGAAAAAGTAATTCACTGGACCAAGTTCTTCCCCTTTTTTCCTTTGTCCGTCCTTACACAAAGCTTCCATCAAATCCAAGAGATAATGTGCCTTTGCTTGTAAGAAAGCACTGTATGTGTTGATGCATTTGTAATCCTTAATAAACATATCTATTGCAAAATATCCTTTTTGTTTTGGAATATTTGTGCTTTCCTTGTACAATGGCTGAATCTATTGCATTCTCAAAAGTATCATTACTTTCTGTCATGTCACCGCTTAATTTGTGCAGCAATGGAAGGGTACAGTGGGATATGCTTTTGTTCCTTTGTCCAAACTGCTTCTTACCACACAGGAGCAGAAATAGGCTCTTTTCAAGGCTGGAACATGTCCTCTCCTACTTTGCACAGATGAGGACTGGGAGCTTGACTTGCGTTAGCCAGTTATCTCCAAAGCACAGATTACCACAGCTTAGCTGCTGAGCTAAGAAAGCAAACTTCGGCGAGCACAGATTAGTAGCAGGATACTTCCTTCTCAGAATACTAGAGAAAGGGAGGAATAGAGTTGTAATTTCCATGTCAGGCTGTCACAGAGGAGCACATGCTGCTGTGCTGCTTGTACTGGACATATCATGCAGAAAGTATCTAAACCTATGTGATTATCAGATCAGGGTTTTTTCAAATTCATGAACCATAATTAGAAATTTTTCATAATTTCAGGCAAGCACTGTTTGAGTTTGGTTTCCTCATTTCTAATTCCAAAAGATGAAATGTGTAAGAGTCAGTGATAGTTATAAATCTCCATGAAAGTTTAAGTGTAATAATAATGAAATGTTTGTTATATAAATTAAATAGCAATTAATGTTTTCTCTTTCTGTTTGGAAGATAGGATATTAAAATAGTGTTGTCAGATTTCCTACTGTGAACATAATTTCTTGATTTTTTTTTGCAACACATTATCATAATGTCAATAAAATACTAAAACGAACAAGTAGAAAAAATTTGCCTGATGTAAGTGTAACACAGAAGGTTATAAAGTTGTCTTTTATGATGGCTATACAATATCATTTTATTTTAAGATCTAATAACAAGTTGATTCAAAGGGTAAGACTTGCACTTACAAAGTCATTAAAGCAAGTAGAAAATTGCCTTCTACCATAGTCACCCAGTCTTTTTAAATCAAAGAGTTTTATTGTTGTTGATGATGATGTGTGGTAATTAGGGAATGAGTTAGACATCACACTGAGAGTCCTCAAGCTTGTCAAGAAGAACCATAAACTCGAATGGAAAAAAAAAAAAAAAAAGGNTTGCAGAGAACAGAGGGAAACAAGCTCATAAAGTCTTCATGGAAGGACGGGTTTTTTCATTGCACTCACCCAAAAGAACAAAATTTAGAGGGTTTAGAATTGGCAGCGGTAGTAGAGAGTCGAAGGAGGAGATAGATGATGTCTCCTTATTTTCCTCCTCCACATTGTGCTGGCAAGCTGAATAGGGAAAGGTGTAATTCTACCCCCTTCATCACAGCAGTGGTCACTTGTCCACTGTAGCGCAGGGAACTCCGATTAGGCACGCTTTTCCCTGGAAGTCAATACCTCTGTGCGACACAATGAGATCCAGTCCCTAAGGCAAGATCCAGGCTTTTGTTATTATCTCCTCTTTGAAGGGGCTAGTTGACCCAATTGGTTAACACATTAGCTTTTCAATTTTATAGCCTTAAGTCACAGAAGACCTATTCCTCGGTTTTGGATATTTCTCCGCAGCAGAAAGCAAAATTGGCAGTCTGTGCCCACCAGCCACAACAACAGAGTTACGCCAAACAACTGTGTCCTGAACTTTATGGCTAATTAGCTGTTGAAGCTATGCCCAAGAAATAGGTTCTGTTGCCCATGGGAAGAAGTGTGTAGCCATTATTAATGTCCCAGCTCATATCTCTCAATAGGTCTTCGGAGCAGTGCTGCTTAAAGAGCCTAAATGTACAACAGGGAATTAAAAATTATAGTACCCCTTTCACTGACTGAAATATTGTAAACTTGTTTCACTGGGGCCAGGATTGGTGTCAATGTACTTTGTGTGAAAAGTGCAATAGAAGCATTAGTATTTGACAGCACTGGTTGAAATAAGTGAAATTAATGGAGCTCTTTTCATATACGACAAGGCCATGGCACCCCTTTCATGCTGCTTACAGACAGAGAAAAGTCAATACTTTTTTATTACTTGATGCTGACCTACATTCTGCACTACAAGTGCCAGGCCCACTAATTGGTTTCAGTTGTGAGAAAAGTTTGCCCCAAAGAAACATTGGAGCAGATAAATCAATCTTTTTTAGGGTAGCTTAGTGGGTTTTGAGCACTTGAAATGACATTTGTGTTGTATTGACAGAATGGGTTGTTACACTCATTTTGTCATGTCAGAAGGCCCTGTACTAGTTGGAAGTATTGTTAACCAGTATTGATAAATTTGCTAAGAATAAAAGTTAGCTGGATCAGGATTTTACTTGTAGAACAGCTTGCCATTTCTGGTTTGCTTCCTTGTTAGACACCTCCGTGGCTATTAATAGGTCAGGAGGCTCACTATGACAGCTCAATTTAAAACTCTAATTTTACTATTAGAAGCATTAGGATCATAGGGAACACTTACATATGACCGCTTAGTATTAGACAGAGGGGGTTGTGGACTATGGCTGTACAGCGGCACTTGGCAGTACTGCCCGGTTTTCAAATGAGGTGTGCACATGAACAGCCTCATGGGGAAAGCGAGATTGCTCAGTGGGCTTACCCTACACTAAGGACATAGCTGCTGCATGGACACGTATGCAGAATTTCCCATTGCATCCTCCAAAGTCTTGATGTGTACCTGCGGATGTTGATTTCAAGGTAAAGAAAAGCGAAGTTTGTTCCCTTTTTTTACTATTCAGTAGCATAGAATTAGGATTCTAGCCGCTGTGCCCACTTTTCAGTTGTTCCTTCTGCCATCGGTCCTTAACAGAAGTTACCTACAGTTATATGTATGTCTGCATACTCCGATGTGAAATCTCAGAATTTGCTTTAATAACATTTCAAAGATAAACTACGTGAGCATTTGGCAAGTATAATTTATGACATCAGGGTGTGCTGATTGAGACAAATCTTTGG
>RSEF01000003.1:20293491-20360849 GCA_003993805.1 Himantopus leucocephalus
TTTATCCTGAATTCTCTAGGATACCATGTTTGCTTTTCATCTCATTTGACTATATTTGAATCAAATGTATCTCGTTATCTGTTACTCAATGGTAGTGGTTTTATTACTGAATTTTGTTTGTGATTCTTTTGTCCCCTACAAATGANACTGAATTTTGTTTGTGATTCTTTTGTCCCCTACAAATGAGCAGAAAACCTCCATGAGATGTCTGTTTGTATGAATACTTTCTGAACTTCCGCAGGTTTTCAGCTGTCAGTCTATGTGAACAAGTTCTACTGCTGTCATACACGAGAGTAAAAGCGCTTTCATTTCCATTACAGTAGGTTATGAGTGCAGGCACCGGACTGTGGTGGTGTTACTTTTTGGAGTTTGTCACTTTCAAGCTTTGAAAAGTTTATCCTTCTGCACGGCGATGCAAAATTACCTCCGAGAAGTGAGAAGCAGCCGCCTCAGTGGCTGAGTCTCCCCGATAAGATTTAATCTGATCAAATGTATCAGAGTGCTTTAGTTGTTCGTGGAAGGGATTGAACATGAGACACTTGTGCAAAACTGTTGATGAATAAAGATGCCACAGTAATTTTTATATGTGAGAGCTATCTATTTGATTGCTTCAGCTTTAAGGTAGTTCATCACAGTAATTCACCCTGTGTTGCCTCTTTAACTTCATACCACAGTTTCCCATCAGTCCGATTAGAAATGGCAATGCCTTTATCAGATTAATCTTTCTTTCTCTTTCTTCCTTTCAGTATCTCTGACCCCAGGACAAAACAAATCCTACCATGCAGACCAGCACTGCACTGGCCACAGTGCTCATAGCTAAAGGTCTGGAGCACAGATGGAGGTTAAAACCAACACTTCTGATTTTAATTGTTTGATACATACACACTTTTCCTCCTCTTAAGAAAAAAAAAAAAACAAACACAACCACAACAAACTTTGTCATTTCTAAGCAGCTAGCTACTTCCCAGAAACCTTCTTAAACAAAAACAGGTCTGTTCATTTTATTAGCTAAATAAACATCCACAAAATTGATAAAATAACAACCATATTACCTGCCAGGCTTGGGTTTTCAGGTTCTTCTGCCAACTATATTTCATAGGGAGTCCAGTACTTTTCTTTAGCTGGAGTTCACATAAAATTTATGTCATTCGTGGTCATATAACATCCAAATTATTTTGTGTGGCCACACTGTAATCCCAGAATCTTTTCATTTCTCATTAAGTACATTCAGCACTTATTCAGTACATTTATACAAACCATTTGATAATTATTCTAGTGGAACCTCTACCAATTCTTCCATTATTTAGAGGATTTTTATTATTTGTGCTACTCTCTTAAACTGCATATAAACACATGCAGAGAGTTAACAGAGGATTAACTTGAAGATATTTTGAAATATAAAAGCATATCAATCTATGAAACTTTAGATGGATCTTGACTTTTTTTTTTAGTTTTAACTCCTGTCCAGATGCTGCACAGTCCAGGAACCTTTGCAAGCATGGGCTAGAGAACCTGCCTCTGCATTTTTTCTATGTACGGATGAGGCTGACAGAGAAAACTCCCAACAGCTAGTAATAACTTAAGAACCCAGTTTTGGAATACCTTCAGCGTGTTGGACTCCCTTGATTACGCTCAGAATACATAATATAGTGCCGGAGACACCAGCAGGTTTTTATTACGTAGATGAACGATTCAAAAAATAATTTGGAAGTGAGTGCTAGCCACTCTGTAGTATATAGGAAAGGAGATAAAAGATAAATTTTAGCGCTGGGGTGGACCTAATTTCTGTGACTCTGGGATGGACGACCATTTCCATCTGGTAACCCTCTGTGGCAGCAAGTGAATGTGTCTGTCTGGCAAAGAAAGTTTTGGGTTATTCTCGTTTACATCAAAATGTTTGCATGTAGCAAACTTACAGTTTTTACCTAAAGCCAGTTAAAGCTAAAATTTTGTTGTTTTTATTCACTGCAATAATAGCGTGAATGAGACAGTAAGCATTTTGATGATGTCATTATGTAACCAGTCTATCAATATAAACACTAAGTGATTATGTGATTCTAATTTACTCCTCTGTCTTTCATATTGATACAGTTTACCATATCACTTTCAATCATCAAATTACTTTTCATAATATATTTGAGTAATGTATTTTCATATTTTATTTACTGTAGGTTTTTCTTATTAATAAAATTGTTGTTTTATAACATTCTAATACGGAATAGTGTGCGCTTTAGAGAAGATGTTTCTGTTTTATAGGGGATGTTACAATCTATTCTCACAGTAAAAAATCTTAACAACCCAGAATGGGTATAGATAGAGGTACCAGGAAACGAACACTCTGAAAATTTGAAATGGACTCATGGATCTTGTTGAGTCTGCAAGATATGTAGCCTCTTAGAAATGTAATTGGCTATGACATTTAGCAAACTACTCACAGCAGTATGTAAAAATCAAAGAGAATCACTGTGACGCCAGAGAAAGAGACAAATATAAGAAGCTTTATATCAGTCTTCAGAAAAAGAAATGTAATTACTCCAATTGCCCCATTAAATGTATTTCAGTCAATTGTAGTTCAACAGATGTGAATAGTAAAACATATATAGCCAAACTGTACCAAAGCGACCTGGTTGCTGTTTTCTGCAATAATAAAATATGCCCTTCAGCATGCAGCAAGACATGCACGATATTTGCTTTTCAGCCACAGAAACACAAATATTTTCTGTGATTTGGACAGATTCATTCCATGTGTACAGAGGAAAAAAATTATTGTTGGGCTTTTTCATACTGCGTGGCTGAAGAGGCTTATCAAATACATTTTTGAAGCGGCACTTACTAGGAAGAACCTGTCATACCAGCTCACTAACAGAATATCTCTGATACGTCACTTAAATATCTTTGTCTAATGCATAAAAAGCCTGGGACATAATACTTTGATGTCCACTGCTATCTGAGCAATTTGTATAGATCATGGACTGGCCAACCTGCCAGGCGCTAAGGATTCAAAGCATCTACGGTAATGACCAGTGATCTTTGGGTTTAACCACCACTGGGGATCACAGCAAAGGATGCAGGCAAAGTCATTAAAATGGAACAGCAATGTGCTTAAAGTTGCACACAACATACCGCAGCATGAGAAGTTTCAGGGATATTGGAAAATGTCTGGTGACATCTTTCCTTACCAAAACTGTCTGCTGTTACTCAGTGGATTAAGGATCTTTCAGGGTTCCCATCCAATAATTTTCTTTGACTCCTACATAGCTGATGTTGGAAACACAGAAAATCTCTTAATTTAGGTAATTTAAGAACTGTCTTCTGGGCTGATCCAAGATGTTCTCAATTCCTGTCAGAGAAAACATTTAGCTTGTAATGCCCTCTAGAGGCAGAATTGCTATTATAGTGTTGACCACAGATTTACTCTACACTTTTCTGGTCCACCGGTGGTGCTGTAACTGCAAGCAACAGCTTTTTTTTAATTATTATTTTTTATTTTTTATTTATTTTTAAATAAACCACACTGCACATTTCTATAGGAGCAGAGGCCTAGAACTGTTAGCGGCTCTGCAACTGATCTAGATGCCTCATTCTGGACTTGTATTGAAGTTGTCTCCAGCTGAGGTGTGGCCTCACTTAAACTGCAAAGCAAAATGATGATGCTTGTAAACAATAATAGAGTTTGACATAGCAATGTTTGACATTGAATAAGACTCTGAAAGCATCAAAATTAAAAAAAAAATTCTAACAGTTTACTGTTACTCCACAGCGTGTGTTTGCAACAGGCCTTTCATAAATCCATGGTCCTCAATTTAATGAATTTAGAAGTTCTGCACAGTAGAGTTTGCTAGAAGGGTGAGGAGCTCTGCCTTTTACTGGCAGCCGTGGGCTCCTATACTCAGAACAGCAGAGACTGAAAAGCAGAGGGTTGCATAATTCCTTAATTTTAAAATCTGAATCACTCCGTATTAAAACAGAAACACTACAAGCTCAAAGGAGTCACATCCATGTAATCATAAACAGAATTTAAGCCTTGAAGCTTTTATTTGTCTCAACTGCATTCATAAAACATTTTTTTTTTTGGTGAATTTTCTTTTAGTAGTTGACAAAGGTTTCTGGTAGGCCTGGAAAAATGTCAGCAAAGAAGCTCAGACAATGCAGAGCTGGCTTGGCTTCGTATTCTTCCATCTTTTAATAGTTCAGCTCATTAATGAGAAAATCATCTGGCTGCTGGCACAATCAGATACAGTCACTTATCAGTACATTGAGTTCAGTTTATAGTACTCCGATTCATATTCATGATCAGAGGATGCAGTGGAGCAATTCATTAGTGCACTGCTGCATTAAGCAATCACTGCCAAAATGTGACATATTGAGAGTTTGCATTAAACTGCTTCCTTTGAGAATCTTTTGGTTAAGAAACTCCTAAGTGCAGAAATCTGTTGAGATAAATCACTCAGGCACTTCAAGAAAAAACATTGAGACTCCACGTATATAACATTTAGTTAAAAAAAATAGTCATTCACTGGTGCTATTGTATGTGTGACATGATCGCATGCTCAAATGCAAGTTTAGACTATTATAACAGGTAATAACACATATAAACTAGATTAGAATTATCCCAGACTGAACCCTCTTTCTTACTCTTAATTGCTTTATGCCGTCTAATGAATGTTAAGGTTGTTTTTGTTTTGGGCTAAGATATTCAACATCAAAAACCTAGTCTTCTACATTCTGTATCTCTGCTCATGGTACAAATAAGGGGCACTTGGAATTGCAGTCTGTGCGTGCTCACCTCACAATGTTCTTAAAGAGGGACATGCTTCTTCTGTACTATTGTGAGAGGAAGGTGAGGCCAGGTTTAGTTTCCTTTTCACTTTTTCTTTTTAAGTTTGTAACATGGAATTGTGGTGATTCCTTGCCCACATGCTTCGTTTGATTCCACCGTATCATTTTCTACTGAAAACTGCTCTTCCAGTTTATCATCTCTTCTTCAGATTTATAGAAGTCTGAGCTACTCAGTGGTAAGAGACATGTAGAAAGGAAGAAAGAAAGGAGTAGAGCTGTAAATTTGTGATCACTTATAGATAAGCAAAATAGGTGCTAAACTTTCTTTTAATGTGCCCTTAATGTAACTCCTCTCCCTTGAGTAGGATTATTCTTGGTTTTTCTCACTGGTATTTTGACCAAAATCTGGGCCAGGGAATCACTGCTAAGAGGAGAAAATATGCATAGCATGTAAAAAATATGAAACAGGCTGCCCATACTTTATGTTTTTGCAGCAATAATAATCTTACACATGCCTAGTAGTTTTGCATAAGAATGTGTAGTCAGCTGTGTTTCAGACACTGACCAAACAGTCTCTGACATGGGTCTCTCGCTACTTCAGAAGACATTTGCTGGCTTCATTTTTCCTGTTTTACAAAGCTGTGTGCCAGATAAATGAGATTCCCATGTACCTGCTAGGAATCTTGCCCCCTCTTGGTTTAGTTTCTGTGCTTGATCTTCGCTTTTTTCCTCCTACTTGTTCCATTTCCCCTGAAACGTAGGATACCTCTAGTTTATGCTAATAATTGAATAAAAATCCTTGACAGAAACTAGTTAAACATGAATTGGGAATAAAATGCTCAAATCTTTAAGAAATTTGTGTTTGTAAGATTTCTTTCCCTCTTAAGTTCCTGTACCTCCTCCACCACAAAGGGTTGCCGTCTGCAGATGAGGCGAGAATTGGTTTGCCAGCAATCTTTTGCTCTAGACAACAGAGCAAATGGAGTATTCTGAAGCAGTCAGGGTGGCTTTTAAACAACACCTAAACATCTCTTCGGAACAGTAAGGCCTTTCTGATTTTTTCCCAGGCCCCTGAACACACATATGACAGTGCCATAAACACAAACATTTTGCAACCATTGGTCTGACTGAACATCTTATACCTTAATCTCAGAATATATCAATGTATTCAATGATAGCTGTATTTTCTAAAACTTAAATTTCATCCTTAAGTCCTCCTTAGTCCAGATGATCACTTAAACTGTCCATATTGCTAGGCTCTGTTTCCAAAGCCATTTACAATCAATACGATCAGCTACAACTCCACTGAAGTACATAGTTGTTCCAGTGTTGAATTAGATACAGAAGAGCACTAGATGCCATATATCTGAAAACTTGACCAGCTCTCTGCCCATCGCATTGTTTGGGGGCGTCTGTTGTGAGGATAAAAATTGTTGTGGTTTCACAAGAGGGTTCATGTGCCCTATTCAGAACAGAGCCCTTTCTGCACTGGTACTGCTGCATAAGTCTAAGGGAAATAGAACTTAATTAAAAAAGGAAAAGACAGTACAACAAGTTTAAAAAAACAGGGCAAACAAACAAAGAAAGTAGTGACTGGGAGAACCACAGAAGCAATCTTCCCTATGAAATCTAGCCAGTGGCATATATTGGAAGTAGTGGGAACATTTTATCCAGTCTTCAAATAGGAAAAAGAAAGAGAAAGAACTATTCTGGGCAAGAGCGCAAGTCACTTACTGCTTTATGCAAGCCAGTAATAACCAATTGCTCTTAATCTACAGCTCAGTGACTCAAAGCCAAATTTCTGTGGTAAGGAATGAACTGGAAATTCACTGTTGCCCCTGAGGAGGCAGGAATTCTGCCTGAGACCACTTTTTATGTAGGAACTTGGTAGCACAGCTCCTGCAACTCGTTAGCTCGTCACTTGTAGTCTAATGACAGTTGAAGAGGATGACCGTGACAGACAGCTGTGTCTGTAAGCATCAAGAGAGAGCTTATGTGTGACCTAGTTCTGGAAATGATTAACACATGATTTAGCTCTCATTCATTTCTATTCATGGTCATATATCTCACAGCTGTTGCTGAACACCAAGAATCAGGAAAGATTTTTGATGACTTTATACTTTACCAATGCATAATCAAATGGTGAGATCTTACCATTTACAATAACAAGGTAAGTTTCTTGTTAAAAAAATAAGATTATTTGCTCCTGTTGATCTGAAGATTTTATTTCCGCTTAAGCACCAGCATATTCTAGTCATGTGAAAACAGTGATGGTGTTTTTAATTTCTCATAAAATATATCTGTTTATTTAATTCTTCACAGCTGCTATTCATTGAGATGAAATCACTTATGTTATAACAACACATGCAATAACTATCTTTAAGATGCTTGAAAGATTTCCAAGTGCATGTCTTCTTTTTAAATGTTATATTTTCATAGTGAAGACTGCATGATTCCTCCTCCAGTATAATCATAGCTAAAAGGACAAGGTGCTTTTGCTGCATCAATATTTAGCCAACTTACATCTCTCTCACAATAATAAAGAAAAAAAATTATACATCTATGGCCAGCCAGGAACTTCACAGTGCTGCAATAGTTCCACATGCATGCAGGTAGAAATTCATAACTTTGTTAGGGATAGCATGTGGTAGGTGATGCTCAGTAGCAACCTGGTAGATCATCGCATCTGGACTGGGACAGAATCTCCACCGGCTGGAAAGGTTTCTGTCAGGTTTATTCATTTGTCCTGAAGAAGGCAACGAGGCACATTGTGCAAACATAGTCCTTTTGTGGGAGATTTTTAGAAGCTATGAGTATGGGCAGGCATGTGTGAGGGTTTGTACACTAACAATTTTTTTGAGTTCACAAAGTATTACAACTTTTGCATATCTCTCCCATAATATTATCCCCAGCAGTGAAGTGTGTAAAATCTGACTTTTTCAGGTATCTCTATTTCTGTCTCCTATCATATTCTTCCACTTGTCTGGCTCTTCTTTGATAATGATTGCTCCCAATATCAGCAGATTTTGATAGGACACACTCACCTCTCACTGGTCTTTGCTTCCACTCTTCACACATCTGACTGACAGAGACAAACTTGTAAAGGTGTTTAGATACAAGAGATTTTCGAAGCCACTCTAGCTGAAGGCATTCAAGCTGGAAAAAAGTGTTCTTTCATCATAGCTTTTTTTAAGAACAGATGAAGACTTGGCAAAGAAAATAAGGGTAGTTTTTTACAAAGCTGATTGTCTTAATGTGGGTAAAAAAAATTGTTCTGACAATTTAGGAAATTAGAAAAACTGAAACTTGGGTTTCAGTCTTCTGAATGTTTACTAAGTGTTATAATTTTGTTATTCATATATTTTTCTCAAAGTCCACCAGCTAGCCAGAATTAATAATTTTTTTTAAAACTGTGGTTTTCTGTCCATTTGGGAAGAAAATAACAACCTCTGTGCCAATGATTCTTGATAATATTTCTTTCTGGGAAATATAAAATTCTATTATAAATATGAAAAGCTCATATAAACAGCTGAAATTTGAAAGACTCAGATTTGGTCCTTATTATGTGTACATAAAGATAGATTGAGTTGAATAATTTTAATTCAAATCTAAATTAGTAATAAATTACAGATTGCTCGCACTTTAGAATATAGGTAACATTTTCTCTGTAACATAGGTGAGAGAAGTTTCACCTTGAACAAGTCACTATTAACCTTCTGCTGAGCTTGAAAACTAGTAGGCTGCCCCAGTTTTTACACTGATAAAAGGAATCTGGCCATGCTGTTTTCTCAAAATATGTTGATAAACTGGCTCTTCACAGCAAGAACACATTTAGCTGATACATCTGTTACTCAGATTGTCGCATAGAATTAGCAAATCAATTCAAATATTAAGTATTTTGTTGCTACCTAGAAGTTCGAAGCAAGGACTAGGGGGATAGGTCTTGGCACTTTCTGTGCAGAATTTACAAGTGAATAATCTTAGAAACAACTGAGTCACCTTCTCTGACAAGAGAAAATAATTAAAGAGGGCAAAAGGACTTTAAAAGTACTCACAATTTTATAACTAGAAAAAATAGCTTTACAATAGAGATTTAAAATTCACAGAAATGCTCTCCTGGTCATGTCCAACAGGTTCCCGAGTAGACAATGGCAGCGGTTTTAGAATATTTGTCCTACTCCAAATCTGAACATGCCTGGGGTGTTAGACTACTTGCAAGTAACAGAAAAGTGAAATGAAAAGGTATAGTTTGAATAGGCACTCAGAGGACACCAGTGCACAGACAAAATAGGAATACGGGGACCATTCACTACTTAGTTGCTTCATATGTGTATCATCTCTTCAGTTCTCAACTTCTGTACAGATGATTTTGTACTCTAAAATACAGATGGAAGCCAATTCTGTACTCTAAAATACATAGAAGGACAGTGTAGATAGCATAGCCCCGTATTTCAGTAAGCATTAGACACTTAGCTGCCAGAACACAGCCTTACACGATAGACAGTGCAAGAGTTTAATTCAGAAGAGACCAATGTAAGAGCCTGGAATTATATGTGGCTTCCAAGCAACTTAATGCAGAAGGTATGTTTTCCTCTTTGCTAGTGGGACTGTGATGGGGCACCAAGATGAAGGAGGAAATAAATTGCCAGCTGAGAAGGGAAGTAAGTCACAAGAGTGATGAGGGTCCCAGAAGAGCTGGTCAGGGTCCCAGCTGTGGGCCTAATCCAACTGGCTGCCTTGCTTTACTGGGGCTATTCAGAAGCTGTTTCCTACCACTTGCTGTGAACCACTCCTGGAAGGTAGTAGGTATATGTTTTACGTCTTTCAGTCATAAAGCCTTTGATGGGTTGCTCAAAGTGCTTGCAAAATGAAATACCCTTACGCTTTTTTTTTTTTTTGACAGAGTTGACTTTAAAAAGTATACCTAAACAGCAATGTCATAGAAAGTGAAAAGTTATTTCTGTGTCATCAACTTGAATTAGAAGCTGAAAATAATCTATTCATCCTTCTGATAACAAAACCTGCTTGCATTTGTTACTTGGTGATGGATTCTAAGACAGATGCAATTTGTATTTTCACGTGTCAAAGAAAATGATTGTGTTGATTTTTTCCAAAATACAAAAATGACACTATTGGTGCCCAAATAATCCAAATCTTTATTTAGGAACCTGAAGTGGAACCTATCAGAAAAGAGGAAGGTGTGGAGCAGAACAAATTTTTGTGCTGGCCTCTGTCTATTCCATCAAAAACTAAAGCAGGGAGCCTCAAGAAAAGAGCTAGTCTTCCCTTGGTCACAATTTATATCTTTTCTCAAAAAAAGAACAGGCAGAAAAAGTAGTGATGCATGTCTGATATTGATGGAAAGCAAGTATGTACCTCATCCATTGAAAACATTGATCAAGGCCACTTCGCTCTTTTTTAATGATGGCCCCATAAATCTGCCAGTATCAATGAAAGTCACTGTTATCTTCTTGAGGTTCTAAATGGCTACGCTAAGGAAACTAAGTTGTAGCTAATGTTTTTTTGCATCCAGGAGCCGAACTGTCATACTTATCTCTTCTGAAACTCTCCTTCTCCTTTTTTTTTTTCTTTTTTTAAAGAACACATGAACTAAACCAGGACACATTAAAAAGAGGAAGAAATTCCACATACCCATGGTAATTTTTAATGAAGCGTTTTAATGTTCAGACCTTTTTTGCACATCCTTTTTTCTGTGGGTTTCAGTCAAGAAGGATGAGAACCCAACAGGATATGGCATTTTTCCGTGCATGCAGTCTATTGACGGTGGCAAACAAATTTGAATTAAAAAGGTCTGGAAACATTATATTCCTGTTAAATGTCAATGTACAGTTTGTGGTTCAAGGTCAAATCAGGAACAGAATTTAAATTCAACAGCAATGAAGCCTTACGAGTTGTTCTGATCAAAATGCTATGGGAAATGTTCTGTTCACCCTGGATCTTCACCCAGTGATGGACAGAAATCTGTGACTGACCCAAAATTTTGTACCGACAGTAATTCCCAGGATTCTTAAAATATCATCCAATCCAAATCAGAACAGAAAGATGGGAATGAGCTTAAAATGATAAAATAAACATCTGTTGCCAGTTAGATGATTGGGTGTGACTGCCACCTCCCCACAACCGCTTTATGTCGTCTTTAAGTAATAGGGTGAGGGCAGATACTAAAAGGACGCGTGTGCTGTGGCTGGAACAGAACCCAGATCACAGGGGCTTCAACCACAAGGTCGCTCCAAATAACCCACTGTGTACAGAGTGAAGGGAGAAGACTGGGAAATCTAGTCCTCTAGATGAAAGGCCATTTAAAAAAGTCACCTTATAACCACAGCTGGGGAAGCATTACAACTGCCAAAAAACCCACTTGCAAAACATACTGTGCTTTGTTTAGTAAATCAAGACGTTTGATTTGCCTATTTAATGAAGTCAAGGAGGTGCCAGACATTATATGTGGGGTGCTAAGGGGATATGAATGCATGAACAAGCAGGTGGGACCGAGCTCATCCTCGCTCACAATCTGTGTTTGCATACGTGGGCTTGTTCTGCACTGCTGTACTGTCTGTCAGCAGCACACTTCCGTAGCTCCCAGTGTTACACCTTTGTCGGGGATGCCTCANGTTACACCTTTGTCGGGGACGCCTCAGCAGTACCCAGTGTAGGCTGAAGAATCTTTCTCGGGTGCCCCAGTGTAAAACAAGATTACCATTTCAATATTTTATACTAAAAAGGTTCAGAATTGAAGTATATCCTCAGTGGAAGACTTCACCTCACACAATGGGAAGCAATAAACAACCCTTCTCTGAAGAGATGTTGAAAACATTTTGAAAAGGAAATGTGTTTATTTTTTTGCCTCGAGAGCATCAAAGAGATTCTCTAGACAGATCTGACTGTATTTCAGCTATCTTGGCAATGAAATCCCTCCTTAGCCTTGCCCCAACACACGTTCCTGGGTAATACGTACATGAATCTCAGAAACAGATGGAGTACACTTTACCCAGAATCTAATCCTAGTGAGGTAGAGAGGCCAGATGGTCTCACTTTCCAAACGAAAACTTTCAGAGAGTCTTTAAACTAAGCAAAGATTTTATTAACATTGATGGCTGGATATAGTGTAATACACAGAGAAGATTAATTAGAAACCCTAATTAAATGTAACAGTGTAAAAGAACCAGAGCATTATTTGGCATCAAACAGCTTTTTAAGATTCTTGTTGAAACCTGGAGTCTTCAGCATGGCTGAAGTGCAAAGCGAACAACAGAAAAGCAGAAACAATGAGATTTACTAAAAGGTGCCAAACTCAATTCTACATGAAACCATTTCGTGTATTTTTTATAGAATCATAGGAAAGAGGGCTGAAATGAACCTTTAGACGTCGTTCAGTTCATCCCCCTACCCCAAGGCAAGATCAACTATACCTAAATCATTCCTGACAGATGTTTGTCTAACCTGTTCTTATAAAGCTCCAATCACGGAGATTCCAAAACATCCCTAGGCAATCTATTCTGGTGTTTAACTATCCTTGTTGTTTGAAAGTTTTTCCTAATGTTTAAGTCTGAATCACCATTTCTCCAACTTAAACTTGCTGGTTTTTATTCTATTAACTAAGGGCATGGAGAGAAGTTTATTCTTTTTTTTTTACCGGGTGCCTTTTACAAATANTTTTTTTTTTTTTTTTTTTTTTTTTTTTTTTTTTTTTTTTTTTTGTGTAGACCAAGCAATCCCAGTTTTTTCATTTTATTCCCATTTAGACTTCTGATCATTTGATTTCCCTTTATTAAGACTACATGTCTTTCAAAGGCGGCATCAGAAACCGAACATTGGAGCTGCACTCTTAGCTGTGCTCAGCAGTAAGAAAGGACTGTATCACATGTGTTATGGGCGACATTCCTGTTATGTATTCCCATTGTAGGAATATTGTAGGAGGCTTGCTTCTTTTCTATGGTTTGACTTTGTTGGTTTCTGCTAAATTCATGTTCTTTTCCGACAGAGCTCTTGCCTAGCTGCTCATTTCCAGAACGGTTTTAGTAAAAGTTGACTGAATATATTGAAGAAGGGATTTCTTTGCTGTTTTTTGCTGCAGACAGTTGCAGAAAAAGAATATTTATTTGCATGAAGACATTATCATGCCCCCCAAGCAAATGAGGTGAAAGAGTCAGTTTTCTTCAGCCTGTTAAAGGAATGTACATCTGGAAGTAATGTTTTAATTCTCAGACATATGGAGTGGGGAGCTTGAGGATACGAGCGTCACACATCGCTTCTCCCTTTAAATTCTGTGCTCGTATCTCTGGCTCGCAGCAGGAATTCTTGCAGACCATGGACAGTAACAAGAAAGTGTTGCCACGTTTTCACAACTTCCTGACCTCTAGGCTGCTACTGAGTTGATTAGTTGGCAGTGCAACCGTACAAGGTTGTACCATCTTACTAAAACTAGTTTGGATCTTCAAGAGGTGAACTGCATACTTAGGTAAAGCAACGGCAACTGGGCGATGGCACAGAGAATGACTTCCAGGAGCCCCCTCCTGATCCCAGCCACCAAGCGCGCTCCTATTCCAGCTCCCTAGGAAAATGCTGTAGTGAGTCGCTGTAGACAAGCACAGGAAGAGGCATCTGGACCCCGACTGTTGTGAAGGTTTGCTGAGACAAACACATGTTTATAGCTCACAGAAAAGGGAACAGATGTGCAGATTCAAGGAATTTTATCCCCCAAATGCTGCAGTCACAGCTAAAGAAGAAATAAAAGATGTGGTTGTGGGAGCAGCAATGATGGCAAGGACTAATGCTGCAAGGGTGCAGAGACGGAGGAGAGGACAACTTATCACAGAAGCAAGGATAAGCGAGGAGGGCATTAATTATGGACTGCCCTGAAATAGTGACAGCACCCAAACTGCCTCTCTTAACAAGTTTCCTCTTTTGTAGTTTCCCAGCATCAGCTGCATATCACCCTTTCCCACCACCAGTGTGCAGCACATATGGCTGCCTTGCAAGAATCACACAAATCATCCAGTAAGTTCATTTTTATTAGTAGCTTCTGCTTAATTAAGGGATGCATCATGCTTCATCAATCAGCTTCTGTGCATGTGAGTAGGTCTCAGCCACTCTGCTGATTCAAACTCCAAGCAGATACATTTCTTGTGCTGTAGGCAAGAGGCTGGTTAGCTTGACTTTGGGGAGCCAGGGGCAGAACTCTATCCCTGATCATTAAAGGGAAGTTTCATACCACAGCTATGGCAATGGTAGGTCCACAATGACTTTCTGCTGTCATGCATTGAAAGATTGTTCCAAAAAATAATGTGGAAAAAACACAGTTTTTTAGTGTTAAGACAGGGAAAAGCATAGTTACAGATTGAAGGCTGTGGTTTGTTGGCGACTGTAAGCCTTTTTTAGCTTTCTGTTTTTTAAAGAAACCAGTTAAATTAGCTTCTGTAGTCACCGCTGGTTTACACTGGTGCATTTCAGCCCTGCAGAAGAAATTCCTGCAGAGGCGCTAATCGGGCAGGTGTGTCTAACACAGCGCAGTGCAGTGCCAAACAGAGATGGCGTGGACAGAGTATGGCTTTACTTCCCAGAAAGGACACACAAATCTACACAAGAGTACACATATCTAAAAGCACTGGATCTAGCTAGCCTGGGGTTGACTTGGGATCTCTTCCTGGTGCTACACAGTGACAAGTGTGTGTAATTACAGATAATCACAGTCTCTGGTCTTTCAGTTAATGATAGAAAGGACCGTCTGTTATCGCCAGTCCATTACTGGCTCTGGAATAATGCTCATAGCAGCAACTCAGTGAATTACTTTTTATTTGCTTAATAACATTAAAGGTGTAATTGGTCAGATAGAAGCTTTGCAGTTTAGCTTTTGCATTGCAACCTCTTTCGTGGCCTCAGCTAGACTTTTCCTGGATTCCTCCTGTGCAGGAAAGGTTAATTCTGATGAATTATACCAAGCTCTATCATAGTTTTGCTGCTTGAAAGATTCATTAAGAAGTGGAACCTAGCAAAACCCAGCTCACAGCCAAAATCAAATTTGGCTTCAGTCTTCTGATGTGAAAAGCTAGGGAATTAACCCACCAGGGTATCTAACCCTTAAATGCACCTTTTCAATAAATCGTTAAGTGAATGTAAGCGACACCATAACATACATGTAAGCTACTTCATCTAAAATACACACGTCATCATTTTCCTCTGCAATTTTCACAGTAGCTTATCCTTCACATGTTTTATTATTAATTTTTATGATGGCTATTAAAGGCCTTCAGATGCTCTATGGATTGCTTGTGAAATAGTGTATGTACAGTATATATGGTTTTCAATAGTGCAATTAAGGTAGATCCAACAGCTCTACTACATTATTAGATACATCTCTGCAATTAATAGATTTTAAATGCTACAAAAAGAGTGGAAGAATTTTACTTCTGCACTGCATATATCAGAGCATATATTTTATTTTAGTATTTTTAAAGCATTCAGCAGAAAGTAGGAAAAAATATAACTTTTCAAGATACCTTTGACCCACAGTGCAGGTATCTGCAAATTCATAAGTACATCCCAGCCTAGTTAAAAACAGGTGTTTGGTTACTGGCATCACCAGTCCTGACCCAAGAGGGGGGCTATCCTGTCCTTTTCTCATTCTGCAAAATGATAATAAGAGTTAGTGACCCTGGAAAGTAATGCTAACATGTGTTAGTGCCAGAGAATATTACTCGGTTGCAGTGAGAAGTCACATGTAGAATTCGTATATCCTACACAGGACGCAACAAAGACAGAGAACGACATGCGATTTTCTAGACATCCTCCATGTCAGGATCTACTGGAAACTGACTATTTCCATCAAATTTATTTTCAAGGAAATAAATCTGTGAACCAGACGATGTGGAGCTATAGACTGCTGCCCTCTGTTAGGTAGAATCAAGACTATTCATATTGTTCGTAAAGCCTAACAAAGGAACAGTGATGATGCTGTTTATTGCCTCACTGTCACAGATTAGTGACAATCAGTGTACCCTCTTCCCACATTTTGTTTTGATTTGCTTTGTTGCCCCCAGAGCTACAAAATCCTGCTTGGAAAACGAGATCAAGCTGTTTCTGAGATTTACTACACATCTCTCTAAGACAATTTCCTAACGGCCATGAATTTTAGGCTGTTCCTAACTGGCTGATATGTAAAGCAAACTTCTGTGAAACTTACTGTTTTATCTGGGACTATTCCGTGCCCTAAAGCTCAAGGGGAGGAGAACTGTGCTTTTAAAACTATATTAAAGAAAATGAAAGAAAAGACCAATAAGCACACAGCCTTTACTCGTTCATCATCTATCGGTTACACAATTAGGACTGTTCAACAGTCCTTAGGAGCAACTTGGCACTTCACAGACTTGAACTGAGCTAATTTCCCAAACATCTATGATTAGAAAGGACCCTTCACACAAGCTCCTCACACAGTCAAGACAGTAAAGATTCACTTTGCAGCTTAGCTCACTTCCATAAATCTCCTAACCCACAAGGTAGAGGAAAAGCAGAGAAATCAGGCTACAGACTGGGGAAGACAGCCCAAAATGCTTCATATAATTTCCTTCCATCTGCTTGGTTCACTTATCACAGTGGGCCTGTGAAAACGGCCATGGGGATTTGTCAGCAATCCTGCCCAACTGTAGTTGTTACAATGGCATCAAAAGACTTTCTCAAAGACTATTCTGACCTTGCAGAAATTTCTTGTGAGCCACAAGTTTGGGGAGTGGATCACAAACAGGGAAGTGCTGTGTTGAAAGCACAGAACAGAAATTTCGGGAAGCCTTTTTCCCCCTTAGATACTCTCCTATACATTCCTCCTTGAATCCATCACCTCATTGACTTACTTATTATACTAACAAATTAGAGCTCTCAGAGGGGTTCCCCCCAAATTGTGAAGGAATTCTGATTTTGATTAAGCTCTGGACCTGAAACGTATCTCTCCTCTATCAATAAATAGATCAGTAGGTAAATCCAGCAAAGGAATCATTCACAACTGCTTGATATTAATGCACATTAACGCCTTTGCTTTCAGGCTGTTTTTCATTATATGGCGTGATTAGACCTTTCTGCTGAAATAAAACTAATCTAATCCAGGAAAAGAGCAAGCCCCTGGCATTAAAGACATGTTCCCAACTGACCAGCTGATGTATTTTGCCAGGGAATCATGCTCGACGTGTAGGGGTGGAGAACCAGTCCCCATAATCTATGACTTACTAGCTGTTTCTAAGTGATTCTGGCTGTGTCGATAAATTTGTTCACAGCTCTAATTGTGTTAATGAATTGAACATAATTAAACTTACAGCATGTCACAAGCTTCCTCTGGCAACTCTAGTAGGTTTCTTAAGTAACAGTTCATCAGTAACCATAAGTGCTGCTTAAACCTTCCTACACTTGAACAAATGAAAACTCATCTGAATTCTGAAATTTCTCTTAAAATTCAGCTTTCCCACATTTGCAACATGAAAGGAGGGAGTATGCGAAATGTACTTACCTCAAAATAGAACAATGCAGAGCGTTTCATTCATTTTTCACCAGTTATTTAGCTAGGATGATAAATAACTTATTATTCATGTACACACAGCTAGGAGTGACAAATCCTTTCATCTATCTCCATTGAGGTTTTGGGAGTCATCCTCTGTTTGGCTAGTCTACTTCTTAAGTATTTAAAGAATTGTAATAGTTCATGCATTTTTCAAGCTATTTCATTTTGATCTGTCTTGAGTATCCCTTTGGTCAAACCTTAGTCAAGGAAAATGTTATATATTCTTCACCTTAGAACTTGGATCTCCTTGCTGCACATACAAATTTTTTACAATCAATAATTAGGCAGTGTTAACAAATAGCACGATATTATAAGTCATTTTCTAAGTTCTATAACCACTAAAAATCTACCCTTAAACTTGTATCTTATTCTCCTGTTTTTCTTCGCGTTAACATTGTTGTCTTAACATGTACATAATTTGTTATTTTTAATTTAAAACATAATCAAGAAATTGTGACTATTCACTCTTTACTGGTAACATTCTCAGTTGTTGAAATACCTATATAGGATCTATAGTCCCAGCTGAAAAAAATGTTAGTATATATGTGTTATTTTTAATCAATAGGCTCTCTCTATAGAAACACTGATTCTGTTTCAGTGTTTTCATAATGCCACATTACGTTGTAGGAATTACTGATGGTGCAGAACATTATCAGGTGCACACAGCATGATGCCTGCACTGTTTTCACGATGTAATTTTTAAAGAAACTCCAGCAAACTAAACCCTTCTGATGCAGCACTAGATAAAAATATGGAACAAATAAAATGATCTAGCAGAAATGTTGCCTCTAGCACAAATGACTGAATCTCATTAATATCTATGCAGTTATCTGCAGACCACAAAAAATACATCTCTATGTATTAGCTAGCACAGATACCTCTATGCAGTACTGCATTTAGGTTGTATAGCCATGCACGGAGTATTTTCTGATTAAATTAACCTGCGTCGGGTTCTTAAGGTTATGTTTTCCTTTCTTATGCATTCATATGTAACCTGAGGGTGAGCCTTATATTCAGCATCTGTCTTACTAAAAATTTTGTGATGATCCTCAGCACAAAGAATTTCTGCTTTGAATGTTTTCAGCAGGACACCATGCTTTGTAGACCGAATAGTAGCAAACTCCCTGTGCAACTTACTTAGCCTTTTTTCAGTACTAGGAGAAGGTTGGGTAACATCTTAAGTGAGTAGATAAGCACAACACAATCAAACTTGTAGGATACACACGTACCATGTATGCGTCAGAGACGTTTGTGTGATAAATTACACAGACCATGTGGTAAATTGCAGCTTGCGCTTTTGACTGCCTCATCTACCCTCTGCTTACTAATCCATCTCCACTGGGACCACTTCTATCATTTAAAAGATCTGATCAACATCAAATAGCTCCCTTAAAAAAACCACAAAGCAACCTGCCACTATACATAAAGCAGGTTTATCTAACCATAGTAAATGCTGGATATGTCAGCAACCTTCAGCTAACCCATTTCATGTCATTTTAAAGGGCCATAAATGGCGAAAAAGAGTGGAACAATATATGGAAAGGCCTTACCACAGGTCTTAACAGAGATCTTGCTGCCCCTGAAAAAATCTGTATGATGGAACTGAGAGGTGATCTCAGTATTCTGTTTCTACACAAAACAAAACAAAACAAAAAAAGAAAAAAGGTAAAAAAAAGGAAATTTACTGCCTCCTCACTCCGCAAATCCATCCAGAACAGTTCTATGAACTTTCAAAGTCCTAAGCCAGAAAAATAATCTGACATCTGATGCTATATTGAGACTAATATGCTAATTCCATATGGTTAGATTAATCCATTAATCATTGCTAAAAATAATTGTGTATGTACCTAAATTAGCTGGATCTTTCTTATGGGAAGCAAAGAAGAATAAAAAGCTTTATAAAACTAAAAGTAATTCCTGTGGCTGTTAATTATCATTGTATTTAAACACTTATTCTTACACTGCTGCTTTCCCTTGAAGAAAGCAAAGCAATGTCCTCCTCTTCACTGAACGCAGCATTAGCACCTCAGAATTGCACCGCTCTGGAGCCCAGACTTAATTAAATAACAAGGTTAGGATCAGACAATATATCAAGGTTATAAACTGGAGCGCTAACCTTCTGGAGGGGAGAGATTCTCAGCTTTCCAATGGAAACAGGATTTTGTGTCTATATTTGGAAAGTCCTGAGAGAACAAACTTTAGCACCAGCATAAATTAAGTACAGAGAAGGTAATTTAGGTACGGTTAGTCTCTTTTTCCAACTGTGCCTTGGTTCACAACTGGAGTTTCTGAGTGTGCAGTGGTAGTGCTGCCACAGTGGATAACAGCACCAAAAATGAAAGCAGGCTGATTTCCAGTAGCTTTGGGTCAGGCCCTGAATTGTTGTAGCTGCTGGCTGGTCTTTAGCAAGAAACTTCACCTGAGCTTCAGCTTCAGCTCAGGGTCTTTCCTGCTGCCTTCTCTCGGCTCACTACTCGGTTTCATCAAGTGCAGTGGTGCTGATAACCTCTGGCTCCAGAGCTCACCCGGACACCAAGGGCATCTCTAGATGTACTGTAGCTACTCCAAAAAACGTGCGTGTCCATAAGAAAAAAGGTGAACATAGGCCAGTGCCTAATAGGAGGGGGAACTGTCTTTTCTGAAATATGCCTGTACCAGCAACGCGTTGCCCTTTATAGTGAGGTCTGTTCATAGAGGAAGCTGCTACATAAAGCAGGCAGAGACTTTCTGTGCATGGAGAGAGACTCTAAGGATTAGACCATGAGTGTTTATCAGAGGGGAGATTGTCCGGCGTACTAACCCTGTTTGTCTGGCAAGACCCAGGGAAATACTACAAATTAGACAAGTAATCAATAGCATTCAGATTTCGGAGAGAACAGCACAGAATAGAAACCTCAAACTCATTTAATTGTATCGCTGGAAAGTTTCCCTCTGTTCCAAATTACAAAAAATGCTTGTTACAGTTTTGTAAAATATATTCTTAATTTGATTGGGACTGTTTTTCTAAAAAGAAGATAAAGCATCGTTATTAAATTTTCATGCAAACTATCATGCATAGAGCAACTCATTATAAAAGAACTATTATATTTCCAGAGTCAATACTTGAAAGGTTAATAGCACTTCATTGAAACAAAGGTTGAAAGGTCTGAAGATACATAGTGAAAGCTTGGCTAAACAACAAATAGGGGAGGATGAGCTAATAGTTTGCAATAATCTGTAGGGTGGATGAGCCAGAAGGAATGAAGTATTATAGAAAGGTACAGTAAAGTGTATCAGGGGCTAATGCAATGAAAATAAGAAAGGGAAAATTTAGGCTGAGCACATGAGGAAAAAGATCTTATTGGAAAAATTTATTAGATGGCCAAACATCCTCCCAAAAGATATGCTGGAATTGCTGAAATTCTCTGAAATAGTTAAAATGAAACTACATAAAATAGAATAAATCATAGTGGCAAGAACAACGTCAGGATGGGTGACGAGGAAAAGGTCTCAACCTATGGTCGCCTGGTTACATCTCTTCATTGCACCACCCTGAGACTGCAGTGGAAGGACCATAATGTAAGTAGGAGGAACAGAAGTAGCTGGTGAAAGAAAAAAAATCCACATTTACATAGGTTTTGTGTCTTTATTAAAAAAAAAATAAAATCCAAAAATACAACCAAAAGACTTTAAATTGAAAAGACCTTCATAGTCCTCAGAACAATATGTGAATTATACAAATGAGGCCCTTGACCAGCCTGTGGACGTAGAAATTCCACAAATAACTGTTTTCAGTTCCACATCAGTGAGTTTCCAGGCTGAAACTGGGTCTCTGTCTGGCAAACCAAATTTCATGACATCAGGTCAATTTTTCCTTTGCTGAAAGGCCTCATGTTCTTTATGTGCATCCAGGCTGAGGTAACTGCCTGATGTCATATTTTGTTGGGGAAGGTTTTTTCACTGTAGAAGGATTACTTTATAACCAAACTTTTGGAAAAGATCTTTTCAACGTATACATATAGAAGGATTACTTTATAAACCAAGTTTTTACTTCCTGATAGCAACATTTGCTCATTCCAGTCTTGCCACTGAAAAGCATATGCTAATAAATAGGATACTTCAGCTAGTAGTGTTGCTAACCGTACATGGCAGTGTAACTTATTAAGAACAGACGACCTGGGCTCAGGTACACCACATATTTGCTAAGAAAGAGTATGTATGTATGTTGAGGTTGCAGATACTGGGGAACTGATTGAAAGAACTGAAACTATTTTGAGACTGGCACAGGGGTAAGAGCTGAAGAGCTGAGAGAGAAGGGTCGATACCGTAGTGGATGTCTCTAGCTCTCTTGTGGCTTCACACGTGATCATGGGCAGGAGAAATTTATTCCTTTGGCAAATGCGGAGAAGTTTTCTGTGGGTTAAGAGTTGTTGGTTCCATTAGCAGAGGCTAATACTAAAGATAGGTTCCTAAGGCATGTGCACATATATCTACACACACAACTATGGAAACTGTTGAGAAAAACTTGTCACTGCTCATTTCAAGAAGGAGGCTTACAGGCAACATACAGAAGAGGCAGTAGAGTCACCAGCGCCATTCTTCAGTCAGCAGACTAACCCAACTCAAACAATAGCCTGGAATTAAAAAAAAAACAAAACAACAAAAAACTCACAAGGGAATAAAGGTGCTTCTATCAAAGTTGGATCTTCGCAGTGGTTCAAGTCAGTAAACAAGACATGGGAGTTGTATGGCCATCTGGCAGTGTGTAGTGTCCCAAAATCTACTTCCACATACAGACTTGAGAATGCAACTATTTGCAGTGCATATGGATATGATTCTAACATGTTTTATTGGCTAACCTGAAGAGCTGTTAAGTTGACTCTCCAATTCTGTTAAGATTTTATTGTTTGAAAACAGCATAGCTGGACAACAGTGATCCTGCTTGGGGGACTTCATGTTTCATGTAGCAGGTTTGATTTCTGCTTCTCCTGTGAAGACAGATGTGAGTTTGAACTGATATGAAGTTAGAAAACATATGGAAGTCTGATAACTGGCCATTTTCATATCTGCCAACAGGATTTTGATACTTAAATTTTTTTTGACCATCCCCTTCTTAGTTATTGAATCCCCAATACCACTACTATTTTGATATCAGGGTACTTAACCATCTAATATAGTGATAGAATCAGTATGAAGTTAACTATAATTCTTGATTCTACCTCCTAATGTGCCCTATTGCAATCTATGGACAGTCGTAAAGTTACATTTGTCATCAAAGGATTGTAAAAGTATTGTATGGACTTTTTCTTGTTGATAAAGAATCAAACTCCAATATATCAGTCAAATGACTTACCTTATAAGAAGAAAACTAGGAATTATTATAAAAACAAATTACGTTTCATTAACTTGCTAATATACACATTTACGGCAGAGTCACCCTTCAAATAGCAATACTTGATCTATTATTGACTACATTATTATTAGGCTGGAACTAATAGTATCTCATCACTGTTAGGGAATTGTCTGCTGTTATGCATACTGTTGTATTTTGAGAAAAGAAGCATCCCCAACTTATTTGCACCTAAGTATAGTTATCCTTTATACTTCTGTTCAGGAAGGATCTTTCCATAGAGACTGGTGATTATCCTTCAACTTAAAAATTATTATCCCTTACCTTTATGGAACCTAACGCACATCAGAAATGAACCTGACACCACTCTGCTCTTGAATGATCTTCCTCAATTATTTTAAGAATGAAGTCTACCAGTAGAAAAATTATAAATTATAGAATTCTCCCACTCCCAGGTTTACTTTGATTCTGTGCAAATTTGCCAGAATGAAAAGATTACATCTTTAAAGTAATCAGGTGAAAAAAAAGTACATTGAGGTTTTTTAAATTAAAATATTTCTTTTGACGAAGGGATTAGTCTAAGTTTGCACACTCAGTGTAATTAGTGCATATGGTCCAGCTGTGAAGAAATAGCTGAGGACTTCTAACTTATTATTAATTAGGCTCATTAAAATGCAAGTAAGAGAACGATGCCTAGATAAACAATACCTTATGTCATAAAGTCATTACTTGACAAGAGCTAGTCTTGCTAACAGAAGTCATTACTGATATTTTAAAGGAGCTTTTTTTTTAGACTCCATGGGTGCCAGTTAACTACTTTTGACTGACATCAAGGACAGACATGCAAAGCTGTAAGGAGCCAGCCGTACAGCGCAGCAATTCTTTTCACATCATTTCAAAATATGTCTGGTTGAGGTCAAAGGTTGACAACCAAATGACAGGCCTTCTTCAATTGCTGTGGTGTCACAGCAGGAGTGTGTCAGGGAAATTTTCCTGGGCCCCTCTGTGAATTTTTACATGTTCACATTTCTTTCCTTGTCTTGTAAGTGGGACAGGATTGGCAGATTTGTGATTAACACCTCAGAAGGAGAAGTGTAGACACCATCCCAGGTTGGGAGCTCATGGTAACTGCAGCTGATAATCAAAAGGTTCTCCTTCCACATTAGCACAGTACAAGAGACCAGCATTTTATTTGTGTTCATTTGTATTAGAAAAGGAATGTGAGGTTAGCAAGGGCTTTAGCTGCGTACATTGGTAGGACTTACTGCATTTCTTACTATCAGCACATCTCCCGGTGTAATGAAAATTGTTTTCTAGACAAAGAAGAAAGCAAGATCTTTTTATTGAATACCAATAAACGAGACACCAAACTGCTTTCAGAGTTTTAGAAATGTTTCCCTTTCTTTAAAGTCCATGTATGCTCACTTACAAACAACTCTACTGATACAGCCTCCACTCTAAACGCATCAAAAGCTGCTATTGACAGGTGCTGAATTGGGGGGTCTACCTTTAACACAGGGTCAATTGATAAGTGCCTGACCTAGACTTTTGACTGACATGAAGAGCTGTCAGGCAAGGTGCATCATTGTAAGTGGTGAGTAAGCACTGAAGGGGTCTGAGTCATTGCTATGTTCGGTAAAATAACTTGTGATAGAAAGAAAAGGTGAGAACCAGATTGCAAGAAAGTAAGAAGGCAAGGAATGTAATTTTACTCAGATTAGGACAATTAAAGACTGACTTAATAAAGACTTCCCATTGTCTGTTTACCATCACCTTAAATCATTCCGTCTGGTGAACAAATCAACAAAGGGTATCCTGAGTGTATCTGAGAACCACTGCAGATGCCAAGGTACTCCTTATCTTGACCCATCTCAGAGAACCTGCCTGCTTTGTACCATCCTTGCTCCCCATACTCATCACGCTTAAAGTTTCCCCCCAAATAGTTAAGGTTGGGCCCTTGGGACTATTTTTCAACACATATTTCACCATGTATTACACCTCCTACTTATCAAACATACCCATGGCTGGATGTAGAAAATGATATATAATACAGAACTGTAAGCAAGCATGGAAATGCCTGGGAGATACAATGAATTTAGCAGCTGAGACACATGGGCAGATCTACCTCTCCACATATATATCTACCATGGAAATGGAACTCTACAAACCCAAGGCTTTGAAACTCCTAAGAAAGAGATGCGTCCTACAAGTGGGCAGTCATGATTCACTTGTGAATCTCCTCCTTTTCATGGCTGCAAGAAAAGATACCCATGCCCTCCTTAAGCAGATGCAGGAATATCACAGAGGCCAGCTTCTCTTTTTGTTCATATCCTGAACTTGCAAAAGTTCTTCTGTATTTCAAATAGTAAAAGCAGCTTTTCTCTAACCACTGGAAAATATCATGACCTTGAAAATATACTGCCTGAGTCTTTCGACATTTGTCTTCATTTCAGAATAAGGAGAAGACTTCAAAAACTAGGCAAGACCGTCATGGCTTATTCTACATTTGTTACTCTGTAAGCACAGGAGGAGAAAAGTGGTAGGACAGAATAGATAGTGAAGTAAAATATGTTTGAAGATGAAAGCGAAGAATTAGAGCTGAAGATAACACCAAAACCTTGCAACTGGTGCAAATCAAGACAAATTATACTCAAATCATATGATAAACTTTTAGGAATAAATTCTAAGCACAGGAGGGAAAATCTTAATTTGATCCACTGTAATCGTGGATCTTCTCTCCACTCTAACTTAATACATATCCCCATTGTCTACAGGGTACAGGTAAGAAATTAAGTATGTACAAAGTAAAACAAGCGCTTTCATTCTCAAGAACATAGAAAAATCTTACAAATCTACTAGTTCCTGAAACATACCCTCTTTTTCAAGATAGTCCAGTATATGTCCCACTGTCTTTTGCACAATGTGAGCACACAACATGATTGCACATAACACATGGCTGCTGACAAAATCTGTAGTCCAAACAATAATGGTCTTTACAGGTTACAACCTGTATGTTAACAAAGTTAATAAGCCAGTTGCTTATTAAATGGTTGTCTAATGGGTGCATCTCAGCACCCATTAGACCTCATGTAGAATACTCTATTTTCTTTTGGGGACCCTCAGCACAAGACCCTATGGCCTCTGAACCAGGTCCTCTTGGATGGAAAGCCTGGACTGTTGCTCAGTATATGAAAGGAAATACAAAAAAATGCAAGGAAACCCTTGATCTTTCCACACAGGCAAGAGGAAGTGCAGCCTCACAGGCTGCTCTTCAATCCATCACCAGCCACCTGGCCTGGACGTGTCATGAGTGGCCAAATCGCTTCTGGCAGCTGGGTCTTTGTTTCCTTATAAACACACACACACACACACACGCATACGTGCACGCGTGCACGNGCACGCGTGCACACACACAGAGACACGTATTTATATGTACATAGCTCGCTCGCTGCAGCAGAGCAAATACTTTGCACTGGAAAAGTAGATAATTTGAATTGTCTGTAATCTACCATATTCTTGAATGTATTAACTGCTGAAAGTAGTCCCTCTGAGATTAGTGCATGATGCATAACTACTCCTTTGTTTTTGTGAGGAGTTTAATGTGAGCATTTGATAGTAAAATCAAAGGTCATTGATTATTTTTGATATATCTGTTATAGAGTCCATTTGTGAGAACACAAATTTTTAGAAATAAAAATTCTTCTTTCCAAGAATGTTTCACAATATTCACTCAAAATAAGTTGCTTGCATACATAAACTAATTCATAAGCTCATTTGAGCAAATATGTGCACAAATAAAGTTAAGTCTTTTATTTTTTTCAAAATACTTTTTTTTCTAAATATTTTAAGTCTTTATCTAGGTAGAGTGTTATTCCATTGTTATAATTCTTCTACATTTATCTTAAATCTGTCCAAAGATTCTTTATGTTTATCACTGGGGAATGATTAAGACAAAGAAACTGCATAATGTGAAAAAACAACTTCCTTGTATGCTTTATAACTTGTAGAATATATAAATATATACACGATTTAGAAATCATCTATGTGCAAAGAATAACAATAAAACCAGAAGAAATAGTGATTGTCGCCAGTGCAACAAGAGCTTGCAAGGCTTGAATCTCAGCTTGTTCTCCTTGTTCAGCTCTGCTAGCAGGAGTTTTAGGAACACTTCTGCAAATATCTTCCTCTCCACTTTAGGCGATCAAAAATACGAAGCAGAGATGAGGATTGCCATACAACAGCTGTGGCGAGTCCTGACTGAACAAACGCTGAGATAATTAAAAATGGTAGCGCTGTGGAAAACGCGTGATGGGAGGCCAGACCATCTTCATCAGAAAATTACCATAACACAGCTACCTAGAAATTAAAATACCACCCGGCCGCACTTTTTGAGCTAACTGCTGACATCTGGGTAGGGCTGGCAAGAAGCTAGAACATGCTTATGTTTTCATCCCCCTGTTTTTACCGAGGCAGAGTGGGCACATCTGCCACAGGTGAGAAGGTGCGGGCGCGGGCGGAGGCTGGTGGGGAGGTAGGAGTGCCCCACGTCGGGTTTCTCCCTGGGTCGCGGGGCCCTTGCAGCGGGCAGGAGATGTCTTGCCCTCCATTTCAATGCTGCGAGCATTCTCCGTGACCTTCCCTCTCCCTTCCCAGCGCACGCTGACACATCCAGCCTAAATTTGCGTCTCGCATCACCTCAGGATACTCATGGCTAATTTCATTATTTTGGAGAGAAAATGCAAATGAAGCCAGACAGCTGGTGCTTTCCTCGTGGCGAGGAGTGATGGAGGGGCCCGAGGCCTACCTCATCAGAGGCTCTCATACCCGTCTGCTCAGACAGGCCCTGGCGGGAGGAGAGCGGGGAGGCTGCGGGAGCAGCAGGAACAGATGGCCGGGAAGGTAGGAAGATGGAGAAGCAAGAGGGGCCGTAGTCGTTCGGAGGAAGAGGTGGTGTCAGTTACCTGTGGGCTGATGCAGCCTTACAGGACAGTTCTGCGTCTCTCAGCCTCCCCTGCTTTGCAGCGTTTTCTTAATTCGCCAGGGATGTGAAAGACGGTGTTAGGTGTTGCACGGTGTCCTTGCATTCAGGATGGCTGAGAGTCTGCTAATACTGCTTTAAACCGGCAACGATCTCCATTCACAGTTAACGCTGGTTGATTGACTGCTAACTCCTCCTAATAACAGCGTAACTCTAACTCCAGCAGGTTTGGAGGTGGTTTGTTTTTGTTTTGTTTTGGTTTTTTTTTCTTCAAATTCCCTTTCAAGAGTATGTAAAGACTTAAAAAATATATATATTTCCCCCTCNAGCGTAACTCTAACTCCAGCAGGTTTGGAGGTGGTTTGTTTTTGTTTTGTTTTGTTTTGTTTTTCTTCAAATTCCCTTTCAAGAGTATGTAAAGACTTAGAAAATATATATATTACCCCCTTNAAAAAATATATATATTTCCCCCTCAATACACAAGAGACGGAGAGATCTTAAATCAATTTCTCCAATTATTCAGGGAAGACGGAAGGGAAAACAAAATCTTGCCTGTAAAAATCTGTCAAAACATTGTCTGATAAAGCACCTTTACAATAGGTCTGTAAGAATAATGCCACTCAGCACAAACCGCCCAGCATTTCACAGCCGTTCAGACCGGCTTGTAAGAACACGTTTCATGGAAAGGTTTTCTGACATCTAAGAAGGTAACAAAAGCAGGGGCATCTTAGTTAGTAGGAGTTTTAATATTGCTACATCATCATCATCATCATCATTATTATTATTATTATTATTATTATTATTATTATTATTATTGAAGTTGTTTCTGGAGAAGTCTGAAATCTTCTCGCATTTGACATACCTGCAGGCAAATAGCAAATGTAGAATTTTTTAACACATTAATTGGAGAGGGAGGTACNATACCTGCAGGCAAATAGCAAATGTAGAATTTTTTAATACATTAATTGGAGAGGGAGGTACTTTCAAGGGAGCAGATTTCTCTCTATCTTTCTCTCTCTGGGTGGTATAAGTAGATCTTTTTAACAAAAGAATGAAGGAAAAACAGATTTGAAGCTGTTATGGTGAATAAATGTTTTCAAGCATTAGGCAAGAGCTAGAAAAGGCAAGAAAAACAGTATCTTACACACATATCACAGAATCGAAGAATCACAGAATGGTCAGGGTTGGAAGGGACCTTCAGAGGTCATCTAGTCCAACCCCCCTGCCAAAGCAGGTTCACCTAGAGCAGGTTGCACGGGATTGTGTCCAGGTGGGTTTTGAATGTCTCTGGAGAAGGAGACCCCACAACCTCTCTGGGCAGTCTGTTCCAGTGCTCTGCCACCCTCAAAGTAAAGAAGTTTTTCCTCATGTTCAGACAGAATTTCCTATGTTACAGTTTGTGCTTGTCGCCTCTTGTCCTGTCGCTGGGCACCACTGAAAAGAGTCTGGCCCCATCCTCTTGACACCCACCCTTTAGATATTTATAAGCATATATAACCTTGTCCTCTGAAACATTTTAACAAATTAGTTACTATGACTTCACATCTATTCTACGTTTAAAAAAACCAACCCAACACAAATGCCTTTATATCTACAACAGAGTTCTCTTAGATCCCTCTATTTAATAATTATTCAGACCTGGCTAGAAATTGTAATAATATATTGATTAGCTAATCTGCAATCCATTAGGTGAGTAAGCAGAAGGTCAGTATTATCACTGAAGGAGGTTCATAGACTTTAAAGGAGATGACTGATGATCTGCTAACAGACCTAATAACTGGTATCTGGCAACACAACTAGTAATACAGGATTCAAAAGTTGGTTCCCAATACTTTTTAGATACAGATCTGAAGTCAAACTGCTGCAATAAATCTTGTGTTCGTCAGTTTAGAAATACGCAGGCAAATACAAGTTTTAGATCCCATTTTGTACAGGGCGCAAAGGGCTGTTGAGGGTTGTTGCTGGGGAATTCTCCCACTTCTTCCCTCCCTCTTCCCCACCCTGCACTGACATCTGTACAAAGCCAGCCAGATTTCCATCCATCCATCCACTTTGTATTACTTGTGCATCTCTCCCGTATCATATATCCCATATTCTCAGTCTTGTGGGCTATGTGCCTCCTCTACTCCTCCGAGTTTCTTCTTCTATCTTTTCCCATGGAAAGTTATCCAAGACCTTTCCATCCCTCCTTCCTTGATGCTACCAATGCTGACAGACACAGGGCTCCTCACTGGGACACTGCCTGTGCTGTTTCTCCCTCAGACGCTGCGTGTTCCCTGTGTATGAAAGGGTTCTCCCATTCCCCTCCATCCTTTCCACCATGTCTTTTTTTCAAACAATGCTGCAGTTAACCTTCCCCTCCTTCTCAGCCCCATCTAACTGTGCTGCCACCAGTTGCTTTATTCAGTTCCTTCCCTTAGTATTCCTCCCTGATTTTGACTGATGGCAGCTTTGCTCTTCTCCTCGCCATCTTTTTTCCTCTCACACTTCAGCATCCTTGATGAAGAGTTAGATGAACATCAGCTGCACTTCCCTCTCGTAACATCTCCCATTTACATGTATCCATGTAACCGTGTTACAACCTTCCTATCCTCTCTTCGACAAAAAAAAAGACACAAATATTTTACCTGTTCTATGCTAATTATTGTTGCTCTCTGGTCTCTTTGCTGCTAAATCACATCCCTCTGACTTGATCCCCTTCAGCACTGTATATTGGCTTGCCATCTTGCCATGACTTTCAGCCCATCAGCTTTGATGTATTATTCTCTCATCTCCCTAAGCATACTGCTTAGGAGTTGTCTTTATCCTTGCCTAACTTTTGCAGAGCTTTAGCTTTGGTTCTTAGTCACCACAGCATTTTTCTCTACGCTTTTCCTCTAAATACTCTGCCAACCTCTATGTTGAAACATAAATCTGTCACATATTGTACAAAACGAAATCTTGGACTCTGTGATTTCCCTTCACGTGTTTAATGGTAGGTGAAATTTATTATGAAGAAAAACCCAAACTTTGTTATGTCTTCTGACATATGACTTCCTACCCAGACTTCCTTGCTTCCTCCCCTTTGCTATTATCAGTTGTTCTGGTGCATACCTTGGGCATTATCTTCAACAAGCCTAGATAGAAGCCCGTCTCTAAGTCTTGGAGATATTTATTGTGCAACATCTCCATGATATAGATTTTCATGTCAATCTATATAAAGATAACTCTTGGATGGTATCTGCTCACTTCATACCCTGATTATCGCAACATCATTTTCTCCGTTGCATCAGATTCATCATTTATGCTCACTTCCAGAATCTCTCCGCAAATTATCCATCATCTCCTGATAAGTAGAAAGCTGGTTCCCACATCTGATGAGTTTAGACTGCTATCTTTCATTGCACACTCATATTTCACTGTCTTTATATTCATCATTTGGTGTGTGTCCAACAGCAGCAACAGCAGAAACACAGTGAACAGATTTTGGATATATGTACACTGTGAGCTCTCATATGGGCTAAGGATGCCTCATTTCTTAGGCTGTATTTCCCTTTTCCTTTGTCTGTATCCACATTTTGTCACTACTTCCTATGTTGAGATTGTGCAAAAGTTGGGAGCACTCTCTTTTAATTCATGTGTCCTTATGCAATAAAACAACTCTTAAGAAAAACCAGCTCCTATGAGCTATGCTAATGTAAAAAAACCCAATAACACCTAAAGGTTAGTGCAGAGAAATACGCAATTGTGCTCATGCATGTGCTTGTTGATAGAAGAAAGGTGTGGGAAATGTCAGAAGCAGCCTAATCTTCTAGGTAGGTTACTCTCCACCTATCCTACTGACTCCTCCTTCATGTGAAACAATTACAAGTCTCCCTGGGGAAAGGAGTGGGATTTTCCAGCTCAGGGATTAGGACCTTCATCAAAATAAGGGTCATCCTTGAGCCAGCTTTCAAGGTTCAGTTATGAATTTCTCTTATACAGTCACTAAAAAGAAGAGAAGACTGACCAAGGAACAGTCAGAGGAATACATCTATCAGGACCTAGTCATTGTATAGTTACTGATATACTTAACTCTTACCGACCTGGATGCAGTTTTGGGCAGGATCGTCAACAGAGGGGTAAATACTGTCTACTGGTAGACACAGGGGCATGTCAGCTCCCAGCAGAAATGAGCTGTATTAGCAATCCCTCTGCCAGCTCCCAGTGAGGCTGAGGCATAGCACAGCAAAGCCCTGTGTGAAAGACACTAGCTGGGGACTAAAAGTTTTTTAATCTCATCTGCTCTACACTTCCAGCTGTGCAAATAACGCTCAGACAGGACCATGCTGACAGATTTTCACTGCTTCTTGTTCTGGAGATAGATTAACAGACTCTCTGTATCTCTGCATAGCCCTGCGTTGTAAGATGTAGCATAATATTGGGCACTGAAGATTACAGCTCCCTAAGGAGTTGTGAATTATGCTTTTTTAAAAAATGGCTCCAGAGTTAGAAAAGATTTTCTCTTTAAATGCCCTTGTTCAGGAGTAGGGCCAAAGTCACACTTGTTAATCAATCAGGTTTTAATTGATTGAGCAAACAAATGATCTGTTTACCATAACATCCCTACGATACATAGCAGCTTGCTTTTTTTTTTTTATCAGAGAGACACTCTGTTTAGCATTTACAAAAGCACAGCACAGACATGTCAAGTTCAACATGTTTTCATTCTGTGTTACCAAGCTCAGCAGTTAGACCGTTCATTAATTTCCCCTTCTCCTCCTCCCCTTCTCCATGCACCTTATTTATATTCATCTGCTGCCAGTTTAACACTCCGAAGAGGCACACCTGCAGTGGCAGCAGCTTCACAGTACTGCTGCTGGACTAAATATTTTAGTCTCTTTTAAGGTTATCTCTGCTGTAGAGCTCTTTGTGTCTAAATTTCTTGAAAGCCATGCTGACTACAGAGCCACCTCGTTTGGCTCGTTGCAATTTGCACTCAAGCGTGAGCTGGCTCTTCACATTTTGCCAGCACCTTCTGAGCTCACATACCTGTGTTTACTTCAGGAAACAAACTATCCCGCAGTGTCTGAAATAAAGGGTGCTGGCTGTGAAATAAAAAGCAGACCTTCTCTTGAATCACAGAGCTGCGGATATTTGATTTCCAATCATGTTCCTTGCAGCCCCTTCCCTCCCTGCGGGGTCCATGTAACCTAAAACATATGACAAAGACAGTGCTAAACATGCTGTGTTTACCCTGCAAAGAGCCTTCTGTTTTGAGGCTAGAGAGGAAAAGAGGAAATAATACACTTATCAGCTGTTGTTCTGTCTCTTTGGAGCTCCAGTAGAAACCACAGGCTCTGGAAAGGAGGTCCTCTTCCTTCAACTGAATCCAAGGTTCAATCTTTTTGACACTATATATAGCCAATGCCTCAAAGGCAGAAGTCCAGCAACCTTCTGGTCTTTGAGCAGGAGCATATGCCATAAAACTAGAAATGGGCTGGTCATGTATCTTCAAGTCTTAAATAGCAGCAGCAGTCACTCCTACTCTAAGCCTGGACTCCTTTCTGGTCAGCGTGATTTCTTGTTAGCAAATTCACAAGCCTGAATATCACACAAACCTTCAAAGGTCAGGTTAACATAATAATTTCTAAACCTAATTTATTTTATCAACAAGCCCTGCTTACAGAGAAGAGTCCTCTAACCCTATGTGCAGTAGAAAGGCATAAATGACAGCCTTTATTCATGATGGCACTTTGGGATGCACAGGAAAGAAGTATATACACAGTACATTCATGGTTGCAACACTTGGGTGGAAACTGGAAGGTACGGATTTAGTGCATTTCATGTGATTCTACTATTTCTTAGACTGTTGCATACTCAGAGGTGGGTAAGGGTGTTCTCATCCTTTCCAGTGGTATGTGAAAGGTGATGAAAGCACACCAGGAGAGTAAACAGTGTGTCATTGTAGGCTCATACGCGGTGTGAGGTCTAGTTCAAAGGTCTGGTCTTTATACACAAGCAAAGTCTATATTCTTCAAACTTTGTTGATGAAACCCCATAGTCCAGTGAAGTAGCAACAGAACTCTCATTCTCTTAAATGAAATCAGGATTACTCCAGGCTATTTTGTAAACCGCCTTGTCATGGCTTAACCCCAGCCGATAACCAAGCACCACACAGCTGCTCGCTCACTCCCCCCCCGCCTCCCCGGTGGGATGTGGAAGAGAATCAGAAGAGTAAAAGTAAGAAAACTCGTGAGTTGAGATAAAGACAGTTTAATAGGCAGAGCAAAAGCTGCACACACAAGCAAAGCAAAACAAAAATTCATTCACTACTTGCCATGGGCAGGCAGGTGTTCAAGACATCTCCAGGGAAGCAGAGCTCCATCATGTGGAACAGTTACTTGGGAAGACTAAACGCCATCACTCCAAGTGTCCTCCCCTTCCTTCTTCCGCCAGCTTTATGTGCTGGGGATGACATCATACGGTATGGAACACCCCTTTGGTCAGTCGAGGTCAGCTGTCCCGTCTGTGTCCCCTCCCAGCTTCTTGTGCCCCCCCAGCCTGCTCGCTGGGTGGGTTGGGTGAGCAGCAGAAAAGGCCTTGACTCTGTGTAAGCGCTGCTTAGCAATAACGATAACATCTCTCTATTATCAACACTATTTTCAGCACAAATCCAAAACATAGCCCCATACTAACCACTATGAAGAAAAATAACTCTATCCCAGCCAAAACCAGCACACACCTCTTTCTCCAAGCCCTCGTATAGTTAGTAGTATGCAGTCAAAAGGGCTGTTGAAATTGATGAAGCCCACATCTTAACTTGTATGGGTCACCAAAAGAAGGTTTCTGGTTAAAGTGCTCACGGTTATGAACCTGGCCTGAGTATTACATTATTTGAAACATGATACAGAATGATCTGTCTTGGCAAACAGTTTTATAATCATTGGATTTCCTTCTATATAATTTAAATTTTGAAATCAAATGATGAAAGGGTAAAGCAGCACCACACTGTGCTATCTGTCACAAGAGATTTATGAAAATACAGCGAAAAAGTCTGTAAATACTTAGCTACGAGATAGTAGTTAGAAGAATAGGTTCTGAAGCTGCTTCTAACTTTACAGACAAACAGATCTTCCTCACTTAAGAAAGAGTGTGTATATACTGCAGGCACATGAGAGAAATCTAGAAAGTAACCAAGGCTATATTGGCTCTGAGTTTCTGTGACATTCAGATTTTCATTTAAGGCAGAGATTGCATATTAGTTTCTAAATTAATTATTTTTTTAAAGCTACTCTAGAAGGAGGGTGTGATGCAGAGCAATGGCTTTCTCAGTGTAGTATTGACTTACCTACATAACACCCCTCTGCACTCCCCATATACCGGTACAAGTAAGCAGTTAATAGATCAGAGAATTCAGACTATCTGAACTATTTCTTCCTCCTCTCTAACTGTTACAATTTAGCAATGAGTGAATTAGCTTTAGCCATATAAGAAATCCTACAGAAGCTGATGGGACTACTTATGTGCTTATTATTAAGCCGTGCTTTAATACCTGGTTGTAGTGAAATGTCAGTTATCACTTTTCCTCATACACAGGGTTCAAGGAAAGAAAAATAAAATTAAAGACAAACACCTTCATTTACGAGTTAGATCAGCTCATTTTCACCTAAGCCAATCAAGAATTCCCAGTGTAAGATGCAAACTTTGTCTACCAAGACATATAGACTTCCTTCATCCAGCTCTCCAGTTTCACAGTGTATCAGGAGTCAAGACTGAGATGCTTTTATACAGAGGAAAGTGGTTACTAACTCTGGACATAATTTTGTCTGCCCTGGCAGAAATATTTTTAATGGAGAAGCCAATGTTCTGCAGAGGGGAAAGGAGAACTTCAAGAAGTTGGTGCTGTTTGGACTGATAAAGGCATTTTAAATGATGGAGAAAGGACAGGGAGAAACAGAACAGTGAACGGGTGACATCAGTCACAGGAGGTGACATGTGGTGGGATCGAATGAGTTAGATGGATCATGGAGGGTAGCTCTGCACTTCATCCTTTGTCCTTTCCAAGGTATTATTCAAATATAATTTCTCTGTACATTGTGTGACATTTACAAAGATTTTAAGACCGGTCCCTTTTGAGCATGAGCCTGAGAGAAATGATCTTGACCAATGCGGACAGCCATTTCCATAAGGTATATTATTGCTTTAATCTCATGTAAATATTAGCAATTGTGAATTATCCACTAGAGTGAGTTTGTATTGTATCTTACACTCTATGTCCAATCTACAGATGATTTAGGTAAAAGCTTTGCTAATTTGACTAGGAATGTAACTTAAAAAATATTAAATTACTAGAACTGCTGTTTTAAGCAAGATTTTGTTTTCCCATCTTTGAAAAAAAAAAAAAAAAAAGAAAAACCACAGCCAGAAAAAGACTTCTTCGGGTCTGTAGAGCTTAGTCCACACCCAGATCTGTTATAGTGGTTTTTACTTAATTCCCACTAAAGTAGTTTATTTCATGTTAAACGTGTGCAGGAACAGACTATAAGAGTATTTAGACACCATCAGGATTAGGCACTACTTCCATAGAAGTAAATAGCAAGACCACTCTGCTCCTGAAAGCAGCAGAGCACTCATTAATTTCTTAAATGTACAGCATACAAATGCTGAAAAATCAAATAGCAGACAACAATAAAAAATAGGCGATAAAGTATGTCTTACCATATATATCAAAGCTTTCTTTAGAGCTGAAGGGTGCTTCAGTTGAAGGATTCAATAATAGACTAAAATTAATGTCAGTTTTTAAATGCATTTAAAATACAATGTAGAAAAGGAGACTTTCATCTAGAAAACCCTCAAGCATTGCTCTGTTCTCAGCGAATACACCAATACAAGAATATTAACATCTATCTAAAATTAACTTTCTCTGAATTCCGTTCACCACGACTCTCTGGTCTCTAAAATCTGCATTCTGTTTTGACCGCTGTACGGAAACTGCGATTTGATATCTCATTCATAGCCCAGCTGTGCATGGACTCTGTTTAGTGCAAAGCTTTGCAAAAAGAAAAAAAAAAAATCTTATTTGACCATGAACTTTAGATGATCTAGTTAGCGTTACTGTCAAGCATCCCGCGGTCTTTTTGAAAAGCAGGACTTGTCCATGTTGCCCTCTGGCCAACTTCAGTGGGATTGAAGCACTAGCGAGAGCCATCAAACTGCCTGACAGCTTGTCACCAGTGAGACTCCATTAATTTACACACATTTTCCACTGTTTGGCATTTACCATGATAACTCTTTTCTTTCCAAGCAGCTCCTGTTTGCATTTAACACTCGGGTTAATTTTCATCAGAGTTTAAATTTAGCCATCAGTTATTTCAGGGGAGCTGTCAGCCAACATATGGAGGAAAAAAATCCTTCTGAATTTATAATAAAGTGGAATCTGTTGAATGCGAAACAAAAACCAACTGCAATATACTGCAAGGCCCCGATGGGGGGACCAGGGTCAGCAAAGAATAGCAGAGTGGATTAGTTGTTCTATTCACCAGAGTGGCATCTGAGCACCTCAGGAGCTTCTTGATATATCAAAAAATGATGGAAAGACACAGTTCAATTTGTCCCCCTTTTATAAAGGATAATTAACCTGTCAGTCTTGCTACTTTAACAACTTCATTAAACTGGAGCAGAAATGGGTGCAGGGAGCCCCTGTCTTTTTCCAAAATGAGCACAGGGCACTTGTTTAAACGGTTGAATAGCCATCGTCTTCCATCCTCCTCCCCCCCGAACAACACGATGTTGGTTTTTGTTGGTTTTTTTTGGAAGCTGGAATTGAACACCCTTTCTTAAAATATAGAATCAAGCTGACTCTCGTATGGCCAATACTAGGAATCTTCTTAACTCCAAAGGATGAAAACAATCAGGCATGCAAACGAGGAAGGAAAACTGCATCAATTAAAGATGGAGCTTACAGGGTTGCTGTAAAACTTCAAGCATAATGTGATGCTTCTTAAAGGTGAGATGACTTTCCCAGAGAAGCCAGAAGGAAACAAACAAAACTCCCAGTTTCTTCTGAAGAAAATTTAAACTTTACAATTTATGTTCCAAATTGGGTTAAAGATGCTGTCTGTAAAATGAAAAGTCTACAGGCAATTTTATATTGAAAGAAAACATCAAATTAATGGGTACACCTCTGGAAGACACATTTAGGATTTCACAAATAACACCTTTTGTAAATAATTAACTTGATATGGACTAAATTACGGGTAGGTCCAAAAAGCTTCATCTGATACTTAAGTGCACTACAACATTCTGTAAGGGTTTTTTTTGCGTGTTGTAACATTTTCCTTTACAGAGCAATTATATATGCACAAAAGTATTAAAAATATCAGAGGGAAACTATTTCTCAGAATATCAGCTTTCATAACAACAAGAAGAGTGCATATCCACATATACTCCACTGTAATCTTGCACTTTAGAAATTGAATATTTTCTTGATGAATACTCAGAGGAACCTTCTGGTACTACGACAAAAAATAAACTGTTGCACCCACTTCTATGCAAAGAATCTCATCAGTTTGATCCAGAAACCAAATTTTATGTAACATGGCGAAATTTTCAGATGAAAACAATAATATAGATTAATTTATTGCAGGTGAGACTGCAGTAAGTTAATTATAATTTAAAATTATAAATTAATCAAGTTAAAATAATTATCATGCGGTTTTTTAGTTTTTGTTTGTTTGCTTGCTTGATTTTAAATATTGATATATGTTCATCTCATGAATAAAACTCCATGGTCAACAAGAACAGAATTTCAGCATCTTAACAAACCAAAAGGAACATAATTAGAAATTATTGCCACCACAAATTCCCTGTAAGAGTAATAAAATTTACTCTTACTCATACTAATTATTTTTATGGACTGTTTTGGTGTCTTTTAATCATAAGCAACCCACTAATGAAATAATGGTATTATTCTTTACTTTTGTATCTACAGACCCATAATTGCATCAGAGAATATTCTCAGCTTCATTTTAATATTCCATTTTTGGATCTGTATACAGATTTAAAACTACATTTAAAAGTCACCTCAATTTGAGTCTTTTAATTTACATTTAAAAATTCAGGAAAAGAGGTTGAAGATATTAATGTGCCAGAGCAGACTAATGCACCACACTAGACTTGCATTTTAACTAGATAAATATGCACAATCAGTTTGCAAAACACATGAACAAAAACATAAAGATAAATTAGTTAAAAATATGTTATTAAGATTCTCAATCTTATGATAGTGTGAAGGAAATTAAATTCCTATCAATCTGAAGTTGTGGGAAGTGTTCATCCACACAAAAATACGAAAAGTTCTCTGCACTTCAAGTAATGGAGAAGTTTAATTTTCTATAATTTAGTGAACTCTATTCCTCAGGAAGAAGGCAACTGTGTACTGATAAAATGAAATCTGAATTTAAACACTGCAATGTCAGGAAGCTATTTTGTAAAACACATGCTTTATTGTCTCGACACTTATAATTCATAAATTTAAAAATTAATAAAAGGCTAAAATTTTCCTTTACTTATCTCTTATATTTTCTGGTTTTATTTATTACATATTTGAAAGAAGATAGCTGGTGAACTTCCAGCCTTCGCTATACAGATGAAAAATGTGCAACCCCAAACTTAACACAGTAATTGATTTGGCATACTTTGCATCATTCCAACATAGACCACTGTCTACCTGCATTTGTAAATAAAAATTAAAAGCTTGATAGTCTCTTCCACAGTGATATTGTGAGTCAGAATGAAATTCAAAATGGCAACTGCTCTTGCCACTGGTGGTTTTCCAGCTTGTACACTGCCTCAAAAATTGGGGTTGCAGACATGGAATGTCAGTATTTCACCAGAACACTGACATCCCACTTTTTTATACAACTTGGCATGTTTGTTAGCTTTCTCTTTTAAAGAAAAGCCCAGGGGCCAGAAAGAGAGGAAGAATCCTGCGCTCTGTTAGACGTGTAAGCAGGGCTAGCGGGAGAGGCATAGCAGTCAGGAAAGAAAATTACTCAAATTCCTTGTGAAATAACATTGGAAGATCAGAAATGTTATGAAGGCAACAGAAGGGAAAAGGTAGCAGTCAAGGCTTTGCAAAAAAGTAAATACAGCAGGTGTAAACTTTGAGAACCCATTAGGTACATCTTAGTCTGTATTTAAAGCATCGGGGAGAGCCTCGTGGTAAGGTTTTTATAATTAAAATGTATTAATTCAGTGCCTATGAATATATGGAAGTATGAATATATGAAAGTCTGTGTGTGTATGTGTATATAAGTCACTGCTTATGTAAATAACTGTATTTCCCTTCAGTTCTCCAGCACGCTTTCTCTTTACGTGCTCAGAAGTCATGATTTAAGGTACTTGATACTATCATTCAGATCATGCTCTTACTCGATTATACTTCCAGTTTAAATTTTAACCTCCTTTAAAAGATCTCCTATAAGAATACACTCTTATCAATGTAGTTTAAAATGTGAGATATTTTAGCATTCACTAAAAAAAGGTTTTATGGATGTCTAAAATAGGGGAATAATGACTACTATGTCTGGTAATAGGAAAGCAAGAATGCTCAGCGAGCTGTGGATCAAAACCATACACAGATACTAGTACAGCCCTTCATGTTTAATGAAATGCTTAAATTGACTTAGATTTAATCACTATAATTTATACACTTTAAAATCATGGGTCAGCTATTCAGTAGCTGCAGTATCTTTATAAATGCCAGAAATAGTTTCCTTTAATGATTGTATTTTAATTTGCAACTGTTTTGTTCCAACATTGAAATGAGAAATGCAATTAAAAGTGAATAAGAAAAATAGCACTAGCAGTCCCATGTTTTGAATTGCTATTAAGGTTCACTAACTATGGCCATATAGCCATATAAAAATGACACCATATTAACATGAGGGTGATTCAGAGGTACATTAACATATCAGAACTATAGGTCATGTCAGTTCTGGGTCAAAATTGAAAAATCTTAGCTGATGTTATTTTTCACCTGTGGTTTCCCTCTCCCTTTTACTCCGGTGTTCTGCACAGCAAAATAAAATAGACTTAGGAGTACTTAGTACAGTAGGTCTTGGAGAACAGGATCTGGAGTCACATCAATGCTTTAGCCATCATCCTTCTCTGGAGACAAAAAACAAAAGCAATTTATTGTCTCCTGATCTGGAAGGAGCCAGATTGTTCCAGTGGTGATTGTTATAAAATTTAAGTCCAGAGGAAAATTAGTGCTAAATCTCAGAGAATACAGTAGCGTGGGTATATTTGGTACCATTTCATCCTACATCGCACAAAAGATTTTCATTAAGCAAATGCTAACCAATTTGTTCTGACTTGATCTTCCATTTAAATGACTCTTAACTTACTGAAATGCTAAATTCAAATATTGATTCTTTTTCCCTTCCTTCCATACTCATGCTGCAAGTTTCCAAGCTCCTTCCCAAAACAAGTTACATCTGATGAACTATCCAGCAGAGACTCAATCAAGTGTTATTCTAGTTATAAATCAGTAAGTTGAAGATACAGAAGTTGAGATATTCAAGACCTACAAAACTGTTCAACCCATCCTTCTGCCATCACAATATCAAACTTAAAAATGTTTTCTCCAGGACGTTTTTAAAAGACTTATCACATGATTTCTACCACTTCACTTTTACGTACTTAGACTAAACTTACCCTCTCTTAATTTTTCCCTGTAATATTTACACCATCTTTATTGCACTTTCATTCTTTCACCCCTTTTCTTTCTTCCACTTTGGTTGTTGTTCATGGCTTCTGCTTGGAATGAATCAAGAGGATGAGACTAGTGATGTTTGACTTTGACTAGTTGAGGTCTGAGTGAGGTTTCATCCTGGCAGGGACTGAAGGTGAGGGCAAGAGAAGGGTTACTTTGAGCTTGCAATGTCAAAAATCAGCACCAGTTATACTGTATTTTTGTTAGGATCCCATCTTGTCATAGTCAGCCACAATTACAGTTCAGATTGCTCTGCGCTGTCCTGTAGCTTGAATGTGATATATTATCTCTTCCTGTAAACAATTACTCCCAGTTTGAACTGGGAAAAATAATGAAGACGAACTTGTCATGGGATGATATGAATGCAAAAGAAATACTGGTTCACCAAGTGCCAGGAGAAAGGAAAGACTACCAGATTGTTTTCAAAATACAGCCTGGATTGGTTTCTGAATCAAATATGACACTCTTAATTTTTTGATATGTTTTTATCAAATGGTCTCCGTGTAGGAAAAAATACATATTGCATTTTTTCCATTGCATATCTTCCTTCCATTCTTGTATCCACAAGTATAATTACTTGAAAATCTTCAGAAAAGTTGTGTATATGGGGAAATACTCTTCATTTTTTTAAAACAAGATCCAAGCCACATGTATGTATGCTGCCCCAAGGCCTCCAGAACAAAGAACAAAAATTGCATTTAAGGTAGTTGCTAAGTAAGATGCAGTCACAGATAAGAGTAGAAGATGTAACAGCCTATCTGCAGGCTTTGCTTTTCTCAGGGAGATTTGACTTTACTTGGAGAGTGCACCACATCAAACACCTGAGAAGCTGAGTTGACAACTCTCCATTGTTTAGAGGAAACACTAGGTGCATTTTTGTAACAGATTTTTGACATAGTTTAGAGTGTAAAGGGCAAATATTTGATCAGATCATGGTCTTCCAAATTCTTACTTTTAAAGTGCATGGAGTAGTTAGAACTAATTATTTGGAAATTGTCAGATTTTTGTCCACTGTAGCGTGAAATCCTGTTGTGATGAGCATGTGATAACTGACCAAAAATAATCATCTGCTATCAAGACTGAGGTTCAGCAGCTGCAAAAAAGAGCAGTCTCGTAAAATGAGCAGTCCCATAAAATGTCAGTGGTGCTACTCACTGGAGAAAGATTGCAGCATCACAACCTTACACAGCCATCTAAAGCGATAATGTGATGCTATAACAAAACAAAGTAGACTGTGTAGATGGGAATGACAGCCCCAGTATAAATCCAATCCCTTACTTCGGAACGTAAAACTGACTTTCTCATTGATCTTATTTTTGAACACACATGAAAGCTTGCTTTTATTATTTTGTGGATGTATACACATGTAGTGCACGCAGTATTTTCACTGGTAAGCACTACAGAAAGATCTTCTATATTTTTAAGGTATTAATTTTTCCATTTGAGTGCTTTTTCAGTGTTGGCGACTCTTATTTTAGCCATCATCTATCCACAGATTGCAGTTGTTGGTTTATTACACCTACTCTGGCAGGTGCAGTCTATTTGCTACAGTTAAGGAAAAGCCATTTTTTTATTGACATGTTAAGTCCCAAGTACAGTGCAAATAAAACTTCTCCTTTCATAAAATGATTTTACATGACAGATTTTTATTAAAAGTGCTGTTTACAGCTGTGATTTATTGCACATGGTAAAAATAATAAAAAAAAAGCAACTGTATATTTATGCGGAAAAAATCATTCATATCCCAAACTGCAGTTGAGATTCAACTGGTATTACAGTGACTGATGTATCTGCATGCATGCAATATGGGTCCTTTTGTCAGGAAGCTGGCAATATGCATCCAAAACCTTTATTTTCCAGCTAAACAAAATAAGCAATCCCCCTCAAATCTTATTTTTCCCTACTCTGCGTCCTAATTCAGGATACGTAAAATAAAGATTTCTGATGTTGGAACAGCTCACTCAGGACTCAGCAGAGTTTTGGCTGCAGGGATGGAAGGAGTTGAGACAAATAAAGGACCCTCATGGGCCACTGACCAAACTGGAAAGGTAGTGATGGCCTTTTGCATCACCCACTGGTTAAGGTACTCACGTTATAGGAAGGAGACCACAATTCACCTCTTCCCCAGATTGGGGGAAGCCTGTCCTCTTCATCCAACACCCTGACCTCCAGGATAAGCCTTTCTGTTTCTTGTCCAGTAAATACTCAAATATACTATGTTAAATAATCAAGTTTTGGTGGGAAAGAGGAACCCATCCTAGATTTATCCAGGACCCACTGACTATAAACTTTAACAAGGCCTGTTATCCTGCTTCACTGACTCAGAAGTGGAGGGGAGAAAGACCTGAGTGTGGCCTGACCTGCACATAGACAGCAAAATTATCCTACTACTTGCAAAATTCCAGGTTAATCTTTCATGAGAATAAACTTTGGAGCTGTACTTTACAAAAGGGAGAAAGCTGACTTGCCTTTGGTTGGCTCATTCTAGGAGTCTGCTGCTAAAGCTCAGAAGACAGTGGGTGGCTTAACTACTAATGGGAATATCTTACAACTCTCCTTCATAGAATGAAGTTAGTCAGACTAAATGACAAGAAATTGAAGTTTTCAGCTCAAGTGCTTTGCTTGTAGCCACTTCCACCAAGCTACGTAGTCAGGACTAGGAGACTATGTCATGTGGCAAAATAAAATCATGAAACCACCCTTCAGTGGTCAGTGATAAGTCACAATGTACATTTTCAGAAGCTTTTGAACTGCAGTGCTCAGACACACCAATGATAATTTAACCCTTACTATCTGCTTTTCTGAAGGCTATGCCAAACCTATTATATTGCTTTAAGAAGACACTTTCTCTAGGTTTGGACAGGTAAAGGAACTCCTGAGCAACTATCAAAACAGGTTCAGGCTCCCTGATGAAGTGGAGCACACGGCTCTGTTAGGTCCTTCATACACATAAAGGACTATATGCTCTTGAGGCAGGGAATATCTAAGTAGTTAATGTATATTTGTGTCCCAATTTATAAGCAAGAAAAATTAGCAACCTCATACAAGTGCAGTTGAAGCATCCTCTCTTTCAGTGTCCACCACATAGCTGTGAAGTGTTATTTCTTACTTACAAATCATTAATAATCCCTATTACTTGCATAAAACCCACCCCTTAGCTCCTCTTAGACAGGATGACTTCCCCAACTCTCAAAGCTATTTTCAGTTAATTCTGGATCCATTTCTATTTCCAAACACTTTACGAAATTGAAAAATCTATGTAGGAATATATGCATTTGGAAAGGATAAAATCAAGCAACTTTACGTAGCTCTCCTGGGAATTGCAGAGGCAGTAACTCAGATACAAGGGCTCTTCTAATTCATATGTCCCCGTGGTGTTCAACAGACCAGCCTCTGTGAAGAGGTGTTCTCCTTCTCAGAGAGCCGTCTTACCTAGTTTCAGAAAACTGCGGTAAAAATGGATGATAGAGTAATGCATCTCCGATTAGTCAATAGATGAAATATGTTTATTTCCTCTGCCAAAGTCTGTGACCCCTGTAATTTTTTTGTCTGCAATTAACTCACCTCAAGGGAAAAAAGCACAACAAAGAGTTAACAGTTCATTCTTGAGTTTCCTCACTGTATTTCTCATACAGGAGTTAATACAGGACAGACAATTTACAAAGAGATTACTATAACTTATTCCCTTGCTATTATGCTTGTTAGCACTACAAGGCAATACATATTTGACATATTTGTATTCCACTACATCAGATTTCTCTCTTCAGCAGCTGGTACCTGGATATTTATGCTGTGCACTGATCTTTTAACTGTGCATGCATCTAAATATAAAGAGTTGAATAAATTTTAATAGTATTAATAATTTTAACTGTGTACCCACAGTTAACCACAACTGTAACTGTGTGTGCACAGTTAAAATTATTAATACTATTAAAATTTATTCAACTCTTTATATTTAGATGCAAGCCTATTAAAAATCTACCCCGACAAACAAAAGCTGTGTTCCAGGTAACCTGATGCTTCATATTTCCCAATATTGCTGCCGTCTTCATGTGCTGACAGACGTAATCCACACACAATAGATTAAGCCACGTATTTCAGAAACCACCTCTGTCTTTCCGAGTGTGCGACCCACTATGCCTGTGTATGGGGAGGCTCCAGGAAAGGCACCTGTGGTGAGGAATGAATATTCTAATGTTTCTGAACCTTTTGGTGAAGGTGAAGGGGGCTTGTTGAAAACATTGCTGTGAGCAGATGGACCCCTGAAACCATCTGCTATCGAAGCAACTAAATGTTCAATGATGCATTACGAAATTATTTAGCTCTCAAAGAGCCTGAAAGTAGTTAGTAATGATGGCATCTGTACTGAGAGCAAACAACCTATTTATATATGATCTATCGCTTCATAAACCGTTTGGAGACCATCTTTCCTTAAAGCAGCAGTAGTCTTGTTGACTCCCAGAGTAAAATACTGAGTTGCATGTGGTAACTTGTAAAATCCCGGCTAGTTCATTTCTTCTTCTTGTAAGAATGCAGTCTTTGCTGGAATGCAAGCTTTGTTTTGGACAGAAGGGATTGCACTGTGTGCTAGAGCCACTTTCTGTATCAGCGCACAAACATAACAAATGCAAAAAAAAAAAATAGGGTGTAACATGTTTACTCAGTATTAATCGAATTAGGATCCTACCTTTTTCTTTCCTGTGAAATATTTCATCCCATTTAGTAGTATCAGTAAAGTAATAGGCACTTAGGAATCAAGACTTTCAAATGTGAATTTGTTTTTTACCTACTTAGATGATTCTTGTACATTATATAGTTACCATGGGAACTATTAAAACTTGTTTGTGTGGATTTAGTTATGTTCCATGTATGTAGTTAACTGCTTACAAAATATATAAAGATAGTATACATAGATGTATTTGCACCTGAAAACCATTGTATTTTAATTATTATTTTGAGTTTCACATATTTCTACAAATAATGAGCTTTATATAAATGTTTATTCCATTCTAAGTGATACTACATTGATTAGATTTCTACTCCAGATAGTCAAAGCAGAGGAAGTTACTTCTTTTGTTCATTTTCTCTCAAAATTGCTAAACGTATCTAGAAACCTGCTTAAAAAAATGATGGCTAGTCTGAAAGCTCTTTCAGCTATGTAAGAAACCTGGATTTCAGTAAAAGCTCTTTGCGTAAATATGAGGAAATGCAGCATGAAGTTTTGCGCAGAAATCTCCATTTATGTCAACAGTGGGTCCTTATCAGCTGTTCTGATCTAGTATCTTTGTTGAGATTGTACAAGTTATTTTAATTCTTTATTTGGAAATAACAGGCAGTGCTGAAATCAAAGAAGATTTTTCCCAAGGAGACATCAGCTTAATGTGCAAACCATACTTAAGCAGACCTGGTAGGGCGTAACCCGGACATAGAGAAGTCACTTCACAAGCATGGACTGCTCCATTCCCAAAGCCTTCACTGAGGCAAGATTTAGCTCCCTGCAGTGGAGAAGACACATTTCTAATCTCTGTGCTTTGAGGCACAGTCACTAGATACTACTGACCATCTTGAGCTGTGTCAAGAGGATTTCTTACCTTGCTTACACGCTTAGTGACCTTGGAGCCTTCCTCAGAAACTGCTTCATCCTCCCAGGTCAGAATAGCCCTTACCTGCAGCCACCACCTCCCTTTGGATGCTTGCCAGCCTTAGGATGGCCCTGCTGAAACTGCAAGTTTGGTGTCTAGCAGAGATCTTGTAAACATAAGCAACTTGAAGCATTGCCGTTAAAATAACGTGCAAGTGCTACGGAGAGGCAAACCAGCTCCTACCCACTCCCACGGCACGTGGTCCTCATAGAGACTACACACTGAGTATTCATGATGCAGCTCTGCATAAAGCCTTTTCCATGTGCTTGCACTTCCAGACACCAGTTTACATATTTAAAGAAATATTTTTGCATATTTAAAGAAAGGAAATCTTGTTCAGCACAATTTAAGCCTAAATCGCCTCAAATTTTCAGGGTGGAACAAACACTTCAGTCCCAAATATTTTGTTGAAGTGCAGCAATTTGGACAGTTGCAAACTTAATTTCTATGCATCTTATCAGTTAAGTTTCTGCTTTTTTAAATTAAAAACATTTAGAAAAGATGTTATTAAACTGTTATAGTATTTAAAGTTGTTATAAACTGAATGTGGTAGAACAAAAATTCATTCCTTACAGCCTTTGGAAATGTGAGCATATGAGAAAGGGAGGACAGGACAAAATATCTTCTTTAAATTGCACCTTTTCTTTGTCATAGAATTCAGCTGTGAAGGTTTGCAAGAGTCCAAGTGCTTGGTCAAATACTCTCCACACTCTGCTGTTCTTCTCTGCAGACTTCAGGTCTACTTGACATGGAGGCTGCAGTGCAAGAAGGACTGAAAGAAAAATTGCCCCCCTGATAGCTACACACACCACAAAAATTACAGGACTGAAACAAAAGGCTGGCATGTCTGGCTGACACGCTATATCCCTTTCCTCTCTACCACCTGTCAATCAATCACCAGTCAATCACAGAAAGCCACAATCAGCCACTTAATGACAGCCAGATGGCATCTACTTCTCATGAACTGTACTCCTGAAGTCATACTCGCTCCCTGTAACTAGCAGCATTTCCTATCCAGGGTAATAATGAGGTGTTTTTTGTATTCAGACGAAGCCGTAATGCCTCGCACCTCTGACAGGACGCCCCTGTGAACAGAATACGTGCTCTGCCAGGAGTGTTGTTTTGCTTTAGTGAAAGAATCAATGCTGCTTTAGAAACACTGCCACTCCCCCCTCCACAGCTGCGTGTATCCCTCAAACCTTGATCAGAGAGACGTTCGCTGGTTTGTGAATAAGAATTGCGAATAATGTGGAAATTTTCATAGGCATTCATTCTGCCTCCCTTATTTCTCTGCAGTCCTGACACAGGGAAGGAATCCATACGGAGACCAATATGATCTTCTTCACAACGGTTTACCAATGATTTCAACCTTGACCCAAAGGGAACACTTCTTCTGGAAGTGACAGGTAATTTAGCTTTCTTGCTTAGTTCTGGGGCTCTCTTGTGGTGAATTATGTATAGTGCTTCTGTGATATGGACCTTTGTCCATGAAGGACCCAGCTGAGGCTGTTAAACTTCTTTTAAAGGCATTTTACCCATAAACACCAATCAGTCATGAGGGTTCTTTGCAACAAAAAAATTTCTGCCTCGGGACCAAATGGCCAACCCAGTTTTGAAGTGACTGAGTTTGGGCCCATCAAGCACGAAACTGGATTCAGGCCTTGCTTACAAGACTTTTCACCAAACTGAGTAGAGGCCAGAGGTTTTTCTCTATTATGTGATGGCTACTCTGTTACTGTGTGACTTAGTTGAAATTGCAACTTTCCCTCCAAGGAAAAAATCTTGTGCGATCACCATATACTCACTGAGCAACACTGTTTGTTTTCTAAGATGCGTCTAATTCAGTTTAGCAGGAGAGGACTTATTTATGACCAGACTCGTGAAACATGGTTCTGGTGTGTGAATTTTAGCCTGGGATGGCCACTACTGGCCAGCTCTTCGACATCTAGTAGCTCTCACCTTCTTTATTAAAAAATGCTTAGTGGCTCTGTACAGCTGAGGAAGATAAGAGTTGTTTTTTTAGGGAGGATTAAGTAAAGATTGGATGACTTGCAAGCAATGCATCATTGCATCCCATTTCATGGGACCTTTAGAAGCGTACAGGCTCTTTACTCACAAGGTAAGTAACTATGTTTGCTGCTTAACAACACAAAATTAGTTTATTCAGACTTCTTCCTGGCAATTCCAGCTCAGGCACATCCCTCCAACACACCTCCACCCACTTCAAGATATCTTCCAGCTTTATCAGGCAGGAATGCACAAGACCTTCACAAGAAGACTCTTCCCTTTGCTGCTCCTGTGCTTACATTTGTTGCCATTCCAAAGACACATCAGTGTTAAATGCATATATATTTTTTCTTGGCAATTTCAGAAGCTTCTCCCTCAAGAAATCTTGGAGGTAGATACCTTGCAACTCAAGGACGGGCAGATTTTATCCATTAAAGATGGGATGTAAATGGAGGCAACCTTCCACAACATCCCCCCCCTCCCCACATATACATACATTTTCAGCCCTGTTTCTGGAGTGCAGACAGAGAATCTCATTAGGAATCTAATATAATAAGGGCATGTAGATACTGGGGTTGGGGGGTGGAAATCAGATTAACTTCATTACTTTATTCTGCACCTCACAGCGCTTCTGCCAGTGGACAATTGCATTAGATCAGAGAGGAGATCAAAAGGCAAAAACTCCCCAGAAATACTGCTGCTCATTGTCTGAGACAGGAATGGGAAAAGTGCACTGTTGGAGGACACAGACCCACGGTAGCTACCAGACATTTTTGGGAAGGGCAGTAATTTTTTTCTTTAAACTTGTATGATACTTTTGCCTGTTGAGCTTATGGTGTTTGAAAGGCCAGTCTAGAGTCTGATACATAGAGACATGGGAAATAAGAAACTTATTCAACTGCATGCAAGTGGGCACCCAAAGAGCCAGGAGGGAGATGATACTCTGAGTGCCGAACACGTCCTTCCTGCAGAGCTCTACTGCCTCAGTCACCATTACCTCTTCCACAGGCACTTTTTTCTGGACACCTTTCCATTTTGGGCATGGGAGCAATAGCTCAGCTGAGTGCTCTGCTTCAGCAATGATAACCTGACAAGGGAATACGAGGGAGTGTATCCCGCTCGCCATATAAAATATTAAGAGCCTAGACCAGTTCAAGATCTTTCCTGTACCAATTCTGAGTGAGCACAGTGACCACAGAGGCAGTTTAACCAGCTACCCCAAGTTTCTTCAGTCCAGACAGTGAAGGTCTGACATAGTTCCTTCAGTCCTGATAGTGAAGCCCTGAATCCCACCTCATCCCATATCACACTTTGCCTGGCAGTCATGGAAAGTGGGCTGGATAGGACCTTTTAAAGGCACAAGAACTGCCATGTCTTCAGTGACACGCTCCTGAGTTACACTGAGGGACCAGTCACTGCACATTTTTGCTGTTGTCAGCAGAGAACAGTGGAAATGATCTTCACCGACTTCTAGTCCACACCTCTAACTTCCCTTTAAAGAAGTAAATTCCAGACATCTAAATCTTTATTAGGGAGCAAATGAGAAAGAGTGACTCAGACCGAACCAGAGTAAGAAGTTCCTGGAGCTCAGCCAGGACAGGTAAGCCATGTTGGTTGCACCCAAGAGTGCTGGATGCATTGTCAAATCCCGAAGCATTACTACTGTGGTTTTTTTTCATTTGCTACCATTACGCGTACTTCTTATGCCCAGTTGGTCCTGTTTTTTCTTCCATTGCCATTTTCTTCTTCATTACTCCTTATGGAAACCCTGTAATTTGAGCAAGAAAAAGAAATGCTGCATGTTAACTGCTACTGCTATGACAAAAAGGTTACCCTTTACGTATCACAGAAAGGAAAATAAAAGAGAAAAAAAAAATCAGACATAGGCAATTAAATCAGAAATGTGAGGTGGAATATATGGCTTATATTAGACACTAGGGTTTGCTTAAGAAAACAACTTGTGAGGAAGTATAAGCTCTATTAACCCTGTAATGCTCGCAGGATCAACTTACTGATACTGTCATGCAGTTCGTGAAGTGTTACAGGAGCCCTGAAGTCTATCATTATTGCTGCAATATTTAATCAAATGGCAAATTCAGGGGGATTTTTCTGACAAATATAGATTTTTTTTTATACTCCAAGTTGTGGTTCATTGTCCAATGTTCTTCAGTTTGCAACAAAAAGAATGAAAATCTAAATCGATAAAAACCTGTAAGTGCTGTTTACATGAATGAACAGCTCGTGCTCTTTGACATTGATGCTTACAGAGATCGTAAAATTCTCCAAAATACAAAAGTGATATAAGATTTCATAGGTCATGTCAGGTACACATATGCAGCAAAATTACTTTTGCCTCATATTCTACGCCTTTCAATACAATTTAACCTAATCCAGAAAATGTACCCTAATTTCAAAATAAGTGTGCTCTCTTCGGAGGTATGCTCATCCAACAAGTACCTAGAAAGATCGTCTACCTGGCCCAGACCTTATATTTATTCCTCTCAAATTTCTCTTCTACTGAGAAATTAGAGTTCAGCTACTGTTGTAGAAGTACTGCTATTAAAGGTACAACAGCGAAGATTTTATCACCATGGGTGAAACGTACATCTGCTTCTTCAACAAACACATTTGCAGATGACTGAGAAACAGAAGGTATCAGAAAAAGACGACAAGAAAAAACCTGAGCACTCAGGGGTAAGAAGAGACTAAGCAAAGACAAGATGCTTGAGGCAGTCAATAACATGAAAACTCCAATAATAATGACAGCAATTTTTTTTCAAGCTGCTTCTTCACAAGCGTGTACAGAAAAATCTGTATTATGAAGTTTACTGGCAGGGGTGTCTTTTTAGATATTATTCCATATTTTTAAAAGTCTAACGAAAAGCATGCTCTAGGGTTTCCACAGACATCAGCACTTATGTACTTTATCCGTTCCCTAACAACACCAAATGAATAGAAAATATTTTCCCCGAATTCTCCTCATGCCCCTTTCTCTTCTTATTTCCAGGAGCACATTGCAAATACCTCCATTTGCCTGTGTGTTAACATCTGAACTGCCAGAAAGGGCTTGAAGGCAAGATGTACTGACAAGGAGAATTTTTTTCTTAAAAGCTTGAGTCATTGGGCACCTTTAATTAAAAATTGTATTGATTTTTTTCATTGCTTTTAATGACAGGCACTAGTCTGTGACTTCCATTGTTAGCCATTGACAGTTTAAGTAGTGAAACAAAAGGCACTTATACAGCACTTAGTGCAAAATTATGACTGATTAAAAAGTCATTTGTCATGGTAACAGCATCTGCTTAGACTTCACAAATTTTTAAACGCACTCTTGCACGCAGTGTGTAGGAAGGTGTGGTACATGCAAGTTTTCACAGCCATGTCCCTCAGCATTTTAAATACGTTATTAAAGTGCCATGTGAATCACATTTTTTAAGCAGCTACCAGTTTCTCACAACATTTCTTGAAGAAGTTTGAGCTCTGCTAAATCTTCAGTGTTTGCCCACAAAGGGAAATGTAGTAGAAATCTTGGCACCTGCGTTCAAACCTTTTAAATATGTTGCAAATATCAGAAAGAATCCAGAGCTCTTATTTAACTGGGATTTAAAACAATTAACTCACAATTTTAGTACCTCTATTTTCCTATCTTTTCAAAGGCAGGCTCCTGCCTTCAGATGTGTCAGTGGTGCTTAGCATACCAAGGTGCAGACAGCTTAGTTAAATCACTGTTGCTCAATTGCTGTCAATAGACCACAGTTACCAGCATCCAAGGATCAGTCCAACACAGATACAAACAGAATTTAAAAAATAATCTAACTATATTAATGAGTAACACTTACCACATATAGTAACAGTCACATTGTAGTTCACATACAAATATCTACAGAAAGTGCACCGATATTCACAGTGTAGGGCAAAGCTGAAAGTGATCTGAGAAATCTGAAGGACATTGAGCATAGAAATGACAGTCGGTGGAACTCGAATATTGCCCTCAGGCCAGCATCACATTCTGGGGCAAATAAGCAGTCTGGAGTCTTATTCTTCTGCATGAGTAGATAGAGGGGTTTATGTTTGTTAATTCCTTTAAAAGAAACTCCAATTACGTATCCTACACCATTTCCTTTGTATTGTATGTTAGAAGCTCCAGTCCTTTCCTGGAGGCNCTCTTTTTTTGTGTGGAAATAACTGGGAAACTTTCTTCCAGGAAGCTCCACTGCCATGAACACATCTGAGATTTTTTCCTGCCTACATTGACCCTGTCCTTCTCTGACTGCTGTTTCTAAGCTGCTTTTTTTAATGGACTTTGGATAAAGCTCCAGAAAAGTATTTTGCCCACAAATATATGTACATGTATAGATTTCATAAATTCATGGTAAGTTTACTCTTGACATGACAAAAGTGCCCTCCTACTTCTATTTTCTTCTTCCTTTTTCCTAGGTTTCACCTTTCCCTCTCCTGAGAAGACTGCTGCACTATTGGGCACCTTCTCAACCTTCATTTGACCTCACTTCTCCAGTAGCCTAAGTTTTGAGGAAGGAAAGATAGTCTTCTAACTCAAGAATTTGAACGAGACCATAAGAGAGGACACTACTAACCATAAAGCACAATTATTCTTGTGGTGATAGTGAGATAGCAGAGTATATACAGTCAGTATAGCCTCTGATAAGACAGTATTAGCCCTTTAAAGTACTGTTAAAATGAATTTAAGCCAACCAAGAATACTTATACTAAATCAGCACTTTATGCCATGCTAACAATGAGGGTTTGATTTCTAGTTTATCACTCAGTCTTATTCTACACGCGAAGACATGGTCAGAGCCAGAAATATTTGGTTCCCTTCCAACATCTGGAAATGGTTTCTTAGTGTTTCTTCCCAAATCTGATTCCTGAGGACATTTTTATAGGGCTCCAGTCCTTGGACAATTTACCTGCCAAGGTGTCTGCAGATTACACAGGAATTGAAATTTTATAGAAGTTCATATCTCTCTCAAAGATGGATGCACTCCCATTCCTGAAAGAAAGACCAGCCTTGAAAATTCCAGTTTAGGTATAGTTTCTCAGTGGCATGTTTTTTAATAATTTCCAAGATACAGAAGATATTTTTTCCCTATAAATATTAATTGAAATAGCTGAATTATTTTGACTGAAGTTTTCTGAAGCTTTTTCTGAACCCTTGATAGAAGTGGTAAATTTTAGTTGTGGTAACTAAGTCAAATGTTACCATTTAATGAGTAACAACTGTAATATTTGATGTAGTTATAAATACATAACCACTGAGTTTTAGAAGGATTAGCAACTGTAATATCAATCAGTCATAGCCGATTCCCCTGCAATCTGCAAGAGAGCATTACTTGGAAGTTTTCTAGAAATTTTGGCCTAGATTTTAACTTAATGGTAACTGACTTACGTGCCATAAAAATTCATAAGATATGGAACACAGCAAATGAATCCTTTGTAAGTGAACTGTAATTATGTATATTTTGTATGTGGTGAAGAAACTAACCATGTAAATGATGACAGCTAATTATATACAGCTCTCCTGGGCATTAGTATCACTCTCCCTGACAGCATACTCCTCTTTAAGGTTTTTCCTTCTTTGTATATAGGCTACTATTTCTGCACATTCCTTAAGGGAATTATGCTGTTACCTTTGCACCGGTTAAATGAAAACTAAATGTTTTTATCACAGAAATCCTTAGTGTAATCTAACTAATTTCTCTGTTATTGTGCTAATAAGTCAAATCCGGCTCTTCTTCTTACTGGTGTCAAGCCAAACTAATTCCGCTGATTTCAATGAAGTTGCTATGGATTTACACATGCAAAGCCGTCAGCAGATATTTGGCTGCTGGTTTTGCTCCCCTGGGAGAGTTGGAGATTACAGCCTGCAGAAGGAACAGTAAATAATATTGGGTCAGACCAGGGCCAGCTGTGGAGGGTGTGGGGGAACGCCACATGGGNCCGTCAGCAGATATTTGGCTGCTGGTTTTGCTCCCCTGGGAGAGCTGGAGATTACAGCAGAAGGAACAGTAAATAATATTGGGTCAGACCAGGGCCAGCCGTGGAGGGTGTGGGGGAATGCCACATGGGANCCAGCTGTGGAGGGTGTGGGGGAACGCCACATGGGGGAATCTGGGGAAAGTAAACCCCTTAAAATCTTCCCTGGATGAATTCCCTTGAATTCCCTTGAATTCAGCTTGAACGAAGGGGGAGGTATGTGTGGGGAGAAGTGGGAAGGAGGGTAAAGATGGTCTCTTCACAAAACTCTAACATGCAAGAGGTTCTGACAAAATCTATCAATATTTCAGACTACCTTTGAAAGGGTCTCTGAAGACATTGTCTATGGGTGACCATATACCTGCATCTTTGGAGCACTGCTATTTTCCAAAGCTGCTCTGACTCTTTCACAGTCAACTTTCTCTAGACTCTCGGTTGAAGGGATGCAGAAGAGTCTACACAGTCAGGGATTACAGGAGGAATAAAGACAGTACACGATGGAGTACTTGTGTGTAGATTTGCAGTGATCTTCAAGGAAAAGGCTGAGACTGTGCTCACTCTCTCCCCTCTGCCCTCATCCTCCTGAATCTCTGGAACTGGACCGAGAGATGGAAATCGGGATGTGACTTACCTATATTACTTAATCGTCAAAAATTGCCCATGGCTGGAGTATCCATTCTGTGCTGATCTTAGTAGGCAGCTTTCTCTCATCGTTATTTTTGTGATCCACAATGAAAAAGATCTGCACTGAAACCTTTGCTAAACAGTCCTAACTGGAAATACACTAGTTCAGTCCTTTACAGTATTCTGAATCTTACCATGTTACAATAACTATCACATATTTGATATAACTCTGACTAGTACCACCTGAGATAGCAACTGAATGGATATGAATATACATAAATACATCTGAAAGCTGTCTCCTGCAGGCCATGCAGCTTCTGAGATCACTTGTCTGAGACCCTGCACCACTAATAGATTTTCTGTTTCTGAATGCTTCTCCAGTTCCTCTCCTTGAATCCCACAGCCATGTAGGGAACCCAACTACATTGTCTTATTCTTGCTAGAAATGCAACAAAATACATTTCCCTTCTAACAAATCCCCATGATAAAAACAAAGCAACAGATTGTCTTATCTTCAACCAGAAAATTTGTTCGGTATTTCCGCTACTGTAAAGGATCCGTGATTTAACTTCATTTTCTCCCCTGCTGCCAAAGCCACTTCTAGCTGCCCAGGCAGCATGTTCTCTTCTTATGTGCAAGACCAAATCCTGCCTGAATGCAGTTTCGTTCAGAACTGCCTCCTGACTCTTTTGCTTACCAGAAGGCAACTCTGGTGATGCAGTTCTTCCGTTTGCTCTTGTTTCTACAGTCTTGATAATTTCAGACTTTGAATGTAAGATGTAGCAAAACCTGTTAAAACACTGACCCAATTAAGTAATTATCTGCCTCAGAAAATCCTTCTTTTCATGCACACACATATATGCTCTTAATTCATACCTCCCACCCCTGTTTTTCATAACAGATCATCTCATTAAGCATCCATCAGTCCTGTGAGTCCTAAGATGTTTGCCAAGGTCACACAGGTAGTTTTCAGCCGAGTCAGGAATAGTTCCCATCTCCCAATTCCCAGCCCTATGCTCAGGCTACAATTTCATTGGAGTGATTTGTACACATATAAACAAACTGTGTATCTTGAAAAAGGAATACAACCAATGTTGTTCCATGGTAAGACATTTACTTTATATGAAAATGTATCTCATGATTTACAGACTGTAACTTCTTCATGGTTTATTTCAGCCTACACATGGAGCAGCTTTTACCACAGAAGATGAGTAACTTCTTAATTTGAAAAGAAATATTAAAACTACAATTTCTCCTCCCTGTTATTAGCTGAGACAGTGATAAGGATGTACTTTTGGTTCTGTTGTTTTTTAATAAACAGAGAGGTCCAGCAATCTCAGTGGGTGTAAATCAGCATTTTTTCTCAGGTACCAATGAATTTACACCAGATTACATTGGCTCAGACCTATCCAGAATATTAATGTGGCAGTGTCCCTTGGAAAAAAAAAAATAGAAGATTACTTAAAGACATCAATTAATCCTAGACTTCAGGATATAATACATATTTAGATAAGGTAAGAAAAGGTTTTTAAAAATTAAAGGACATATGAGAATAGCAGGAGCTGGAATTCTTGTATGTAATAAAATATTAGGAAGAGACCCATGATTCTTACAGCAAATGCTTTGTTTTGTGTATAATGATATCTCAGATTAATTTTCTTTGATGTCTGCATGTTTTTTTGTTTCCCGTGGAAGAAGATTTGTTGGCTTTGTGGCATTCATTGTAAACGCAGGTGTCTTGGAAGAGCTGCAGGTGTTCACCCTCCTAAGCTTATTCTAGTCCCTATGGGTATGGGGGGAGGGAGGGAAACTTGCCTCACCAGAAAAATATTTTCTGTGTGACCTTGAAAATAATGTCTAAAGCTCTGAAGCATGTGATTATGCCTTGGCACGTGAGCAGTACTTGGCCAATATATGACCTAAATGTGGTTTTTCAAGTACAGATACTGGGCTTTTCCTTTTGTATTTGGGTTTATGTGTTATGCTTTTTGCTTTGCTTATGGTAAAGAAGGGATTTGCACATGTATTCACTGACATCTCACTTCTCTAATCAGGGAAGATTTCCTGTATCAGTTCATCCCTTGGATATTACAGAATAATTTAACACAGACATAGAATAAGAAGCCTGGAAACTTGACCTCTATTTTACTTCCTTTGGTACATCCTTATTTTGTCTTGATGCCCCTGTACAGACAGAAAGCAGCTTTGTGCAGAAAGAGAAAGAAAGCTCTCTTCCTTTTCTCCACTCATCAAAACCCTTTGGCCAAGTAGGAACAGAATAAACACTTTAGCTGCTAAGGCACTGAATTAGGATGATTTCTTAGCTGAGAAGGCAGCTAACCCATGAAGGTGTGACAAAATTCAACTTGATGCAGCAGGAGACAAAATCTATCATCTGATTTTACTTGTAATGTCTCATTTGCACATCTCTTTCTATCAGGCACCAGGTCTTCCTCTGAGCACTGCATGATTTAGAAGGAGAGGTAGGTAGGTGCTGGAAGCAGGTGAGGAGCAGGGTCGTAGAGACCTGGGTGACTCATGGGATGTGGACGCCCCAGAGAGCGCTGCCCGTTTGGGGCAGAAAGAGGAAGATTCCTTTCAGAGTGTTGCTAATGACCTGCAGAGGAGCTGCACAGCAGTCATTTCACAGATACGATGGCAGGTCACCGCGACAGATGTTCCCAACATATGTGGAGAATTAATTACCCACTAGTAAACAAAATCTGTGATGCGGAGAGTCATTTTGTCCAAATTTCTTTCGATTTTGCTGTTATTAGGAGCTTAATTTTTCTTGATCAGCCAGACCCTCTTGAATTAAAGTGTTCCTTAATGGGCTGTACTGAACATTTTCTGAAGTGACGTGCGGAGGGAAAGTGGCAAGGAGGGGGTCAGGGGAGATGAGTTTAGCTGGAAGAGTTGATTGTGAAGCTGTACCACAGTGAGTGATTAGTCAATTATTTGATTAAAAGGTTGGATGCCAGTCATATGTTTTTTTAGGAAAAAAAAAATCTAATTGTTAACTTGCATTCAACAGCATTTATGCTTAATTTAAGAACATCCAGTAGAATGTCTGCACCTTCTGGGGAAAGTATAGTATTTTGAGAGAAAGAGCTTTTGAAAAAAGGTTTTATTTTCCTTTTCCGTCAATATTCTGAATGTGTTAATGTCTCAGGGCCATATTGTGCCATTGATTTTTAAGCAGAACTCCCCATTTAAATCAATGACAAAATCTGCTTAAAAAAAATCAATGGCATGATATGGCTCCAGGACATTAGAATGAAATTCTTATATTCATGACCCAGATAACAAATCAGAAGGCCATAAATCCCCTGCTGTTTCTTAAAACTCATTCAGTGCATCAATACTTGTAAACTAAATAGTGCATGGAAATGAACATCCTCTAATAGAAGGATATTGAAGATCAAAATATTTAGCTATTTTTGGTTGATTGTACTTTCACAAATTCTCCCCAGTGTTTCAATTCTTGACGTTTTGCTTAGCATTTGACCTCACCTCTCTCTTTTGATCCACAAAAGGTAAATTGAAATCACTGTCCTGCGGCTTATTCTAAGACACAATGTTTTGTCATTCTCCAGAATCTGAAATTAATTTCTTCAGGTCTGTCAGATTTTATAGCACTGGTTTCCAAATGGAGATGAGGAAAGAGATCTCTCCGACACACTGGAACTGGTATACTTTGTAATATCTTGGGCCCAGAAACAGAATGCGTAGTTTAGCTGCATTTCTTATTATAATCTGCAATATGAAGGTTTATCACATTATCATGGTCAGACAAAAAAAAAAAAATATTGCATTAGGACAGTGAAATCCCTTTCTTTTGGCATAAAGCATTAATGCACAGTCTTTCAGCACCACTTATTCCTCAATTCGGAAACCTAGAAAGGTTTCTGAGAGACACAAACTGTTGCTGAATACTACAAGATGCCTGAATTTCTTAGCCGCACTGCCAACCTACAGATGCAGAAAGAAGCTGAGGTTCCAGGAACCATTGGACAGCAGTGGAGAAAAGTCAAATTGCCAGAAATTTGCTGGAATAGAATAAATGTTCAAGTGAAATTGAGGGGTACTTACATCATCACCCAGAAAGAGTAAAGGATGACTGAAGTGCAGTGATGTAGCATCAAGTCTTGATTCTGCTGTGAATTTCAGTTTTATTTAATTAAGTCATTTAGCCTATCTTTGACTCTCCTCTGTTATCAATATTAGGTTTTTTTACAAATAACACTTTTCTACCTAACTGCTATTTGCAAAGGACTTTGAGAACTTGTGATTCCCCATAGAAATCCAAATTGCGTTTGCCACTTAATTAAAAATAATTAAATCAGGTAATAAGTTGTATCCACATTCTGCTTATAAAGTAGCACTTGTTTACCTGCACTTTTTTCAGATGTGAACATGCTTGCATTTGAATTTAAACGGATACTAATGCTATTGTAGAAGTTATTTTCCCAAAGGTTTTCTTTGCCACAGTGTTAGATGGAAGTTTAGGTCCGGTATTGTCAGTAAACTACTCTGCACAAGTACCTCCACACACACGTCTTAGGTACCACATGCCACACAGAAAGGCATGGACTGAAGGTGAAGTGCTGCAGATAAACCTATAATGAAATATGGGTTGAAGCTCTACCTTTGTGGAGTAGAGATGAGAGCTCAGTTCATCAGAGCTCATCAGGATGCTGGACCAGTAAGTTACCCTGCTGGACCCGTCACTCCAAGTAGGCCAAGTGCTGCTTCACACCCGGGTGGCCATCACCTGAATTAGGACATCTTACATAGCATAGGTCAAAGGGACAACTAATAGAGTGAAGGGATTCATTCAGCAGTTTTAGAGACTGGTGTAGCAGTGAATTTCCCCTCTCTGCAGAAGGGGATTTCAGCTGAGTATTGCTTATGCACAGAGTGTGGTTAAAAAATAGTTCAAATGGGTAAATCAGATAGTGTTTGTGTCAGAAACTAATAGCAGAAGATTCATGAGCTCTGCTGCCCCTCAAGTCTAGGTAATACGGAAATGCAACAGTTTTACTTCAGATCATTCTCATTCTCCTATTCTGATAGATTTTGTATGTAAAAGCACATGAAACATCTATGAAGGATTATCAGTTCAGAATGACCTGGCAGTGGATTCTGTACTCTGCTTGCTCTTGCTAGATCAAAAGTCTTCACACTACATGCAAAAAACTTATTCAGCAGCAGGCAGAGAGGTATAAGTCATAAAATGCTTACTGGTGTCAGTGATGAAGAGAGAAAACACCCTGCCTAAAACAGGTCTACTTCTTATTTCATTTCTTACTCTACTTATTGATTTTCTGACTATTTTTTCTACAGAGCTGACCCATCACAGGAAATGCACAACTCTCTGAATAAAGGTACATGACATATAACTACAGTTGGTATTAGTTTTCTGAGACCAGTACTCACATATTGACAGCTGACTTTTATCTAGGTAAACGCTCTCTATGTTACACATTTTCCTTTCTTCCGTATACTCCCCTTTCCGAAGAGCTGAAGTCAATCTAGAGAGAACTGTGCTGAGAGTAGCCAAGAAATCTAGTTTCTGTTTGAAATTTCGCTTGTGTGTGTGCGTGTGTGTGTGCAAACCTATTGTTTTGAAATAAGACAGAAACCAACAGTACTTACATTATTGATATGAAATAATGTTTCATTAATTAAAGTGAAAGTACACATGCATATAAACAGTAGGTCTAAGCTTGCTATTTGTATTTACACAAATCTGCAGGACTACTGGATTGAGGAGGATCTACTCACCTGAGTATAAGTGTGATCTGCCAATAATCAATGTGACCTGAAATGTGAAGTGACCCAAAAAGAATTTTCAATGCAATTCATATTCTGTCCCAGCTAGGGCTTCACTTCTTATCTCCCATATTTGTAGAAAATAAATGTTTAAGACATACAAAATTTCACTGTTAGTTGGACACTGTTCAGTTCACAAAGTTAAGAGCTCAGAACTTAACCAAACACCCACATCACCGTTGCCTGGAAAACCCTATTCACCCCTGAAAGCCTTTCCTTATGATAGAGTATTTTTCTGTATGAATGCTTATTTTTTCAGCCTGTCTTCTGCCTTATTAGTCATACAGTAAATACAGGTTCTGTAGTTAATGGTCAACTTGTAAGCATATGAATGATATTTAATCTAGAATGATGTTTCTAAAAAAGTCCGCACCAGTGAAATCCTGTTTCTGTTGATATTTGCATTTGAAATGGCACAGCCTAGCACAGCCTAGCCTTGCCCAATGACATCCAATATACAATTATCAAATAATTCTTAAAGCATGGATTTCAGAATTATTTTCTAAGTATAAAAGTCACAATGTATTGGAATAAAGTTTGTAGACAATTAATTATCTTTGTCCAGAGCCCCTCTCCACTGTAGCATTTTATCATGACTCCATTATTCAAAATGCCAGCTAATAATATTAATATGCCTCACCACATTAATTCCTAATATTTGCTTACCCTCTGTGAATACAGAAAGAAATTGAATGTTAGATACAACAGAAAACCATCTCAAATACTTCAAACAGAGCAGTGAGGACTTACAGACCAAACATACAGAGGGATATTCTTAATCATATAGGTAGTTCCTTTGAATTCTCAGAAATGTCTGTGATATCAGACTCATAGTTCAACAGACAGCAGTGTGGACTTCATCTGCATTAATTTATTATTCCTAGCAACAAATGATTAAACCAATTTTCTGATTAATCAAAACCGTGCTTTGTAACCATCTGTGTGAGATCAGAATTTTTAATCACTCCGCACAGGCTGTAGCAATATGAAGAACAAGATTGAAAAATTTATTTTATAAGAAATATTTAGCAAATAAAATCTAAACCTCATTCAGAGCTAGCGTCACTGTGAAGTATCAGTTATTCCATAATTGCACCCTTGAAGCTTTTTTGCTGCTCTATTTGAAGCACGTTACTAGCAATAGAGAAACGTGACTTAAAATGGCTACTAGCCCTTATCAGTGTGGCTGTTTCTATGATGCTAAGAACAGATAGACAGTAATCATCCTCGCACGACTGGACCTATGAAAGGAGGAATCAGAGACAACAGAAAGGTAGAGAGGATCAGACTAGATTTCAGAGATTACAGGTATGCTGTGTACTGTTGAACTGTTCACTCGCTGATTCAACATATGAATAATGAGGCTCATGGTCATTCACACTGCAAATTCATTCGCAGTTCCTCAAGTCCCCTCCTCTATCGCTGTCCCAGCAAGGTTCTTGTTCTTCCACCTCCCTTTATGCCCGGCACCATACGGTACTGCAGAGCCAAGCTGCTATTAAAATGTATTTCTGCCTATTGCATCCTATTCATGGTACGAACGTGGTAGGATACCACCTAAAGACGATGAGGCCCAAGGTGATATCTGTCACTCCCTGTGCCCTCATGTGTGGGTTTTCTGCCAGGAAAATTTCCCAGCAGCAGTGTGATTAAGCAGCAGCAGAGCTGGCACAAGCTGGCTTCATAAGAAATGGCAAATGAGACGGTTCAGATTTAAAACACAGAAGGCTACTTATTTCCAGGTCCTGCAAGACTGGATCAGTGGTTTCAGGGTTCGTAATGTGGGTAATCTTTGACAGATAATAGCTAGAAGCATGTCGTCAAAGCTGAGGAGGAAGGAATACTTCGCCCCTTTCTTCTCTGTACTCCTACACAACCTGTGCCATGTCTATATGCAAAGCAGCAATGGTTGGTTTGGAGGCACCACTACGTTTGTGACAATAGTGTCGAGAATCACATTGCATATTTGGTAGGACAACAATCAGTAAGCCTATGGACTGACATAACTCCAAGTGCTCACAGGAGTGCCTAACCTAAGGTTATGGGAGCCAAAAGCCAGGCCTGCCTTTAGACCTCTGCTTCTTTTAAAGAAGCAAAAAGTACAGAAAAGGGACTATCTTCGTGGATTTAACCATAACCCTGACAACAGAAGCCACACAGGGAATAACTGACCAATAAACCACCTTTGACATGGCACTATCTCCAACAAGATATGGTGTTATCATTTAGTTATCCATGTTTTGGGGATCCAAGAGGCTGAAAGAAGCATATGAGCCGGGTAAGGGATATATGAGGCTAGCTTGTACATTGGACGGTCTCTGGTGTGTCTCTAACCTTATATGGCACCCAGGGGGAAGAGTTGTCCTTTAGTATCTCACCTGTCTGTGAATTACCTGACCTATGATCAGATATTGCGCAACACAGACTTATCATAACCCCTCCCAATGAAATGTCATCAGGACTGTGTTTATCATAGACAGTCATGTTTGAATATTCTCACAGTTGTTATTTATGTAGACAGTGAGTCCATCAGTGGTAGTGCGGAGACCTGTAATGGATCATGGATCTAGGATAGTAGTGACAATCAGTATCAGCTGATCCACACTCAGTTCTGCTAGTTAGCAGTCATAATTCTGCTAATTTGAGGGAATTTTGAAAGAATCAGTCAGCCGTAAATATGGCCTAGAATATTTACCTGGAATATCTAAATCCCTGTGCACATCTTTTTGGTGTACAGTGAAAGTGACTGAATGACCAGCTGCCTCCTGGCTAAGACTTGGTCACTAGAATGGTGCTTTGAGACTGGGGATAGCTGATGCAAGAAAAACCTGCTCCGTCTGAATAAAGTACTGGAAGAAGGATTAGTTGCATTCCAGAGCGTTAGGAGAAATGCAGTGTTTAGGTGGACTTGGTGAGGAATCGGTGAGGAATCACTTAAGCTGAGAGTAATAGATCTCATATACCCCTTATAAAAAGCAACATGTATTTGACTCCATCGCCTGAAAAACCTACAAGTACTGCTATTGCAGCTCTTACTTCCCTAGTTAGGTACTGTATAATTAATCCATACAAAAAACATGCAACTATATCATAAGTGCACTGGAATTATACCACCATTCCTGCAGAAAGAGGTAGTATTTAGTAACATTACTGTGTTAATATTCCTTTATAAGGTTGAGCTGTTAAATCGTAATCAAAATTCCAGCTCAAATTACAGCATTACTGTAAGAAATAATTCTTAAAGGATCTCTTAAAAAATTCTATAAAGAAATTATAGAAAGAAGAGAGTCTATATTTTCTGCCCAGTACAAGATCATCCTTTACAGTACTTGACCAATGACATTGTCTAGTCCCATTTAAAATGGTACAAGAAAAGGTTATTCAATGAAACACTCAGCTTAGTTGCCTGTAAGCCTTATTCCCAAATTTTACCTGCAGGTGTCTGTGTCTTCGGGTTTTTCTGCTATGGGAGCAGACAAAATAATTTTGTAAGTAATATATTTGGTTCTTACTTTCTACTTTCAGTTATTTTCGATTGTTCTAGCTTAAGCTGTTTTAATTTCTTATTGATGATAAAAATTTTGTTACCATAAAAAAACCCATAAAAAACCTTGATGTGGCAAACTTCAAAGGAACTAATCAGGAATGTCTGCTTTTCTGTTCGTAATTAAAAAAAAGAAAAAAAAGTCGTCGATTACCTGAAAGGATGAAATCATTTACAGAACAAGTTACCTAATGGTACTACAATTTTCCAATTAGTCGCAGGTTCAAATGATATCAGTATTGGTTTATGCTTCAGGGCATGAACAGCACTGAATTAACTGAATAAACTTATTATAAACTGGTAATTAATGATAATTATAAAATGGAAAGAAGAAGAGTGATATGATTGGTTAATAGGAGTGGTGAGTGCTGAAATTAATACAACATAATTTCCTGCTCAGTACATGTTAGCCTTGTAACTAAATTAACATAAGTAATTTTAAAGCATTTTATAAGAAAACTTTGTAATTGCAATGAGGCATTATGGCGTATTAGTTCATGCCTAGTTGCATTGATGGTAATCAGCTGGTATTAGTTTATGCTTGATGCGTGAGTTGATCATCGCCAATAAATTTAGATGTGAATGGACACATAAAAATTCATGTTTAGGGCATAAATGCTCTTTTTTTCCCATATCTTACAAATCTGAAAATTACAATTTTGCAAATACTGATGGGTCTTCTGACATAGAAAACAGAGAAGAGGACAGCACCAAACTTATCAAGGTCATTAGCTAAGCACCATAGATAGCTGTATGGAGCTAACCAAAACTGGAAAAGCACAGCGGTGTTCCTGCCAAATCCTTTCAGAAAAGTGACAAAGTGACAGAAGTCCCTTTTGGCAGAACAGGGAAGTGGAAGAAAGTTTTGTACAGGTCAGGGTTTAGATTATATATCTCAAACCATTCTTATAAAGCTGTGCATTTCAAGTACCAAGAGCAGGTATTTAATGAACTGTAAATGACTTATTTGAATATGCTTTTCAGAAGTATAAAGAGATCATTAACTTACTGCTGACCAGCCACCTGAGGTGAGTAGGAGAGAGAGCTTAACTTACCGGGTCACTGCGCACTACTCATAATAGTGGCTTTTTCCTTAGCGCTTCATTGCAATAGTGCATTTACTATGGGTTCAAGTTCCACTATAGTGCTTGAGTCACACATATCCTTCTACAGAAGAAGAAGAACTATTCAGGTTGCTTCTGTGAATGTGCTCGCTCGCTCTCTCCTGTGGCATTTCCACGGTCCGGGGAATCTCAGGTAGAGCAGAGCGACAGTCAGAACATTTTTCTGTACTGAAAGACATGGCTTCTTGGTGCCAAAAACATTTTGTCAATTTGTACCAATTTCAGACAGTGGCTACTGCCAAAAACTAAAGACAAATAAAAAGCCCTTTTTAAATGAACAGACGAAATAGTCCATTTCAATATTCTCTGGATTGTCAACAGATGTTTCAAAGCACATCATTTCATTTCAATGCTTTCTATATGTTCCATATGAAACAGTTCCTCTTTCAGTTTGAAGCAATGTTTCACCCAGAAACATATTTGAGTTGTATTTAAAAAAAAAAAAAAATGAACAAAGCACTCTATTCAGTACAAATTGACAATTTCCCACTTTTCGATTCACAATTATTATTTTTAAGGGAATTTGTCTGCAAACTACACAATTGATTATTCACATAATTCTAACTCTTATTTAGAGATACAGAAATTAACAGCACTTTTGCTACATGTCATGTTGCTCCTAAGGTGGCTTTATTATCTCCACTGCACTCAGGCAGAGGAGAGAAACAGATATTCAAAATATTATGGGTTTTCACTCTTTACCTGGACTTGTACAAAGTGTTTCACACTGTCCTTCATGACATCTTTGTTTCTAAATTGGAGAGACATGAATTTGATGAATGGATCACTCAGTGGATAAGGAATTGGCTGGATGGTCACACTCAAAGAGTTGCGGTCAATGGCTTGATGTCCAAGTGGCGACCAGTGACGAGTGGCATTCCTCAGGGGTCAGTACTGGGACCGGTGCTGTTTAACATCTTTGTTGGTGACACAGATGTTGAGATGGAGTGCACACGCAGAAAGTTTGCTGACAACACCAAGCTGTGTGGAGCGGTCGACACACTGGAGGGAAGGGATGCCATCCAGAGGGACCTGGACAGGCTTGAGAGGTGGGCCTGTGCAAACCTCATAAAGTTCAACAATACCAAGTGCAAGGTCCTGCATGTGGGCTAAGGCAAGCCCATGCACAAATACAAGCTGGGTGGAGAATGGATCGAGGGCAGCCCTGAGGAGAAGGACTTGGGGATGTTGGTTGATGAGAA
>RSEF01000003.1:20360949-20371505 GCA_003993805.1 Himantopus leucocephalus
AAAAAAAAAAATTCATGCTGCAATATTAATCTTTTAAGCTAGATCAATTTAATTCATCCCACATGCTAGGGTAGTATTAACAATTTAATTGCTGCCTAGATAAAAAGAATGTCCTGCATGAAGTACAAAAGCAGCAGCAGTGAGACGCATGCAGCATGTCTTTTGTTGTACGAGTGAAAGAGAAACCTATAGGATCATAAGCTAGTGATGTGTAAAATCAAAACGGGACGATATTTAAAATTCTTTGCACAGATACCTACATCATGTCTAAATGAGTAAAGCAACATCCAAGAACCTTTAAAGGTATTTTTAGCCCTAATTATTTTACCTTCATGCTAGCCCAAAGCAGTGCAATGAGATCAGATCAATACTAACACCGATGGGAAGGGAGGGTAGGGATGCTGGGGGTGATCCAGCACCGGGGCATGGTGCTGTCCTGGGAGAAACACCTTCCTTGCCGTCCCTGGGACTGGCGCCGCGCGGGAGAGGGCTGCCTTTTGTGAGCCAGCCCTGGCGCGGCAAGTGGAGTCACAGCCTTTTATTTTTTTTAAGGACTAAAATCCACCGCTCGATTGCTGCCCTCTCATGTCCTGTGCAGCCGTTCGTTTTTCTCTCCCCTCTCGTCCTTTTTTTATTTGCCTGTACCAATTTCTAAGGGGAGCCAGAGGGAGCGAGGCGGAAGAACATGTTAGTCCACAGCTGCCTATCAGTGGAGGACGGTGGGTTTGATTAAAGGGGAGCTCCCTCCTGGATTTCACACATCACATCAATCACATTGATCAGCCCCCAGAAAGGCAACATATTGTCTGGGAATAAGCCAAGGAGGGATATCAATTTCACAATAGCACTTATGTCTTTCAGCCAAGAACTGGTTTATTTTTGGCTACTGAAGACTGAGACTCACTTTGGAGCTCCATTTATGTCCAAAGATTTTCACCGCTCACTTGCTATTTCACTAGCAAGTTATTACTAACTTTTCCCTGAAATTTGTAGTCCTTTATGTGATTTCTAAGTAGAAAAATCAGCTTCTGCTTGCTGCTTGTGTCTGGTGATGGGACTTCCCAGCTGTGCATCTATGTTATTTCTTTCTTCCACTGCTGCTCAAAAATGTAGAGTCTTCAGGAGTGCTCACATTTTTTATGCCTTTCCCTATAATCTCCGAGTGTTCAAGTCCTGAGGAAAAATTCTATCTAAAAAAATCTCTGTTATTCCTTGATCTACATGATGTGGTAAAAATATGTCCATTGTTTTGATATACCATTTATTAATACTATTTGCAGAAGAACTCTATGAAAGGTATCCCATTTTGCAGTAATGATATCTACACTTCCTGGTCCCAAGTATTCCAGTTTTATGGATATGTTGCTTCATCAGATAGAGTTTTGATTTATTATCTCTGCCTGTCACTTTAAAGAAATCATTCTTACATATTGTTTTATATCACACTCCCAAGGAGGTTTCATCTAGTTTGTTGACATAATGAATCCTACACCCCATGATTAATTACTTGTATTATATTATTATATCCACCTACATTTACCCTGGCTACTTTTTCAATAATTGCTGCTCTGTAAATGTATTTGAGAGTGCCTCTGTGTGTGAGAGAGAACAAGCTGGGGCTCAGTTAAGCTGCAAACTGCTGTAGCGAATGAGTGTAGGAATTAACAAAATGACCCCTTCATCATTAAAAATAAGGATTTGAAAGAGAAAGAAAATTGCCAGTATGGCATTCTTCTCACGTAAAATCCTGATGACTTCACCGGTTTTCTAAAATAACATCTATCTCATAAAATATCTTTTAAGGCTAGTTATCATTTAGTACTCAAATTGTTATCCCCTCACTATCATTACTTACTGAATTATTTAGCTAACAACAGGGTAACCACAACGATCTTTAAAAAGGAAGATATAGCCTGGCTTCTCCTGTTGTATGCTAGAAAACAATATTTTTATAAGAGCTATTTTAACATTTGCAGTGATGCAAACCCTATCAGCTCCACAGCTTTGCCCACTCCTTTCATGTTTATTAAAGAGTCAGAGGGAGATTATCTCCATGGTTTAATAGAGCCATTTAGATAATTTTATTTTTCAGTAAGGGGGTGAAAAAGAAACTATGTGGTTAGCTAACATATATTCTGGAAGTTCACAAAATATCCTGTTATGTTTCTTACAGCCGCTTCTACATAGTCCAATCTCAATGTACTATTTCCATAATATCTCTGAAGACTTGATACACAAAATTAGAATACATGCAAGTTTTAATTATATTTTGTACCAGAGGAACTCAGACTGTCTTCTTAAGGCTTTCCATAGTAAAGACTCAAAGTTTACCTTAAGTGCAGTGATTAAAAAAATATCATCAGAACATTTTTTTCTTTAGAGTAATCAGGACATAATCTTGTTTCTAATTATTTGAGCAGACAGTCAGCTATGAAAAGATGTTATTACCTTGCATTCTTGAAATTGGTATAGCTGCATATGCTTTTTCTCTGTCAGTACTACTATACTACAGACACAATGAGAGGCAGTGCTTGTGGCAATCTTATTTTTCAATTAGTTAAAAGTGGATCCTAAATTATCAGAGACACTGGCCAACTTTCCAGTGCTGCGATCCTTAATTACTTGTAGGTATTTTAGGAAGATTTGTCTTTCTCGTTTCATCTCTAAGCATGCCAAATAAACATACAATCTTGACGCTTACATTATCAAATTATTTAATGTTTATGGAGCTTTGCGACACAGTCTTTTCCATGTTAGAATTTTAACAATATAATTTTTATAAAAAGTGACACAATTTCATGCACATAACATATGATCTCATTCTTATTAATTCTGTTAAGCAAGCTGGAGGATTTCAATTTCATCAGCTTTGAGAGTAAAGTCTATGACAATTTATTGCTAAATTTCAGGCTTTTAAATTTAATTTTTCTTTCCAAGCACCCCAAATCATGGGTTTTCTGTGTGACTGACATTATGTTTTGAAAATTCCTGTGTACGTTGCAGGATACATATTTTAACATTATTAAACATACTTGTGAATGCACCTCCTACAGAGTGTTAGCAGAGGTTTCATAAAATAGTTATAGTAAAAAATAGTAAATGTTTTCGATGAAGGAATAGGAATTACCTACATTTGCAGAACTAAAACATGCCTATGCTGCATACAGTAAAATCCCCATGTCTTTTTTTTTTTTCTTGCAGATATATACAACATATAAATAATCTTAAAAACCAAACAAAAAAAAAAACCAACAAAAAGCCAGCCCTGTAGTATCAGGAAATGTGAAGTAAAACTATTATTTGCTTAAATGAGTTTCAGAGCCTTCAATAATTTATCATCAATTTCCCCAAGTTCCTTGACTTTCTTCATCTTGATCTCTCCCGTTATATATATCCACCGTTTCAATATGTAGCCAATATTATCATACTCCTAACCAAGTCAGCAGTTTTGACGTCTTCATTTCAATGTCCTTTTCTGTACCTTCAGCAATGTTAATGTTACAAATTACGGGAGGGTGTATTAATAGCCATACCCAAGAAGCAGAAAGAAAAGTGCATTTTTTTAGACTAAGTACTAACTTGGGATTTCCCGGGCCCATTGCGGAGCCGGCGGAGCCCCGGCTCCTCCGTTGTGATGATAATGGATTCCGTGTTGTTGGCTCAAAGGTCGACGGGTCACCGTAAGCTCCTTAATGGACTGTGAAATAACTTTAACTGCATTAACCTCTCCGGATCACATGGGTGGCACCAACATCCACTCCTGAAATTCTCATTCGCTTATAGAGACAATACCATTAGATTATTATATTTTCCTTTTGGAATAGCAATAGGCTCAAAGCAATTATGCAGCTAAGCGTTTCCATTAAGCGAATAGGGCCTTAAAGAAGATTAACTGGAGCTTCTCTGGCGTTCAGTAGAAAGGTGGAATAAGTCTAAAGATTTCGACAGAATTCAAATCTGCTAAAACCTCTATCTGTGATATCATGGTGCTCCAAAGTATGAAGTCATTAGCTGAAATAGAAACGTTGTGGCCGTGCTCGTGGAGGCAGGTGCAGTTGGGTGGCTGCCCAAACTGAGTGCCTGTCTTTACAATGCATTTTCTGAGTCTTTGCTCTTAAGAAGGTTACAAAAAAGTTGGCACTGAAAAGAGCGGGAGGAAGAGTGGCTTCCCACAACCACCAGTGAATGATTTTAACCTGATATCTAGGCCCTATACTGTCAAAAATGAGACCCGCTAAGCAAGAGGAGCTGGTGCAACGCCCATCTTCAGCCCCATTGCAAGACCTTTGCTGCTGGAGTTGGGCTGAGGTATGGATGCGCACCAAGGCTGCATGCCCATGGGAAGGGGATTCCAAAGCCCAACAGGCCCAGAGCTGTTTTCTGGGACCCTGGAAAGCCTAGGCAGAGCTTCATCTCCAGATTTCTCCATTTGGCTGTGTCTCTTGGTAGTTTCCAGGCTGAGGAAACCATGGCTCAAGTCATCACAGCTCTACTCAGCACAGCTAATGTTAAAACCTCCAAGTCAATTAAACTTGAGTTCTCGTAAAGAGCTAAGGGCTTGCTTAAGTGATGTGCTGAAGTGGGGTCTTTCATCCCCTAAATTATCCACAAAATACATCTGCTGATGGTAATGTCAGCCTTTCCTTGTGCCAAGTACAATAAAAAGCATACAGGAACAATACCATCAGCACAGCTTCCAGGTAATAACAATTATACACATTGTTGTAACAGTTTGTTTATTGTGTTTTACATAAAAAAGCACCTAAGTACCCATCCCAAGTTCTAGGTGCTTTAACAGAATAAACAAACACTGTATCATCCCCTCAACCACACAGCAGAAATCCATCAAAAGTGATTGTGGAAGGTATCATTCTTTGAATTTCATGGGGATGCCTCTAATTTGAAAAAAGAAGAAATACTGGTAAGATCTGGGAAAAATGGATTTTAATTGCTGATGAATAAAACTTCTAGTTATCCCTTCATTTTGAATTTGAAAGGATAGTTAGGCTCTGATCATGAGTTATTACACCAAATACTTGGAAAAGTTTAAAAACTTGAGATAGTGTAAGAACTTATTATCAGATTTTTTTCTATTAAAGCTGGTTTTTCAGAGAAAATGGAACTTCAGTTAAGCCTAAATTTTTTTTTAAGGATACTTAAAAACACTCTAATACTTCAAAACTGAAAATAACCCTAGTACATTTTCTTTTATCACCCGGAAACTATTGATAATATAGCTTAACGAGTTATTTCAGCATTAAGATATAAAAAAGTATTTTTATTTCCAGTTTAAGTATTTTTGCTTTCATTTATTTTTTCCTTGAAATGTAATTTATTTTCTGTGTATAAACAAAACAAATAACCCATTTCTCCATTCAGCAGTTCTAGTCATCAGTAAAGATAATTTTCTGATTTTTTTAGACTTCATCTTTCAGTTTTCTTGCTGAGGTTTCATACTAATACTGACAAAACTGAGATGATGTGTTTAAATTTTATTAATATTTTGTCATTTGTTTCACCAACTCCCAGTATGTTTGGCCATTATGCTGCATACAGATTCCCTACAATGAAGCCAATATTTAGCATAGGGAAGGGCCAGGTGATCAATCAGAGTTTAGCACAGGGCTAGATAATGGAATAAGAAAATTTGACATCAGTCTTCATGGGAAAGCTTTATGGTAAAGGAAAACTACTTAAAAAGTTAAATGCTTATCTGTGCATGCAGATGCGTGCAGTTGTTATAAACACATGCACAAATGCACCTAAAATATGTGTTTATGTCTGTTTTTAAAAAGTTATGTCAGCAGAAGGAAGAGAAGAGGTAGATATCATCTGTCAGATATTAGCGAAATAGGGAAAGTGATGGGAGACAGATTTTATAAAAGAGGCAAACAGAAGGGAGGCCGAGGGACTGCTGCTTTTCCCAGCACAGGAGAAGAAAGACAGCCCTCCGCAATGGAAACGACGGCACTCATTTGCACTGGTGGTGGTGCCTGAGCAGATGAAACCTTTAATAAATGGCTCTGTCTCTGCTTCTTCCTTGCCTCTGCCTCCCAATTTGCTGTTCAGACTCCCGCTGCTCGTGGGCTCAGTTTTTCCCCTTCTCTGCAATCTTTTCTGTCCCACAGCCTTCAAGAGTGCCTCATTTTAAGCTCTGTTTGAGCATTTCTTTCAGCCCAGTCTTCTTCACTGACTTCATTCCACTTCTCCCTCCACCCATATTGCTTACAGCTTGTTAAATCTGGTATTAAGTCTTACAAGGTACCGCCTGTGGAAAGAAGGATCTCTCATTGCGTTTTAACTCCCTTGTCAATTGAATTTTGGTCTTTCCCAATTCTGTGAGCCCAGAGTTGAGCCCAAAGCAATTTGGGCTTTAACAAGCCAAGAGATATATCTATCGCCCTGCCTTGTCTCTGTTTCTCTGCCATTTCTCAGTACCACGGCACTGTCTGTATTTTCCTGCAATCCCAGCAGCCCCCCGTGACCAGGCAGCTGCCAGCAGACTTGTCAGCTCTTACATGCTATGTGCGAAACTCAATATTTTTTTGCACCTCTAACATACCTGCTGTGCTTTTTTCCTCCCCTCATGGGTACAAATCACACCACTCTTGTTTAATTCAACTGACATTTTAACCAATATTAAGGGTTTTTCCTGCCTTTTTTTTTTTGCTTTTATTTTGAGGGACGTTGGATGACTTTTAGCGTTTGTCATGCTGAGATAGAGATGTCAGCCAAAATGTAACGCATATCTCTACATATTTGGCAGATGCAGAGTGTAGACTGATTTGCTGGATGGGACCTTATTCTGAGCACCTACAAGTCTCATGGAAGTTGAAGAAAACACCTTAGGAACAGGTTTAGAGAGAGGAAGCTACGAGATTGTTGCACTTAATTTACCCCGGCACCTTTTGCCCACAGCAAGCTTAAAGCAATGACATTTAATAATAACCTGAAAACTTGGACCTGTCAAGAAATTGCAATGGCCCGGTTATACTGCATTTTGACGCTCATTGCTTACAAAACATGGTACAAGTGCAACAGTAATAAGTCCTCAGAACTACTCTATGATTTTGTACCTTTAAGGGAATTGGATCATTCCTGTTTTAAATAGTGTTAATAAAAAAAAGGTCCACTGAGAACTGGATTGGGAAACTTGGCTGATTTTTTAAAAGCCATTCATTTTTGCTGGGTTCCTGAATCCCATTTACATTGCATTCCCCGATATGTTCCACCAGCATAAGAAAATGACTGTGAGCAGGTTGGGGTGGGGGGAAGAGGAGAAGAGTTTTGCTGCCAAAAGCAATACTCCCAACAACAACAGCCTAAGACTGGAGACAGCTGAAGTTAATTATCTTTATTATCAAAACATAAGTGCTTTGGTTGACTGTAACTCCCAGATAAAACAGAATTTAGAAAAAGAAGAAAATCCTGAGAAATGCAGATCCTCCATGGCTCATAAACCATCGGGACTGTCAAGACTAAGCAAGTTATCATCTTGTTTGTTGTGGTCGCCAAAAAGCACAAAAGATACAAAAGAGAGAAAGAAGACAAATCTTAAAAGGAATTTTCAAGTCACCTCTATAGGAAGCCTCTTTGGTGAGAGGAATTATCATGTGTGGTGAAGCTCAAGGCAGATATGCTTTCCAAAAACTACAGGGCACCCAGAAGTGCCATATAAAGTTGACTTCCATAGGATTGTTTGCAGTAACAGGAGGAGAATTTGGAGGACAGAGGCCAACATTCTCAATACTTTGTTCCCAGGAAATATTGGTATCATAGCAGCCTCTCTGAAAAATAACTTCGTTGGCTATAAATGTTGTTATAAATATACATTTTATGAATAAATATTGAATAAATAATACTGATGTTTTACTGAGGTCCGAAGCGAGAACCATATTTCAGAAATTATCTGAGAGCAAACCAGTAGCAAAGCTACACAATTCTTCTCATTTTGTGAACATATTAAAGTGTGCCACCGACAGTTTATGACCAACTTATATTTTGGAAATTTTAGAAGAATCTAAAGCCAACTAAACTTCGCATATCTACTTCAAGACATCTGCACCTGTAACTGTGTGTTTGATGGGAGAAAAGAAAGCTGAGAAATGTTTTTCCCTGATAAAAATCTAGCCAAAATTTGTCTTCTTCCCTGGCAGTACAAGAAAAACTTTTTCTGTTTGATGACTAGATTCAAGCTGACCTTCAATTATTTGACATATTGACTACATAGTGGTGTGAGAGTCATTTCTGGTGATTAATTTGGTTGACCTCATTATTTATCTTTCACCCCTTTTTATTCCTCTTTGTACCACACTTATGGAAACACACATTGAACAGAAAGGTGTCCTAAGTAATCCAGCATGTTTAGCTGAATCTTTTAAGACAATGTCTTGTTAAGCACCATGAATCCGGTCTAAGTGTCCACTGACGTTTGCATTCATGGCTCACTTTTTACATGTTGGCTTCAGTGCATAAGAGCATGTCAATGCAAGTTCCTCTTGCCTTCAAGATTCATTGTTTGGTTCTCTTCTACCTTAAGACCATGTTGCAGTGATGGCTGTGTTACTTCTAAAGACAGACTCTAAACTTACAGGCATCATATTACTTAAGCTATGAGTCTCTTCAGAACAAGAATATTTCTTGATTTCATCTGTACTCAATGCATATTTGAGGACAGTTCCTCAGTTTCTGGAGCTTTTGTTGAGTGGAAATGTTTTGCCAAGTCCTGAGAATTAAGTTATATTTCTACAGACTGTCACGTGTCTTTCTGCCATGGAGACCTTCTTCATGAACAAAGCAGTTATGACCATGGATGACACCATCAAAGTCATGCACTTGCTGCAGCTCAGGTTTACCAGCTGGAGCACAACACCCAGGTTCTCTCATCAGATGCACAAGGGAGGGAACTCATAAAAGGATAGCGCTTGCTTTGTTTAAGGAAAAGACACCTTACAAAACATCTATTAATAAAGTCTCACCAAAGTACACATACAGGAACACATGAGAGTGAACTGACTCGTGACCCTCCACATTTCACATGCACTGCTTATATGTGTTTATTTTACACCTACATATCTACAGTACATATTGCAAGTTTTATAAATTTTATAAATACATGTGTCAGAGTAATAAGTGAAAACCAAAAATCAAAAAAAGGTAATTCTCATAATCTTTTCAGGCTTTTCTATTTGTTTGGTTTTTTTCCCCTGAAGTCAAAACATGGTTAGTGTGATTTAGGTAGACACAGTTTAAATAGCCACCGAGAGTTTATGACCAACTTATATTTTTAGAAATTTTAGAAGAATCTAAAGCCAGAGTGCTGATTAAAAAGGTTATGTCTATTTCCTCACCCAATACAATGTAGACAATTTCCTCACTACGGAAATTGCCCCTGGCTAAAGTGACACATCTGAGTAAAACGCTGAATGCAAAGGACATGTGAATCTGGACTGAGACTTTTCAGATCCTATCTCTTTTCAGCCTTCAACTGAAATCAGCTGTTTCATAATCTCAGTGTAAATTTTCCGGTATCAGTGTGAACATCAGAGTATGTACCATGATAAAATATTTGAATGAAATTATATTTTTGACAGGTTGTCTAAGATTTTTTTCTATGCGACTAAATGTATTTTATGCAATTTTAAAATAGCAAATGTATTCACCGAAAGCATTTATTTGCTAGCATACATAGCCATGTCAAGATGAAGTGATAAGCTGGACAGTCTGCCAACTGTCAGCTTGGTTGTGATTTTTATTTTTCACATATAAGTCTTAATGATGCAAGAGGTTCTTCTGGATCCAGGAAATCCACATGAGACACAAAAGCATCACTGTCAAAGGAAAAAAAAAGTAACAGTATAACTTTAGTTTTTTGGGAGCTGCTAATCTTGAGCGGTGGGAACACTCTCTGTCCTTTATCAGGTGCAACTAATGTTACCAGTCTGAGGCCCTGTTGTTCATTCATCCTGTGCATTGTATGAATTTCTAGTCCCGTTGTCTTGAAAAGTTGACTCACAGAGCTCGAAAATGTATGAAGAATGGAAGCACAAGGCTGGGCAAAGCGTATTGTGTGTTTTGTAATAGGAATGACTGAACCAAACAGGACTCCTCAGGTAGGAAGGAAGGTTACTGAGGGAGCTACAACAGACATCTACAGACTCATGGACTGTACTGGGCAAGTGCTTAGAGAGCTGTTACCAGTGTTTCACATCATACCAGAATAAAATAACACCACATGAAGATATCAGATACCTACTTCAAAATAGTGAAGATTTTTTTTTCAAATGTGCAGGTACACTTTGGAGCCACTAGTTTGATTCAGAAGCAACTGGATAAATTATTTGGCAGAGGTTTTATTATTTTTACCTAACAACCCACAGTTTAGCTTTCAGAATGACCGATGTTATCATTCCTGGATTTGTCGTGCCTCCTGTTCAATTTTCAAAGCAGTAGGAGACTGTGTTTATGTTTGAGAAGACACTTAATTTAAAATCATAGAATCATAGAATAATTTTGGTTGGAAGGGACTTTTAAGATCATCAAGTCCAACCGTTAAC
>RSEF01000003.1:20371605-20382442 GCA_003993805.1 Himantopus leucocephalus
ACTAGCATGGCCCAGATCACAATATCTGCTATAATTCTTGGTGTTGTTTTGGTTACAAAGGATGTAGGTGTGTGGAAAAAAGGCCTAGATGCTTTTTTCAGCGAGCACGGGNCCACTGACTAGCATGGCCCAGATCACAATATCTGCTATAATTCTTGGTGTTGTTTTGGTTACAAAGGATGTAGGTGTGTGGAAAAAAGGCCTAGATGCTTTTTTCAGCGAGCACGGGAATAGACAAGACCAGAAAGGGAAGCATATTGGAACAGTGTAGTATTGTGTAGCAGCATGGTAAGACAGCTCTTGGCTGTGTCTGCTGGTCTGGAGCCTGGGCTACACTCTCAGGTGGGACCTCAAAAAGTCACAGCTATTTAAAGGCCCTTCCCAAAAAAATAGGCCCACCAAAGTTAGGCAGATGTACATTGTGCATAAGTGGGTCAGGAATACTCCCACCCTGCGGCTGTGAGAGATGGTGCAGGGGGATGATCCCCCCACAGCTTTGTCCAGTCTTCTGCAAATACTGGCTGTGGTGTAGTCCTCTCACAAGGATATCACAGAACTCAAGACACTTACTGAAAGCTTTTCTCAGATGCCTATTCACAAGAAATCAGTCAAAATGCATGGTCATCTGACCCTGGCACTTCTCAGTACCTCACAGCAGAAAAAATTCCTCAAAACAATAATATGTTTTTCCACTTCTTACCTCCCTCTTCTCCTCCAGACACAATATAGCCTCAACTGTACTGCATGGATCTGCACCCAGATAACAAATTCATGCAGAAGATACAGCTGGATCACTCCATCCAGGAGTCTCGTTTCGCCCCGTGTAGAAGTATGAATCACTTGTAACCTTCAGATCTGCATTTCCATTTTAACCTTAGCAGATGTGTGAAGCTGCAGTTTAAGTTTTGATCCAGAATTCCTTTATTTCTTAAAGACAAACCATCCTGCCAGCTGGACAGCAGGCTTCTGCTTCCTTGGAAGGAGAGAGCCACGGGGAAGGTCCACCGAAAGCAGCTGGGTGTTGCTAACCCCCGTACTGTCTCAGAGAGGACAGGGGTGGGCAGGGTGGGCAGTGAGCAGGCAGTTGCCCGCAGCAGCACTAAACCTCCCCATTGCAAGGGAGAGACCTGAGCAGCAGCGTGCTCTGTCTTAGACAAAGGGTGCCAATAAATATGCTACTCCGAGGCTGGCTATATTTCAGTAGGACCAATTAGGGTAGCTTTACCTTCAGGAACTGGGATGGTAGAAATACCTGAAAGTTTAATTGGTTGCCTTTCTCCCTGAGGCCTTTGCCCTGTTAACGGAAGAAGATGGGTTCGGCTTGAGTTCATTAGCTTGGGATAAACAGTTGACAAAATCCTAGCAAAGACAAGACAGTTTGTTATTCTCAAATGAGTTGGCGGTTGAGCTGAAAGGCAAGGCTTTCCCAACGCTCCTGTGAGGAAAACATTATTACACTTGCCTTGAAGAGTAGGGAACGGAAATGAAATGATTTCACCATCAAACACACCTGAAGTACTATTTTTTCCCATTACCGTGGACTGTACATCTATTTCTCCAGTGCAAAGTGAGATTAAAAAGCTGCCAAATCAGAACGTAGGGCCACCATCTCTGGTGGTATAAACTGATATATCTACACTGAAGTAAATGTCAAAATGGGGCCTGTAGTATTTTGCACTCATTTTGTATAGGTTGAATGACAGTACAAGGTGTGAGGCAACAGAGGATCAGTCCCCATATTCCTAAAGGAGACAGAGATGCAAATTGGGATATGGTTACACTGTGAGAGTAAAACAGAGCCTGGGGAATTCCCCACATCATAGATATATAACTGTCAGGGGATCTGTTGGGAGGTTACAGTCATTCGTATTTAAGCTCTGTTTGGTTGCTCTGGAGCTAGGCTATGATACACTTCTCTGAGTGTGCTTATCTTACACCCCCTTCAGAGAATGAAACTATAGCCCAAATTGTATAAACACTTCCAGCTAAACAGATATGGGTGAGTTACACGCACAGGTACATTCTCTATATATGCAAATTTCAGCAATCTAAAGCAGAGCTCCTGTCCAAAGCATCAAGAAGAGGAAGCCACTCTACACACAGCGATGCTTTACTTTCCCAAGGTAGCGTTCCGTATGAATACCTTGCATTGCCCTAGGAAGACCTTTTTCTGCTGAGAATATGTTTTGTGTGAGCTCTTCCACGCAGGATTTTGTATAATCAGGCCATGTTCCCTAAATACTTATTACCTCTGTAGAGTATAAACAAAATAAAATAGAAGACAGTTCCAGATCCCTTCAAGGGTCTTGTATCTCCCATGAGCTGTGACATCTGAGTGTATTCAGTATCAATTACGAAATTTAGGTGGAAAGCACTATGGTCAGCAAGGCCAAAGAGGATTCAATTATTGGTACAGCTGCATTAAAGGCACACCCATAAATTACTTAAGTGGACTCTAACAATTATGAAAACTAATGAGAATAATCTTAAATGGATAGGAACAATCTTATATCATTTTAACATTTTAATCATAAAAATAATATAAAAAAAGCTTTTCACCACGGAAAAAATTCTGGGACCTCAGCTAACTTCAACTTTGTTGAATTTAATGACATAGCTGAAAAGCTGGCAAAGTCGAAGTAAAGTTAAACAGGTCTGTTGTTTGCCACATCTTTTGTCTTAAAGCCACAGTACTTTGGAAGACAGAGTAGAAAAGCACATTACTGCAATGGCAAGAATGATTATTAGCAGACAAGAACTCACCTTGACACTGACGACTAGTCTTGTGTCTACTGGACAGTGAAAGTTCAGCCTTTCCTTTTCATTGAAATTCTCCATGCATGCTGAACTCCCTGGCAGCACCAAACAAACAAACAGCATTTCTAAAAAAAAATAATAAAAAGATAGACTTTTCTTTAAAAAAGAAAATGGGGGTGCAATATGTAGGAATGAATCTGGCTCTGGAAATAAACAGCTTTGTGGTATGATAATCTACCGGCTTAGAAATAGTCCTTAGCTTCAAAAAATGGAGCTAGGTTCTACGTGTAGAAACATCTTTCCAAGTTTTCTGAGGAGCTTGGACTCAATTTACAGCTGAAATAAGACACATAAACCTGCACTTGAGGCAGAAAGCATGGTCTCAGCACACACAGTGTATGTTTTGACGTTTACTGCGTGGTCAGTATCTCTGAAATTCAGACTTTCAATAGGGCTTTTATGTGCAGGATTATGTGTCCTATTTTGGCAATCAAGTTCAGACATTTGGACCAAAGTATAATCAGAATTTAGCTCCAGGACTCAAGCTTGTTTTTAAATAGAAAAAAAAGGGGGGTGTTCCAATACACAGAGCCGCAGTCAAGTTAATGGCAAAACTCCCACTGAAGTAACTGGAAGCAGGATCAAGGCCATAGTTTAGATAAGCAACAAAATGTAAAAACCTTCTAGCTTGTGCCAGTGAGAGCACAGCACCCAAATGGAGCATTTCCAAAGTTGCATTTGTGAACTGTTATTTTCTTCTCTAGGTAAATGTGAATATGAACATCAAGCTGGCAGTAATGAAGAATAAGTCTACACATAACTATTTTCTCTTCATTTGGTTCCTTCTATGTTTAGGCAATTAACCTGGGGAAACAGTGCTGAAAGGCATCTTTCCCAGCAGTGTAAGAGGTGAAGAGAGATAATTGCTGTCTGTGAAAACATAGACAAGCTGGTCCTGTCTTCTCTCCATGGATGTACTTTAGTCAGCTAGAATCTGGTCTCTGAAAATGGTGAGTGAGAAGCAATGTGAATTTCTTTGTCACCTCACTTTTCTGGCTGACAATCATACATTATTATGTAATAAAATGCCGTACACCAAACATCTGTGTGATTGGCAGCAACATTTTGCAGCTTACTCCTGTAGATAAAGTGAGGGGCTTCAATCTACCTCTTTTTTCATTTCTCATCAGCAGCTGGGTTGGTGCTGCCCCGCGCAACTTGTGCCAAGAGATCACTGGTGGAGGATAGCCTTGCCCTACCACACATCACACTAAGGATGTTTTCCCAGTCGGAAGGATGAAGGCTGAATGAGGACAATCGGGTCCTGAGTGAGTAACTCAGGCCAAGAGGATAGCTGGCCCCAAGGAGACGGGACTACCAGGCTTAGAAGGTGTGATGTAGACTTAGCAGCTTACTAACATAAACACTATTTCCCTTCCACATCAGAGTCTGCACAAACACTTTGCCTTTGCTTTTCTTTTTTAACCTGTTGCAGAATCAATATTCTTAGCCTGCCTGGGCTTATGCAGTTATATGCGCACAGGTAATTTCACCTGGATCCCATCCAAAAGTATGGGAACCCATTCCTTGTCCGTTATAAAAAATCATAACTTAAAAATACTTGCGTTTCCTTTCTTTTTTCTGTAAAATTAGGCCTGTATTCCCTTACAATTTCTAACCATATATTGATGAAGGCATAAATGTTCATCTGTAAAGTAATTCACTCGTTAACGAAAACGTTTTTATTGCTTTTGATACCAATATCAGAATCTCACACATATGTAGCAGATTCCTGCCCTCTCTCTAAGAAGTGAGTTGAACGTAAGTCACATCTGGAAATACACTACTGGGTTTACAAACCAGAGACAAATTCACTACCTCTGCCCGTTCTAAAATGGCAGTGTACAGATCTCTTGGAGCAGATCCCAAACACAGGTAAACCAGTTGAAAAAATGGCTATTGACTTTCAATGTAATTTTAGATCAGGCCCATGGCAAACATGAGAGAGTGTGTCCAGTGATCTCCCTCATAACATTAATGAAGAAAGACAACATGAAAATATCTTATTATACAACAGATTGTTAAAGCCTAAACTGCAGCACACATTGCTTTACTTAAAACTCGCTCAATTTTACTTCATTCTTAGGTCCCGTGAAGGGAAGATTAGGATAGTTTTTCAACACCAGTGTATTTAAACACATGTGCGCTCCTGAACAGTGGTGTGCAGAAGCAAGGTTCAGTAGAAGCATATTTCTCATCCATTGCTGCTTTTGCTGGTCTTAAATCTTTTAAAACTCATGCTTCGGGGCTTCAGCCTGTCTTGAACAATCAGAAATCAAGCTGGCCCCTAGTTGAAGGCAGGAAACACAACCACTTCGCACCTTCTTATTTATCCTCTCCGCTGGCCACTGTCACAGACACAGCAGTGGACTAGACACACCTTAGGCAGGACAGTTCCTATGGTGCCTGCTTAATAATCCATTTTTCATTCTATTACAATGTAAACTGCATTTGCTTATTGCTGATATTTTCAAGGCAGCAGCTGCTACTACTACTGAAATCAACCATCTCGTTTCCAAGGGCATTCTGGGGCTGGGGAAAAAAAAGAAAAAAAGCAAAGGAAAGGCAAGCATTTGACTCTCCTCCTGGCTATGTGGAAAGGAGAACTGGGTGATGCTTTGCAGCATCTCAAAAAAGAAGCAGGAAAGGACTTCTGCCTGAAGTGCATGTTGCCAGCACCAGTTGGCCCCCTTAGGCAGAATTAGATAAGATGCAGCTGTAGCTGTCCCAGCTGCATAGTTCCCTTTTGGCATTAAATGCATGGGCAGCCGGTACAGTGAACTTACCAGGCTGGAAGGTGGATACAACAAAGATAAAACATAAGGAGGAAAGGATAAACAAAAACACTGTTCAGAGGCAAAGCACTGCATGCACACTCTACACTCCATAACAGGGGACTTCTTCTTCAGGGGATCAAAGAGTTGTCTCTCACGTTATTACTGAGTTCTCGAGGAGCTTCTCTCTGTCTTCTCTTTCAACCCTGTCCAGCTTTATGAATAGCCTTTTATTTTTTCTCAACTAAAAAAAAAGTTTACATGCTGCAGAAAAGAAAGTGTGGGCCTTTGTTATTAATGTTGTAGAAATACAAATATGTCCACCTAAGAAAGGAGTCTTCATTAACTCCCACAGCCCAGAAAATTAAGGCACGGCTCATCAGGATCCGCACTTGCTGTTGGCTAAATTGCAAGGGACTAGTTGAGTTGCTGGGGTTCATAATGCTGATAGAGCGGTTTCCACGTGAATGAAGGATAAACAGCGATTAATTTCAGCCAATAAATAATGGTTTGAGGCCCACATTGAAAGAGGAACAATTACTTTTCCATTTTTCCTGCCAAATGAGCTGATAAGAGAAAACAGGGGAGTTGGCCACGTAAATCAGTCTTAATTTTATCTTCCCCATTAAAAAGCAGCCATTAAGACCATCTTCGGCTCATTTCATCCTCTTCTTGTTTCACTTTTTCAATTTGCACAAAAGGGGGGAGTTTGCTCGTCATAAAATTTCACTTTGGCCAACCTATCATTTGCATCTGAGCCAATAAATAGCAATTAGCATAAACATTTAAATCAGGAACTGGAACAAATTCTTGTTCCCCCAGCAAGCTGTTAAATTACTGTATTTCACTATATATAAGAAGCGTTAGAAACAAGATCTGCTGGGCACAATTATCCCTTTCAAACAAGACATGCTTGAAAAAAAAAAAAAAAAAGAGATAGCTTGCTGGGCAACCTTCTTGCTCATAGCCAATGAGCTTAATCAATGCAGAGAGACGCTGTACCATTAATGATGTTCAACAAAGCCCTGTTTCAAGCTTTCCATCTAAAGGGATTTATTTGATCTTTATCCAAAATATATTCCCCAGGAATTAATTTAATTTGCACTGATGTTAAATCATCAAACTTAATTTTTTCCTGTACATTTTTCTCACTTTGCTAAAATGTGCATATCTTTACATACTGGTGAGCCTGAGCTTTGCAAGCGTTGCTTTCTTGCAGCATGTTAATTATATCAACACACATTCACTTAGCATGACTCTGACTTGCTTACCATGTGGTAGATCAGCAATAACTCTGTAAATGCCAAAATAACTCCAGTGGGTGTAAACGACTCGAAATAAGGTAAGAAGGAGGCTCAAGCAGACTCCTTTTCTTTTACATACATTCTTTCTGACTTGCAAGAATATTTTAACCCTTATGCAACATTTTTCATCCTCACAGACTATAAGAGAAAGTAAGTGGAGTTATTTCCACTTTGCAGTTGGGGAACCTAGAGCACAGACACTAAATGACTTGCCCAAGGTCATACAAGAACTCTGAAATACAACCACAGTTTGTACTTGGGCCTCCAATATACACTTAGTTCTAGGTTTAACTCTAACATATGTGCAGGCACAAATCAGTTATCCCTTAAGGTTATCTACGCTCCTTCTGAGCGTTATCCATACGCGTCACTTCGTGAAGGGGAGGTGTTCTGAAGACAGATGACAAAGCAGTAAACTTTTTGCACATTGGAACTGTACGGGTAAGGTCGCACCTCACCGTAATTCAGTGTAATTCTCTAAAATACACTAATTTTAGTGAATGTAAGCTACTGATGAAGATGGCTTCAATTGTGGGTTAGTTTTTTTTATATTGGAGTGGGTGGGAGCCAGTATAGTGAAAAGAAGAAAGGTGAAAATCAATACAAAAGGAGCAGCAAAACAGAACTTTGGCTCAGGTGTTCAAGAATACTGAAGTGTTGGCTGGGGACAAATGCTGAATCTCCACCAGCGTGTTGCCACAGTCGCAGTCTGTCCTTTACCATTTACCCAAGGCTCTTCACTCATAAGGAGAAGATGAATCTAAATGTCTACAGGAGACCTCTCCTTCCAATGTAGCACAAGGTAATTTTTCCTGTTCTTAATTTTTCTAAAACAACAACAAAAATAATAATTTTAAAAAGTTATTGTACTATGGATAATTTCTGGGTCACTGCACAAAGACAGGGAAAATCTTTCAAGACTTCGCTTGTGCCTTATCGCATCAAATGCCAATCCTTGTTCTGGGGCCTAGTGTACATCCAAACTCATGTTCAGATAACAGACAGGATTCCAACTTTTACCTCCAGTGAAATTTTGATTGAAAGTCTCTCTGAGGACAACCTTGTTTTGGATTGATCGCATTGTTTATAGTAAAATAGGTCGAATTCTTACTAGGTACATATTTCTTGTAGCCTGTACTAACAAGTAAAATGTTTTCTATTTCAACAACATATTCCGCCCGAGGATCTGAGATGTGAGCAAGTATTATTATCCACTGTGTATGAACATAAAAACTGAGGGCTGATTTAGAGACAGAAGTGCATTATTTAAACTGACAGTGTTAATTAAACCAGTTTAATAAAACTAATACAAAAATCTCTTCAGAATCTTATTATGGTTTGGAAGAGGTTACATTACCGTAAAAGTCACTTGAAAAATAATATACTAACATCCGTGTATGGCATTACACCAGGCTGATTAAATTATTTTTAAAGTAGAGATGACACCATTTCTGGGTGTAAACAGAGTTTGTAAATCATGATAAGTTCAGTGATTTGATGTAAGGCTGTGGAGTAACAGATTCATATCTAAGACCTGCATCCCCAAGGTTTTTTAATATGATAATGTTCCACCTTATGGAACAGTTTATGAATACATACACGGTGTTACCCTGGAACTTTTGTCTTTCAATTTCCACAAAACAATCCTTGTGACCACCTCTTCGTAATGTATCTATCTTTAATGTAGCAGGATAATAAACATCGATGAAAAGAAATACTAAAGTTTTCCTAACATATTAATAATAAACATTAGGTTTATTTGAGACAAAGTTTATCAAAGAATCTGAGTTTTAAGTATAAAATTCAGAGGTCCAGTTCTGTAAAATGAATGGCTAATATTTGTGTAAGTAAGTAGATATAGAAACTCTGGATGTTCTTTGAACTATCCTCCAGAACACCTTCAAAGAATGCGATTTTCAGAAATGATTCAGTTTGGCCACTTGAAAATGTTATTTCGTTGCACATACATATTTAGGCATTTCAGTTTCTCATCCTTGCAAGTGGAAAATACCCCTTCTGTGCTGAGGAGAAGTCTTGATGACAATAATAGTTAGAGTTACGACAACCCTCAGTGTATATAGCCCTATATATTTTATAATTGTGCTGAATAGTTAACAGCTTTTCGTTTGGCAGCTTATTGAAGGATTTCGTGAAGTTTTCTTTTCCTGGTGAAGTTGGATAAAATCAAGTGTGGATATAATACAAAAGTGGAAGTCTCATGTACACTTGATTGAAGAGAAGCAAGTCAAAAAGGAGAGAAGATAATTGGGGGACATTTTTACTTGGAAGCTGTGTACCCCAAAGAGAAAATAAACAAAAGGAATAAAATAGGGAAGAAATAATCTACCAGTATGTCCAGTACTTTAAATTTAATCAATCAGTTCTGTAATACTGTAATAATTGTAATACTGTGATTTTACATGCCAGCAAACTCAGAAGCACAGATGTCAGAAACAGGAGCAGTACTGGGACTTAAGGGACAATGTGAGATGTCTGAGAAGCGTTGTTCAGAATTTTGTTTTATATTTAACAGGATTTAGGAGTGTGAAACTAAGAACGCAAGTCATACATTCTAACACTTAGTAAAAATTGCATTGGATATTTTTTGAGAGTAAATAGATGACCATCACCATGAATCAGTTCAAACTGAAGAAATGTCATCCAGTTTTATGAAACTGTTTAAGTTCTTTGGAAGCTTTCATGAAATACAGAGTGCGAAGGCGTCTATCAAAGTCACAGATTCACTACCAGCTTCATGGTGTCTGAATTATGATTAAACCATTAGTCATGAAATTGACATTTTATTTCAGATCTATAAATTGTTTTTATTATGTTAATTGATTTATAATTCCACAATGCAGAGACTAGTAATTTGATGAAACAGCTTAAGCTTTAGTCTGTGCTGAACAGTCACAGTTTTCTTGCAAAAAAATTTCAAAAGTTAAATAAATCTTTTCCACAAAATATGGATTGACTGTGAGAGATGATTAATCCATTGTTTCCCTGTATATTTAATAATCTTTCGCGTGCAAATTAAATGTAAAGTACATACAAAATGCGAAAATATTGGAAAAGTTGTATCTTGGTGAATGCACGAAGCTGGCCTTTCTTTTAGTTGAATTAAACTTGTAGAGCAAAGAAAACACATATTTTTGTAAGAAAGTAGGAAAAAAATAAAGTTAAAATTATTTACTCATTTCTCTGAATCTGAGATATTATTTAGGACAGGGGGAGAATTTGGACAATCAAATATAAAGTTGACATGGTGAGTTTTCAAATTGTTCTCAAAATCTACCCTAGTGCATGACAAAATCAGTATTTCATCAACAAAGCATAAATAATAGCTATCTCAACTTAGGGAGTATTCAGCTATGATAACCAGATATGAAAACTTTGGTGATGAATTGGATGCTTGAATACATAAATGTTGTAAACGAAACTGTTAATCCAATGTAGAAAATTACCAAAATAAATAAAATCGCCTCAGGTCCTGTTGTTTTTCTGCACTGGAGGATGCTTGGAACAGTTGAAATGGACACAGACACCACAGGCGTTGCCGTATCCTGCCAGGCTGTGGGTGCGCATTGGTAGCCAGACGTATGTCTTTGCTTCTCCTGCAGATGCTCCTGTCATTTTGGGTCACAAGGAAGCAGACTGTACTGGAAAGGTAGAAGAAATAGGTTTAAAGTAGCATATCATAGGGAAATTTAGCTTTTTAATTTTGGAAACTGAAGTAGGCGGTTGCCCACTGTGATATCCGTGTCTGAACAACAGCTTTTTGATGAAAACTAAATATTTATGCAGAAGAACAGAATGGCTACCAGAGTCTTGTCCTAGCATGGCAGTCGGACATAGTGCTTCTTTTATCTGACATGGAATTACTTCGATTCTTTTTTGGGCGTCTTTAATCCCTTTTCATAAAAATACTTCTAAACTTCTAAA
>RSEF01000003.1:20387542-20413278 GCA_003993805.1 Himantopus leucocephalus
CAAGACAGAAGGCATTATGCTGAACTGCAATATTAACTTACATGTTGTTAGGTCAGGAGGGAGACACAGGAGATGGCCTGGGTATATTGTTGTTGCCTCCGTGACAGATGAACAGAGCTATCAACCCTGCTTTTTCTGTGGCAATTAAATAACTTTGAAAGGATAACGGTTGTATATGGTGTAAGTAAGACTGAAGGACATCCTGTAAGATAAGAGTAGGAAGATAGAAGAAAATGCAGAAGATGAAGGCATGACTGAGAAAGTGATTGCACAAGAGTCAGGATAAATAACACAGATGCCTGAAGATCACTGTAGAGAAAAAGGTCAGTGGAAAATACTGGTTTAGAAGAACTGTAGGCCTGACTCATCACATTGATATACCCACACCACAAGTCAACTGATTCAGTGAGTTTCGTCGTCACACAATTGAAGTAATGCAGCAACAAATCAGGTTAAAATACTCTCTTTTCACGTCTCTTCTATTGTGGAAAAAAAGGAAGTACTACATGGGAAATAGGAACAATACCAAAATAAGTGGTCAATAAATTCAGAGTGACTGAAGAGATTGGATGATTGAAGAACCTGGTAATGGTACGTGGAACATTTCTTTTGTCAGTCACTGATGCAAACCTGGATCAGGTCGAGAATGACAAAAACTGGTGACCATATGAGAAATGAGTCAGTGCTGTTGGTATTCATGTTAGCGAAAAATGCCATGATGATTGACAATAATTGGAACTCTTGTTAACATTATCAGCAGTGAGGGAAACTATGGTCTAAGCAGACATAAAGGCTGATTGCTCCTCTCCTCTGAAAGCAGAAAAAGCCCCGTGAAATAATAGTCAAGGCAGACTGGTGATTTGGTCTCTGCTGGCCGTATAAAGAAGTTTGCTCAGTTTTAAGCGGGATCTATCTTGCACCTTTCAGTAGCCTTATATTAATTTTAATTTATGGATGCAAAGAAAAGTTAGGATGCCTCAGAAGTGAGTAAATCAAGTACCATGAAGAAATTGCTCTCTCGCTCTTAGTCCTGAGAGAAAAATATAAAGATGATAGGTACAAATTTCTATTCAGTTTTCTGAGCTATGTAGGCTGAAGAAAGTGACCTTTCATATCTATTCCGTTAAATCTCTTACTTCAAAACCTGTTGTTTTAAATGCTCAAAAAGTATTGGAATTTACCATTTGTAAACGTTCTGCCAGTAATTACAGCCAAAATTATCTTCTAAAAAATTTCTCATTTCCTGTTTTGTGCTGTAAGGCCACCAGGCAAAAAATTACTCAATATACAAGGGAAACAGTAAATCAAACTTTAAATAAAATATGTAACACTGAACATCTGACAGATGGGTAAAATATATTGGAAGCTTGACTCTCATTGACATTGAACCCCTTTCTGTTACACTGACAATGAAGAAGCTCAGGCATTTCAATTTTTTACCATATGGTCTTTCTCAGCTCTCGTAATCAGAGGTATTTGCATTAACAATAGTATTCCAAAGATTTAAGAGGAAAATACTACTTTTGTAGTAGATAGGAACCCTTTAAAATACAGACATGGGTTTTAAACTGAAGTTGAGTTTCAAGTTTAGTCCCATTTATCCACCAAACACGCCAGCACATTTTTAGTTTAAGAACCACTTGATTTTTACTAACATTTTGTAGCAAAAAGCCAGCATTCCTTTCTTCTATAAAATATGCCCTGATGGCCTAAGTTATGACTCTGTCTGCTGTTCGAGCTAGTCTGAAATTGCACCTCGTCCATGGCCAAGTGTCTCTTCAATCCTGCTTTGTGCTGTCACAGCAGGAACAGAGGCTGAATGCACAAGGTTTGGGTGATTTTGCTGCTGACAGCAATCTCAACGATATCAGGCCAGCTTCCTTCCACTTCACAGCTATGTTCACAAGTACCACTCTCCATTCTCAGGGGTGGCAATATTTTACTGTTATTTTATAACTTTACGCACTTCTCAAAGATGTAAGAAGTTGTGACTCCCGTGCTACACCAAGCCTCGACAACCTACCCCTGCCATTGCAGATGATGTAAAATTGCAACCTAATGAAAAGGTCTTTTGGATGGACAAAATTCAAACATGATGTGTTAAAAAGAAAGGGAGAAACATAAGGATCCAAAGCGCCACTGCAGTGGTGCAGAGACCTGAGTTCGATTTCAGTAATAGTAGTAAAAAATAGGAATCCATACAAGTCAGAGGGTACATTATGGAACTCTAAAAATCAGCACCATGAAGACCAAAGTCAGTCTTACTAGGCAGATGTTTACAGGAGTAATTAAAAAAATACAAAACAGAACATAATTTAAGAATGAAAAGAAGAGATATCAAATTCTATCTAAACCAGAGAAAATACTAAAGGAAAAAAAATGCGGTCATACATTTGGAGTAAAATGTATGGTCTTGGTTTTCTTTTTATAATAAAAGTATCATAAAAATGGAAGGAGGCAAAGCTAAGGGCATCCAGAATGATACAAGGACTCAGGGGTCTTATATATTCTGAAAGGTTAGAAAAAGTAGGTCTGTATTGTTTGGAAAAGAGGATCTTATGAGGGACTTCAGTGAGATACATGAAACTCTAAAGGGACCAAGAAAAAGAGATGCAGCAATGCTGTTTGAGCTAGTGTCAAATGCAAGCTCAAGGGGACACAAAATTATACCAGAGAAAAGCCTGAACATGAAAGTCTCTAGGTGGAAATATGTTATACTAAGAGCAAAATCCTGAAGATTGCAATGACTACAAATAGTTTAAATACTTAAAAAAAAAAAAAAACCAAAACAAACCAAACAACTTGGGAAAGTGATGTTGGAAGAAATAAATATTTCTGTAAATGGAAAGACTCAAATCAAAGTTTGAGTCATGGTCTTACTTCAGCTTCACAGGAAGATGTGACCCTGAATTAAGTCTTTCCTTTTCATTTTGATGAGAACTTAACAGTGGACAGTATAAAGTCCTTTGAACTTGGACTCTCAACACCCCACAACATCATTTCACCCCCAGCATGCTCCATCAAGTAATCAAGTCAAAATGCACTAACCCAACGAAACATCAGACTAGGAGAATTAATTGCAACGTCAATCCCTGGCTGGCCCTTCAGATTCTCCCCTGTTTTAAATCGTCACTTCATTACTCAGCCGCACGCTGCCTCACAGCTTATCCACCCGTCACCTTCCCACCCTGGCACCAGCTGGGTCACGGGACACTCAGTGGGCACTTTCCTCCTCCTCCCCTCTTTCTCTCCAAAAGGGAAACAGGCTGCGGCCGCACAGCAGCACGTGCCACCAGCATCTTCCCGCCCAGATGTACAACCTGACACTGGTGCCCCCCTTGGCAGAGGAATTAATAGCTGTGAGCAACCATCATGCACATCCACCAGCAACCTGAGCAGGTAGGAGAAGAGGAAAGCCACAGAATAAACATCAACATAGCCTCCCCCTCCCCCCAAACTCTTGGGCAAAAATAATGTTCAAATGAACTTAAGGATGAGGGAGACATCAGTACCTGAAGGGCAAAAATCGTCACAGGGTCTCACATCATCCCCAAATGAAGCCATTCTGAGCATACAATTGGTCTTAACACTTCCTACAGTGAAACCATCAGGATAACGTATGAATAAAATCAGCAGTGTTTGCAAAAAGAAGTTTAATCCAGACTGGATTAACGTACTTATAACTCCATCAAGTGGCATCACCACAGGCTAGAGCAGGGGTTGACAGGGACCCTAATTTCTGTGTGAAACTGGCTGGGTTGCTTAACTCAGACATCAGAGTACTCACTTTCTACAGAACTGCAGATACCTACTGCCTTAAGGTGATATTGTTATGGGCATTACCATCAAGTTCTATAGCACTGTAGATATGCCTTCAAATACCTGTTAATCCTTACCTAAAACTATTCTAACCTTTCATCCAAAAAAAGGTATTTATCGGTATTTCTGTCACCAAAATTAATTGCTGTGATCCACCTGCCTAAATGTGCCTTAACTCCAAGAAAATTATTTACTTTGGGAGCCAGAAATTTGAAATTTCACATATATACGCAATGAGAAAATGCAACAGATAACAGAGGTACACCTGGCATCTATTCAGTACCAGATTTCCAACAGAAAGGCAGTACCTCAAGACGTAGTGCAAGAGGATATTTTACATCCAGCTAGGCAGGGAAGCCAACCGGAATGGGTTAAAATCTGCCACCGATCCCAAGTACGTGATTTTCTTAACCCCCTAAGGGTTCAAACTGCACTGGGAGGAAAAAGCAATTATGCAATGAATAGGAGAAGGGAAAATACGTCCCAAACTGGTTTGCCTGCAACAAGGTACAGATTCCTCAGTGGTCTGCAGGGAACAGCTGAGCTCCCCAGCTTATTCTTTGACCACACCTGAAATAAAAACTAAAGGATATTTCGGGGAATAGGAAAACACAACAGCTCAGATAATGTCCCAGGCAGTATATTCATTACAGGCTCATCAGAGTGGATGCCTGCAATAGGAAGATTAAATACCCATTTACCAGCATCAGAGGAGAGTTTGGTTTTATAATGTATTGTCCCCTATTCCCCGTGAGGCTGCTTTGTTTGATAAAATGCTGAGTGTGGTGTAAAAATATCCCTCTCTCTGTAATTTGCACTCCTCTCCATTTAAAGCTATTCTTGCTGCAAACGAGAATTGAAAGCTGCTAAAATTAAGTGGTGTCAGTTCTCAATGACACTTTAATGATAGAGCGCTCAGCAAATGAGATGAGAATGAATTCCAGCTTCTCTGCTAAAGATAGTAACCAGCACTAAACAGTATAATGCTCCAACTGGGCTACACTTCACCTGCTTCATTCATATTTAGTAGAACTGAAATAGGGAAACTATAATTAAAATGGTCATAAAACGAAAAATGCTAATTTCTAATAGAGATGGCAGGAAACAACTGAAGCTTGTGAAGTCAAAGCACAGCCCTTCTTTATCACATCTGTACTGCCACGGAGGCTGTCGCTGGCTGACCACAGGGCTGATGTGGGGCTACAGCACGTTTTCCTTGTTGTGGAAACTGCCGCTGCCAGCAAGTTTGGTGTAAAACTCCTTAACTGACACAGACATGGGAAAAATGAAGATTAGGAAATCCTGGGCGGTTTGGGGCTAAGTGAAACTACTGCCTCTGAAAAAGCATTCAAGGAAAAGAAACCAACGCAACATGTAAACACTTCCTTTCTCTCAGTGTTATATTATTTGGACCTGCAAGGACGTCCACCCAGCCTCCCGCACAGATCATGCCTAGAGCTTCACTACTGCCAACAAATGACAACTTCAGATTATGTCAACTGGGTGCTGTCACCTCTGTGCCCCCCTTGTGCCACTTCGGTGTCACAAAGGTGTTTTGTGATGGGACAATTATTCTCTGAAAAAAATTCTTTTGCTCAGGCTTCTGAGCATGGCACAGCAATGGGATGCTCCTTCTGTTGCATTGGCTGTGGTGCAGAGGGAAACGCGAGCTCTGGATTCATATAGTGCCCAGGCAGAGCCACCACTGCCTTTCCTTCTGCCCCATATAGCATGGGCTCACAGCTTGCATTTACACTATACTTCGTTCTACAAACTGTCATGAAAGAGAAGTAGATTGTTTCCAGCCCTTGACAAAAACTGCGTTGTTTTTGTGTAATGCTATGCCATTCAGTTGGATAACCAAATCTGTCAAACACGTGAACGGAAGGTAAATATTAAGGCATGCAAAGGATAAAAAGCAATCATTATGGAGATAGAAGCATTTATTACCATAGGAAATTTTCAGTAGACTTACAATTACAAAAGCCTTCTTGTAAAAAGGTGAGTTAAGGTTTCAAAATGCACTGCAAGTACTTCCATATGACTAGCATAGAGATGGGGTCATTTGTGATGACTGACAATAAAATCTTTATACCTCATAGTAATACCAGGTTTTCTTTATAAATACAATATATTTCATGGATAAGTGATCCTGCAAATACTTTATAAAGTTTTAAAATAAGATGCAGGTACTATTTTCCTACCTTATCTTGAAGAAACCTCTGTATTTGTACCCTGAGTCTTCACCTGTAAGTACTTCTTCCAATGTCTTCTAACAAATACTGCACTGAAGGGAATTCCTCATTTCTCCATTTCGTATGGTAAAAAAAAAGAAATGCTTTTGCATTTCCACATAACAGAAGACGTCCAAAGCTGTGTAAATGCCTAGNCTGAAGGGAATTCCTCATTTCTCCATTTCGTATGGTAAAAAAAAGAAATGCTTTTGCATTTCCACATAACAGAAGACATCCAAAGCTGTGTAAATGCCTAAGAGCTGCAAAACTGATGGCCTAATGGGCTGAGTGCAGGTGAAATGGTCATGAGTGAATGTGAACAGTAATTCTGCGCATATCTCTGCATTTCTTTCCATACAGTGATCCTATCATGACTGTACAAGCACTAACTTGACAGCAACTGTCAAGAGCTGCTTAAAATGGACTATCTTGATTATTGATGCCACTATTTGCAGATCTGATAATATTGTATATAGGGTTTTTACACAACATATTTGTATGTCTTCTGTTATGTACATAGCTTAAAACATATCTATTCTTTCTGCAAAGATTGTGTGGCTTTGGTCATTTCTGTCTTCATTCAGGTGTAGACAATTCACAAGCCATCCTTCCTGCCTCCCTCCCTTCCTAGCCCAGCCCTGTTTCAGGGAAGCAGGTTTTTATGGTATAGCCAAAGGAGAGATGAGAAATCTTCAACTGTTGCGTAATACTTACTCTTCTGTGTCTTACTCTGGTATAATTATGGTAGGGTAAACCAAAGCTACCAAAAGGACCCTGGTTCAATTACTACTTCTGCTATTAATTTAAAAGAGAAAATATAAACAATAATTGGTACCCCATAGATGATGATTACACATCCAGTTCGGCTCTTCAGGATTATGAACATGAAGCGTGGCACAATAGCTCCAGATTAGCAATCCCAGCTAAATTTATATAGAAGTTTTATGAAGATAAATGTACGCACATCAAGATGCGACATAGAGAGATTTTATTCCTGTTGTTTGGGTAGCCAGGACTGGAGGAAGAAAAGAGATCAAGTGTATCCTGCCACCAGCGAGTTAAGACTGTTTGGCTTATTTCAGCCCCGGGTCGGTCCTCTCAGTTGTGTCCACCCACTGGGAAACATGAAGGAAGGCACCAGCTTGCCAACACCACGAGTAAGGGAGGCTGGTGTGGGCTGTCTGAAAAATAATGTAATTACTTTCTCTTTTCTGAGTACCCCAGCATGGGTAGATGTGTGAGGGAGATGAGAGGGAAAGGGGACTCTGCAGTCTATCCTGGAGAGCACACCTTCCTTGCACACAGTTGATGCTTCTTTTGAGTGCCAGCCAGCCCAGCATCTTTCCGTTAGTTTTCTCATTTTGTGTATTGGAGTAAAATGAACAAGAATCATTTACAAACCCTGTGAGGTACCGAGCAGCAATTGCGAGATGCTAACATCTCTGATCTCCTATGAGTTTGAAGCACCTTGCATATTTGGTCTGTTAGACTCTTAGAAAGGTATTAGGCAAACAGAAAAAAAAAAAAAAAGAAAGAAAAGAAAAAAAAAACCCTCTCCCTATCAAAGCAGTTTTACAGAGCTTTCGAAACAGCAAGACAAAATAAATATTGAGTGAGAATGAAAAAAGCCAGTATTGCATCAAATACTTGCCCCAGGTCCTACAACAGCAAAAACGAGGTGACACGCAGCCATACATGAGTGGACAACATGTCAGCTGTGCAGAGGGTCTCTTCATCGTCACACATGTCCCCTAACTGGCAGTTTACCCCCTCAGACCCAATGTTAAGAGACACAGGAAGAATGTTCTCTTTTTGAAAAGTGTCACATAAAGTAGCTTACCAGCCTGGTTGGCAGAAAATCATATTTTCTGATATCTGATGTCACATTTTATTAGATTTAGGATACTATTATCTTACTTACTTAGGGGTTTAAAAGTATCCTTTTTATAGCTAATGCCACAGGTAGAATGTTAAACTACAGACGTTTTGCAATAAAGGACTAGACTGTTCCTTACACACATCTGGTATTTTTTTGCCCCAAACAATGCAATAGTCATTCGGTATTTTTTATCCTTTTTTTTTTGATCCTTGCACATTTGTCCTCAGTTCATCCACTAATCTATGAGTGCATCTGGTTATAGAGTCTGCAGAACTCTGGAACTATAATTTGTAGCTCTTTTAATATATTTTAATGAAGTACAATTATTTAATACTCACAACTGGTTTCATCTTAACTTCAGAGCTCAGACAGCAATTGTGCTTTGAGTTCAAAAAGAACGGCATTTGCTGTAGTGCTTGGTAGCAGTGTCCACCTGCTAATAAATAAAATGCACAGTATACACTTTGCATTGCTTGGGACTACATCAGTTCTGAATTATCCCTTTACAATAATGTAAAAAGTTTTATCTTGATTTCAGCTATTAGTGGGTCTTCAAACAACACCTTTTATTGAGTCAAATTTTCTTTAAAGTCCTTAAGTGAAATTTTGATTATTGGTAATTGATTTTTTTTAACTGACAGCAGTTTCAAGTTCTAGACATTTTAATTTAATTAATATTGTTTTCTGAATATAGTCATGCTCCTACTTAAAGCAGAAAAATTTGTGTGTATTTAAGGGCAGAATTTGATTCATATAATCAAGTACATTCATGACTACCATCAAAAGACAGTTAATTCTGATGTATTCTGGAGGAAAGACTTATTTACTTAGATGAGAATTGGCTTATTTACATAGATGAGAATTAGCCTTATCCACCAGTTACAATATCAATGCACCCTTTCTATATCAATTTTACAATATTTAGTGATTAAAACATGGATTTTATCCCTAATCAGTCTCTACCTTTTAGTTAGTGTCTACATTTTAGTTAGTCATCAGTGCTATAATTTAGTGATAACAGAGTGTTACTGACAGGTATCCAGCTGAACAGCAGGTTCTTGGAGTATGGGAATAAGCAAGCAAAAAAATCCTCAAAAATGTGTGGCATTCTTGATTTGTTCATACAGGTCTGCTTCAGACATAACTGTTGTGAGAAAAGGGAGACAGAAAAGAGAATGATGATCAAATATTAATACTAACATTAAATAGCATGAGTTTAGCAGGCGTTCTTTAGGGTTACTTACATACCAAAGGGAAGCAGCTCCATAGGAATTCAGAAATGGGACTCCATTTCTGACAAAGGAGAAATGCATTTTATAGTGTATGCTGTTAGCTGCTGCAGGCTTTAAAATAAAAAACCCAGAAGACAGTGTGATGCTTTTATTAAGAGAAAGAACCAGATACTAGTATCACTCTATCTTTAATATTTTANATCTCATTCCATGAATCTGAAATATTTAGGTCAGGAATTGTACATATAAAATAAGAGATGATGAAAGAAAATTTAGGTATGACATTAAGGGCTACACAGCTGAGAAAGGAACATCCTTCTCACCACCAAGCTAAACCAACAAGCCTGGGTGCTCTTGGAGCTGCTGGCCAGGATCAGCTTTAGTCTCATGGCTCGCATTTGCTGGTGGTAATTAAAGATCTCAAGGCACATTTTGCAGGAAGGAGGACACTACTTTCTATTCCCTTGGCAGAGCAAAAAAAATATTTCCCTACTTTTGTTGGACAAGTCTCCTAAACAAACCTGCTAGATGACACCAAGTCACTCCCCGAACCAGAAGCGCTTTTGTAAGAAATTTCAAAACACATATTTTGAATGCAATTTATAATCATTTAGAATAAAAAACACATTTGAACAAAATCAACATAAAGACTGCCAAGTAAAACCTTTTTCTCCCCAGAATACTTCTGTACTTTATCAGTAGAGATTAAGAATTCCTAGACTTTATTTCAACTTTTTCTACTCTCTTTTAAAATTCGTAGCTCCTTGGGGTAACTCCATTAAGTGACTATGTCGTCAACTGCACTGACAATACATTTTTTTCCTCTCTTAAGCATAATGTGTCAATCCAATACAAAAACAATGCTACTTATACTTCTCAGTCATTCTTACAAGTATATTTTCAATTTTTTAAAAATAAACTGTTTTTCTGTATTTTCTAGAAGGTATTCATTTCCCTACCCAGAATCAGGGGCTCTGTTTCTTTCTTTTTTTTTTTANAATCAGGGGCTCTGTTTCTTTTTTTTTTTTTTTTAATCTCTGGATTTAAGTTTTTCTGTCTTTACTGAGAGTTCTTTCCATATTTCTGTAAGTTATTTCTCCAAATCACTCTATCTTTTCTATTAAAAAAAAAATGTAACTAGTTTCATATTTAGATCTACAAATGACCTTTAGGATTGGTCTCTTCAGTATACATTTTAGTAGGCATAATTGTGTTGAAATATGAATTAATTTGGCAGTGGTCTCCCCTGCATACCCCAGATTATTTTAAGAAGATGAATGTAACCTTCATCTGTGTTCTGTAGAGGTTTTATTCCAGAGCCTTGCACTGTGATTTGGGATTGAAAGCTTACCAATATTTGAAGAATGCCACTGAGCACTAGGCTGTATTTGTTTGTCTCCTGAACTCATTCAATTAGGAAAAGCATCCATTATGGAAAATCTTGATTAAAAGTTGGCTTATTCTCCCATTTGATTAAAATTCAGCGTTACACTGAATCAATTGTTCAGTACTTCTGTGAAACCCGTATCAACTGCAGGCAGAAGACTAATTGCTCTGCTGCTCTTGCATCTTACTCACCTTTTCTGTCATCTGATTATAAAATCTAATGGAGAACAATAAACTTGCTCTAATGTTGTGGTTTCACTTGGTCCTTGACCCTGTGCCACGGCAGACTGCGAGGTACCAGAAATCATGACAGCCCGAGGGACTTGGGGATGAAGAGGATTTTCTTGGCCAGAGGCTTTAGCTGCACAGCCCCTACCCTGTCCCAGGATGGAGAATGGGGCATCACTTATTCCTGCCATAAACTTCAAGGGTTTCTTAGCTTTCTGAATCTTGAAAACAATCTTCAGGATTTAGTCCCTTGCATATTTCCACAATGACAACAGCAAACAAGGCTAATCTCGCCTGCCAACAAAATGTTTTTATAACTCCATACTAAATCCCTAATTAAAATCACCCCCTAGAAAACTCTGCAGCAAACAAAGCAGGTGAGGTTGGGTTGCAACCTGACAGCCGTGTGACTGGAGAGGACGGGTTCTTTATCCCAAAACTTACCCTCAAAGTCATCTGGATCCTCCTTGCCTGCATTTAGCTCTGGAAGAGCTAACTCTGTGCAGCCGTTCAGGCTGCTGAACTATTTCAGCTGGTGAAGACCTGACCTCTGCCAAATCAGTGGCAAAACTCTCATTGATTTCAATAAAGTCAGGCTATAGCTTCAAATGTGGCAATAAAGAAAAAAATACCAGTCATGAAATACCAGTAGGTTTGCTTTTCAGCGTATTTTCACCTCCAGTTTATGTCTCCTTTGGCAAACGCGATAGCTTGCAGCAATTAGAAATCTTGACTCAGGAAGATTCTCAGACATAAACAAGAATATTGCCATAGTTCTCAATCAAAACTTCATGGAGAAGTTTTTCCGATTTATTCTTCCTGTATGACTAATTCTTTTTATTATTTTCATAAACAAAATTTCTGCCAGTTTTCCCTGGTTTTCACACAGAGTGGCTTTTGTTAAACGTAGTTGAACTCTAATATTGAACCAACTAGCTTCTCACACTAAAACTGCAGCACGAGGNTTTTTTTTTTTTTTTTTTTTTTTTTTTTTGCAGTTCGTTTATATCTCAATTGCTCTTTTGGCTTCTTTATGGGTTTTTCCTGAGGTTAAGATGTTACGTATCAAGAAGTTTGCCTAGTGGAATATTTTAAAAGTGAAATAAGAAGCTATACTTTCAGTATATTGCCAGCAAACCATAATGTTAGCTATTGAAACAGACTTTTATCTTGTTATTTGTTGAGGAGACAAGAGAGGAAAATTGACATAAACACTGAAAAAGATCTTCAGCTGCTTCGAAGTTTTACTGGCTTCGCTGGTAAACATACATTTGAAAAGTGACTTTAGAAATAGTCCAAAATAATGCAGGAAAAATCAGCTTTAGGAAATAGTCACATATTTGGTATAGATTTATTGAGTTTAAAGTTACTTCCACTTAGAATTATTAACTGGAATCAAGTATTTGCGAAATTTAGGGAAACCCTATTTTAATACCGCCGACTGAGAGGTGAGAGTGAAATTAATGTGCATAAATAACGCGGGTAGATGAAGCTGAGCACAGTGGAAACGGGAGAGTTACTAAAATAACTTTGAGGTCAGTATTTGTGATGAAAATAGGTAAGATTTACGGCAAAGTAATTCAATCAAATAATCTGAAGGGGGTCAGAAGTATTTCATTCTAATGTAGTGTTATAAAATGTATAGACATTGTGCAATTACATGAAATTAAATGAAAAGCAAAAGAAAGCCATAGATTGTTGCCAAAGAGAAGAGAATAAAAGGAAAAGCAAAAGAAAGTGTCAGCTGCAGAATATGTTGATTGATAGGACTAGCATTTTTCAAGCTCTGTCACAGCTGAAGTATAAAGCTGTCAGTGCACATGATAATGATGGATGCTCTAAAACATGCAAATAGCATGAAAAATCATTTCTCACATAATTTTGGAAGATGAGAGGAGTTGTGAACTGAGGGGAGAGGGGAGGGTAGGTCAAGCTTAACATTCAGCCAAGAGGAATAGGCGGCTGCCTTGCTGCTGTTTGAGTTGTTAATTACTATGCAAGTGAAACAATGAGTTATGCGGGCCTTCTGCAAATTTTCCCACGGAAATTTTATTGTGACGGGTGGAGGAAGAGAGGCAGAACTGCGGCTTCGGAGCTGAACACAATGGTGTGCTCCCCCGGAACAAATCAGCGCAAAAGAGAATCCGCACCAGGGGCTGCTGGCGCTTTCAGGAATGTGTTGCTTTAAGAACATGCTGTGTATTTCAGAGGTGACATTTACAGTATACCATCAATATTGGGGGTGTTTCAGTTAATTAGCCATTTTTATTAACACTGAAGTACAGTAAAACCCAATGTAAGTGTTAAGAATGTAAATTAGTGCTATCCCCAGGCTGATCTAGCTCAAAGCAGTGAACTATCACAGACTGCCCCCATATTTACGGTGTTTTTTATTTTCTAGACTGAGCAAAGGTTGCTCATACTATCAAATTCCAGCTGATTTTCACCTCTTGTTGTGCATATGCATGTGCTTGCGTGTACCAAAGCTCACAAGAAGCAACAAAGCTGTCAGTGCAATCTTTACATTGCTGGATTTTGTTTTCATTAATTGTGCAATTTTCAGGAAAATTATATTCATAACTGACCCTAGTGAAAAAGAAATACACATTAGTGCCAGTTTTGTTTTGTTTTTTAAATACATACAATGATGCACCCTGTAGCATCTAATCTGAGGAAAACCAGCACCATATAAAATAAAGCATTATTTACATGAAGGGCCTTGCTTGGGCTCTGTGGAGTGGTAAAAGCCACCCAGCTCACATCCCTTTCTACTCAAACCTCCTTATTCCTTGTTTCTTATTACTCGGTTCTTATTCCTTATTAACTTTTGACACTGCTTCACCCAACACAGGTCTACATGTTGGTTCTTGCCTCTACTGAGCCTTTTTGTGCACTTCATCCTACCAAAAATATCAGCTTCCTATGAGCTCACCTGTGTGTTTTCAAGTCTACCTCCCCATTTGCCTTTGATTTTGCATGTTTTTCTTCAATCTCAGGGTTTCTGCCAGCAGCTCCTCATCATTCTAGTCCTTCCTAAACAGAGACCACCCGATATCAGGTCTTTACATGTCTGTACCCTTCCAACAACCATGCCCTTCCTAAATTTGACAATAAGGAGATTAATAAAAAGTTTAAGAAACATGATTCTAAATCTTTTACTAAATGTTTTACATTCAGTCTTATCTGTATCTGTATGTTAGACCGCAAGCTGTTGGAGGCAAAGGCTGTCTCTATTCCTGCTGTGCATACTGCTGAACACACTGTCACACTCCACAAATTACAAATAATGAGCAATGACGATGGACCTTATTTTCTACTGCCTTCCATCTTATTGCTGTTTACCTCCGCACAAAACAAGTGTCAAAGAGGTGACATTAGCAAGCACTGTGGTTCCTCAGCAGCTCAGCATGTTTTAAGTTGAGCTCTCATTCCTAAAAGAGGACAAAAAAATGAACACTTCAGAAAATTTTGTCTAAACATTTTACTAAGTTGAACTTCTAGTTGAGTGGTGAGTCAATCCATTTTATACTTCATTTAGTTACACACTGGTACCGTTTCACAATAATCAGGCTCTGGTTTTGCTGTTTGGAACTGCCTTGTAGCAGGTAATTCAAGAAAGTGAGTTTTAAATGAGTCTTGTTCTGATATTTTTTTCCACTGTTGGATTTAATCTTTGAGCAATAGCTGGTATCCATGTCCAGATATTAGTAATTCCTCATAGCTGTTATTCAGCAGGATTATGCTCTTTTGGATAAGTTCACATTTAAAATGAGTAATAACTCACTGTTGCTGCTGGTGAGTTCACATCTCTCTTTATGATGCTGTTTTACTTTGACTGTTAAGATTGAAAGGGCCACAAGGTGGGTGGGTGAAAGAGAAATTTAACACAAGTTCTGAAAATCAATGTATATCTAAGTAAATCATGACTCAAAAGGTGCTGTGCTGGATTCAGACCAGCTCAAATAATACCTTAACACGCAGGATAGATTGAGAAGACTTTTTTCCTTGCCACAATTAAAATGCATGTAACAAAAATGGCTGGGTGTTCCCGAGAGCTTTAAGTGAGGCAACTCCCTAGAAAGCAGATGCAATGACTGCCCAGCATCTAAATTACCAGGCAGAGTTTACAGAGCAGAGATGAGAAGCACTATGGCCGAGGAAAAAAATCCCGCTCATCTAAAATGTGGCCCACAGCCAACTTTTCCCAATAATGGTAGGTGACAGGCCAGCGCTGATCCAATGTGCATTTTAATTGGTGGCAAACTCAAGTAACAAGCCATTGCTGTTCATCTGTCAAAGAAGAAAAAAGCCAACATGTAGCACTGTGTTTATTTTATTATTAGAATATGTATTACATATATTTGTGTGTAAATCAGTTGAAGGTCTCTGGCATCTAACAGGAATAGAAAGCGGATTTTTCCCCACTGATTTTCCTAATACATACATCTCTAGGAGAGAAGCAAATGGGAAAAGATAACATCTCTGTGGTCTGATGGAGTGAAGAAGACCCTGAGTCGTACTTAAAGCAGCTTGATAAATTGATCAGCGGCAGCTCACGTAGGTGAAAGTTCTCAGAGGAAAAATGGCAACTATGTGTAATGATGCTTTTGCTTCACTTAAACACTGTGAAAAAGTGAAATACCCCAATGCGGGCTTTTCAGAGCAAAAGCATGCCACTGACTTGAGAAAGCTTCCTTCTCATTTTAAACAGCTTCCCGAGCCTTTAACTGCTTTCATACAGGTTTTACTTTAAAATGTGAAAAATGAGCACTAAAACTCCTATCAGGCCCCGGGTTAGCACACACCCTTCGTTAGCATACACACCACCTTCTCCCTCTTTGTTTTGTTTGGTTTGGTTTTTTTTATATAACCTCTATATTAACCAAACAAATCTGATCACTCTGAAGGGGCTGAAAGGAAGATTGCATTGTTTAAGGGCAAGGCTCTTGAAACCAAAAGGACTCTAACCAATTTCTTACGACCGAGAGGTGGGTAACGGTTTCATGTGTTGCAGAGTATTCATGTGCTGCTCAGGAGAGCACAGATTGCATTCCATCAAAGGCAATTTTTCAGAGGTTGTCCCTCCTTTTGCTTTCCACGAAAATGAATCTATACCATTTACATGGAGCGCTTAACCTTCAGACTGTCCTTACTACAGCAACACTACTCCTATTGCAGATACATGTTTACTTAGACAAATCTAATTTACCCTTTGTTAATGTGTGCTGTCTTTACTTGCTATATTACATTAAAGTAGAAATAGAGTTACAAAAAAATTATCTTGCTTAAAATCATTCATAAGCTTTCATCAAGGGAATAAATTTACCAATTTCCCTCTTAGTTTATAACCATCCACTGTACTAACTTGACCTTTACCTAAACAGGGCTATAATTGCAGTTAAGATTATATAATTTACAATAACAACAAAAAATTACTTTTGAGGAACTGCTACTGGGCATGAATGTCTCACAGCCATTAAATGCATCATTCATCTTGAGAAGAAAATTATTCTTATCCACGTCGACATTTTTAACATAAACTGTAGTACTCTCTGTTGGCACTTTTTTACGTACCCATTAATCTCAATAGTAAAGCATAAGTCTCACCCACCTATTCTCTGAAGTTTGGATGTCACTACTGTGTACAATAAAAATTGTATATTCATGAACTCCATTTGTTTTATGTCCTTCTCTCTGTCAAAGTCTCCCAAGCAGCATATGCTTTGCTCTGTGGAGAATAAAATCAAATTTGTCTGTCTTGTCATATTGTCATCAAAGTGATACTATCACAATTAGATTAACATTTTGTGAAGGAGCTGAAGGGAGGGAAAGGAAATAGGAACACATTATAGAGAATCCCAGTTAACCCTTTCCTCTTGCATAAACCCCCCCTCTCAGTGGCACCCAGAGGTAAAGAGCAATCAGGATCCAAAATAAGCGACACTGTCCAGCTATTGCGGTCCTCCACAGAGACAGCGAGGTTACTCATCCATCCTGCAGGTATGTTTTCATCCGGAGGGCTGTCATTACTAGTGAGAACTGTTGGGAGCAGAGCCCTTCCCAGGATTTGTTAACAAAACAGCGATGAGCGAGCGTGCAGCCACCTGGAGCAGGACCCGGTCCGGCCAGCTGCTGGGAGCACGCCTGGGCATCTGCTCCGGCGCGGCACACCAAGCAGTAACGGGACGCTGTGGTGCCAACGGGAGCACCACGGGTATGTCTGCCGACCAGAAAAGAAGAGTTTGCAAGTAGAGGAAAAAGAGCAACCCGTTCTTTTTTTCAGGTTTTGCTTCAGTTCAACTTTCACATTTATTCATCTGTTAAATGAAAAAAATACAAACTGGGGACTTGGTCAGATAAAGGGACAAAAACCAGCCTGTTGTATACAGGTGAAGAAAAAGTGTCTCTAAATTTACTCACACCGTGCAGCGTTGCATTTCCCCACCCCCTACCAGTGTACAGACAACGTCCATGCAATAAATTATGCTTGCACAGGACAAAGATATGTATCTGTACAACTTATCTTCTTATTACAATTGCATCATCTGCACATTGATCTCCTTCTCTAGGCATTAATTCTAACATGAATGCTCTCTGATACTTATTCTTCAAGACAGGCCTGCCAAGGATGTATTTTCTCTTTGTTCTACTGTATGTGAAGTTACCCACCAAACTGACAAATTCGACTGCCGGGCACACACGTCACAGCACACTTACTTTATCTTAGAATTTCTGTGAAAGTTATCAGTTGTTCATTTTGGGACTATTTCTTTAATACATTTTTTGCAAAGTCAGTTGGTATAGTTACCAAAATTTCCATCGCACGATACTTAAAAGATAAGTTAATGAATTTTTAATAAAGGACCAAAAGTAACACTTATGCCTCCATGCAGAACATTTCCCACCGACAGAAATCAGTGTTGCCCATGTCTCTGGGAAACAAATTCTATTCTCTCTAGTCAAACACATTCCTTACCCCAGCCCTGTACTGTTCTCACGTGCAAGCATTTAAGGACATCATCTCTTTTATGTAAGGGAAAAATGGAAAATCACCTAGGACTGAATCTTATGTGCCACAAGGCTTCCACATATTGGCCAAATAATATGGGAGGAAATTGTACATGCAAAGAGTGAGAGAGCAAATATTTTTTGTCCTACATTTTTTAAAATGTTGATTGTTTGAAGAGGGGGTCAGAGCGCTGTGGACAGAGGATTGGGAAAGGGAGGGTGAATGCACACCAAAGGGATAATAACGTAATGAATAGCAGTGCAAACAGAAGAGGAAGGGGGGAAGGAATGGGTAGACCAATATACCGAGCAGAACAGTATTGTATTTACAAAAAAAAAATAAAAATTGTAAGGTCAAAGAGGAGGAGAAGAAACTTTGACTTTGAGATTTTGCCAAGAGGCAACTTTTGATAATCGAGGCAGTTCTAGCAAAGTGTAGAAATGAAAGCCGACTGCAAGAGATTCAGAAGAGTTGGAGTAACTCAAGGTAATGGAGACGGACTGCCTGTTCACTTAATTTGGAAGTAAAGGGAACGTGGGAAGGCAAGCAGGATGGGGGGATGAGTTTGAGAGATGCCTATTCCTGCACACTGGCAGAGGAAGAAGCTAGAGCACAGTGACAGGTATGGGAAGAAAATAAGAGGAAGGGAAGAGCTGGCAGAACAGTGGTGTCTGTCCTGTGTAGAAATTGTCCCTTCTCTTGAGAGCTGGCCATTTCAATGATTGCAAGGAAAACAAGACTTTCAAATCCCTTCTAGGAGAACCTGCTCCATTCTCTGTCTGTAGAGCATTGCTCACTCCTGCCTGAATGCAGAGAGAAGCTTCTGCTACCGTTTCAGACACAAGACCTATGGGCTGATCTCATGAGTGCCCTCAACTCTCACTGAAGTCAATAGGAGTTAAGGGCGTTCAGCACTTTCCAGGGTCAGGCCATGTATCGCTTAAAAATAACTCACCAACATTAAACATCATTAAAGAAACTAATGCTCATTAACTAGCAATAGACCACTGGGAAAGGATCAATAGTTGTCTCTGAAATCATCTTACCTATTACAGTATATGCATACTCTACTTAATGACAGTGAAGGATAGTGACACTGAATGATAGGTCACTGATGACAGTGAATGGGAAAGACTGCTTCTTAATTAATCAGGACAGTATTAGCAAAGAACTCCACTTAACAGGGATACATTTGGGGGCCTAACCAGGTGATTAGGAGGAATGATGTTCTGACCCTTGGTGAAACAAAGTGGCGGCTTAAGAAGAAATACAACGAACACCCTTTTTATTCTTCTGTTTTTCTTCGGCACAGAGTGCTTTATTTCATCTCACATTTTTCATGGCATTGCCTTTCTTTAATTGTCTCTTAATAACTGGAGCAAATTTGTAATCAGGCAGGCGGATTCTGAGCCTGCCAATGGAAAGGATTCTGCGGTGTGGCATTAATATGCTCTTCTGCCTGGACTGAACGGCTCTTGTTCTGCAGCCCTTGCTTAGGGAAAGCTTTCACCACATTTAACTGGAGTTGTGGTTTGCCCTGATCTGGCTTCGAGGCCATTATTTGCCAGAGTGTGAACAGTCAAGGCTTGCAGGCCTTGTATGGTATGTGAAAGTATTGCAGAACTGGGCTCAAATTATGAGTACAGTTTCCTCCTTCTGATCCAGCCCTGGATTCCCTTTCCTACAGGATCTGCATATGTGAAATCACAGAGATCTCCAAGTGCAGAACACTTTCTGCAGCTTTCAGGAGATTATCTCATGGCAATTTTAAGAAAAAAATAAAAGCAGCACAATCTTATCCGCATTCCACCAGGACACAATGACCCTCCCCATCTGACTGAATTTATTGTAATCTCTATAAACCTAAACCTCAAAGAATTCCAATGCCTTATGCATCTCTCCTGTTCTAATTTATGAGAAGTTGGTAATGTGCCATCTGGAGGTTTCACTGCCATTGGGAAGCACGTTCAGCCCACAGTGGAAGCAAGTCAGGCCAAAAGGAGAAAGAAAAGAAAATGCAGGGGAAGGAGAAGATCTGGCTTCAAGGAACAAGTGTCATGAACTCAGAAAGATAAAAACTACATTTCAAAAAAATCAGTTTTAACTTGCATGATCGGCACATACACAGCCGATAACCCAAGGTCTCAACCTAAGGACATTAGCAGCATTACAGGGCAATCCTTACACAAGGACAAAATGTTCTTGAGCAATTTCTGCAATGTATTAGACACAAACAGGTTTTTCCTCAAAACTGAAGTCATGTCAGGCATCTTGCTTCACCTCTTTTAATTTTTCCTGAACAAACATATTTATTGTGGTGGTTTCAAGTAAATTTCCAGTTCACATACTTTTCCTGTGAGACAACAAAGGGCTTATTGGGGGGAGCTTTTAGGCTGATTGGCTGATCTACACCCAGGTCATCAGAGGTCTGAGACCCATTTTACTTACTGAAAAAACATGCCTGGCTCTGATTTTATTCCTTTTATTAAGCTACTTAAACAAAAATAACATGGAAAACTGTATGTCACCAAAGTCATAATTACTAACCTATTGAAGACAGCAATTCAGCTGTCAGGCTGGATCAAATCAACAAGTTAGACATAATACTGAGAAGCACATTAGATCACAAAATATGTTAAATCATCCTATTAATACTAAAATAATCAACCCTAACACAGTCTTAAACAGATTCCCTAATACATCCTAAAGAGGATATTAAGAAGGCAGCTGTTTGTTCATTCCATGTACCAATTACAGAATATCTTAATACTGAAACAAAATCATCATCTAACATCTGATCCATGTCCTCAGCATGCTGAGGACTTGCATGAAACACTCGCTCTTCCTTTTCATGGGTGAGTGAACCCTTGTCTCCCAGACTCTCTCCCCAGCGGAGTTACTGAGATAGAGATGTTAACAGCACTGTCTAGCAGAAGTGTCTCCTGTTGACCAGAAGGTAGAGAAGGAAGTTTCAGATCACCCACCAAAGGCAGGACCCCTTTTCCAAGGCACTATTTAATTTGACTGAGGAACTGTCTTGCTAAGGTTTTTCTTCATGATTGATTGACTGGTTCTCACACCCACCCCTATACGAACAGCCGTAGTGCAAAAATTCACAGTTCTCAAGGGGATTTAGACTTCTTCAGCAGGTTAGACAGAGGTTATTTTGTGGCAGCGGCAGATATGAGTCTCCAAGGCACAGTCTTCTCCCTGGTGTCTCTGGGCACCGAAACTGTGCAACTTCTTATCCCTGTTTATTACTGTACACAGTCATAAGATTCAGTGCTTGCACAGCAGAACAGCCTGCTAGTCTCTGCCTCTCCATCCATGCTGAGCACAAGCCCAGTGCGGCACTGCTGTCCAGAGGAAGAGTTGGGGACAGCAAGCACCTGATTTGCCTCCTTTCCTTCCCCACTCCTCTCTCCCCTTCCCTTCTGGGGCAGCCAAGGCAGGAACAGCTTCTCCTGCACCTGCGGGCAGCTGGGGGGAGGCAGGACAGGGCAAGCAGGGGACTCCTGCGACCTCTTGCTGGGGGTGAAGGAGAGACTGAGAGGCTGTGGAGGGAACCAGCTCGGGGAGCTGCTCTGCCAGTGCCAGGGAAGGTGGGCTCTTGCTACAGGAGTCTTTAGTACTGCATGTAGCCATGATTTCTTGTCCCATTGGTCTGCTACCCTGCATAGCTGCATTCGGGATCTATGCTGAAAGCTGGATCTGTCTCAAAAATGAAGTTCAAAGGGGCTAGGAGGTCTCCCACTAAATGAAAGATAATTTAAAAAAAAAATATCAAAAGTTAATAAAAAGTTAATCAAAATTTAATCAGAAGATGTATTCACAAACTTTGCAACTCTTCATCTTTTCTGGGCTCTAGTAAGTTAAGAGCCATCAGGTCCCATGTATGTTTCTTCTGGGTTCAGGAAGAGGCTGAAGACTGATGATCTGACTTCCCTTCACCCATCCGTATTGGAGACTCTGGATGAGAAGCTTTCCCTGAGGTGTCTTCTGAACCAAGACACTAACCTGCTTGTTCTTCTCATGTCTCCAAGAATTTCACCCAGATGAGACATGAAGTACACAATGTCCAGTCAGGTTCAGAATAAAACATATCAGTCTTGGACATATTTGTGAAAGCATCATTTTAAAGAGTTGGTATATAGTTGGCACTTTGAAGACTGTGGAATCTGCAAGTCTGACCTTCCCTCTGCCAAACACTAAAAAAAGAAAAATCTTTCTACAAGGTCATGGTTGGTCTTTTATTTATTTTAATGGATTTTGGGCAACATTACATCACCAATCCAAAAAAGCATATACAAATAGATGAAAAACAATATCTTAAACTCCTGTGAGAATTCTCTAAGCACAAATCTGTTGGGGAACCCTCCCCACTTTTCTGGAAGTGGAGACACTATACAGCAAAGGCTACAAGATTCACCAGGACAAAGAAAAAGTAATGAAGGTGTAGCATGATTCAGTAGTCCATTGACAAGGTGCTCAGCTAAGGCAGCCCCAGTTTCCTGCCCTTATCATTGGACAGAGCACAGAAGCAGCCGGAGCAGGACACGGGCATTGTAAGTGGGAGTGAGGAGTATCCATGGGACCGGTGCAGTGGGAGCTGGAAAATTAACCTTCTTATTGTCAACTATGATCAGTGGTACATTCCCCATTGCACAAATGAGCCAAAGGAACACGCCAAAACAAAATGGGGTACCTGCAAAAGAGGGAACATCACACTTCAGAAGTTCCCACATCGACTTTTCCCTGCCTAGGATCTGATAACACCCATATGTCCAGTGGCCGAGCCGCCACATCTGCCCTGGTGACTCTAAATCACAGCATTCAGGAGCAGTCTGCCACACTCCTCCATGCTCCATCAAGGCTTAAAAAAAGTAATATCACTTTCATTTATTTCTGTGGCTTCTTGATCTCGAAAAAAGCAGTTCAACACCTACAGAATACTTTCCCTAAGGAGATAACTGTACAAGCAAAGTTCAAGTATCCCATCATTGATTGCATGTGTTTCGTGCTAAGCTCCTTCCACTATAATGCACTTTCTACAAGAGCTGATAGATTTTTCCAGCCTTCCTCTGGGAATCCTAAATACCTTTGATAAAGAATTGCTAGAGAATTGTAAAAGCTCTTTTTCTCTTTCCTTCACTGACAAAACTCAATTCTTGAATGAAACGTTTGAAAATCTTTAGAAACATTTTCTAATACATGCTGAGTCTCTTAAAATAAGAAGGAAATTGTGCAAACAGTAGAACACAGCTGGCAGTACGAGAATACGCTAAATGGTTCTAGCAATTTGATTTTCTAACCTCATGATAGCACAGGTTGTGTAAACCTGAATCAAAATTCTCTGTGTACACTCTTATCAACAACTATGTTTATTCTGATGCAGAGGCCTTCATTCCAGCAAGCATCTTTGTCCAGAAAAGTATTGACATTTGTGCTTAAATTTAAACGTAAGTCCCATTCAGTAGGATGTAAAGGACATTTAAGTACCTGTATGCCTAAAAAGAGACTGACAGAGGGCATATCAGAGTCAGAATTTTATTAATGTCCCTGAAGGTTATATAAGATCAAATGGATAGATTGACTTGGCATTGTATTGCAGTGACTTTGTACAATGTTTGGGAAAATGAAACCATTAATGAGATATCACCTGAATATTTTTCCATTGACACTCTGGGTAATAAAATGTGAAATGCTTTATTTCCCCAAATGAGGTCAGCACACATGTGGATAATTGCCTGAAACAATATAATTTTTGTTTAACTTGTTTAATTGTCTAGGTAACTTGTTTGTTCAAAATCAATATGCAGTTAAAAAAATATTCCTGTGGTTTGACTTGTAAGAAGCCCTGGCTTTCATGATTAATACTGCAGTCCCTGTTGGCAATCCTCTGGTGGCTGGACTTAACAAACATGTAACAAAAAGCGGTTGTTCCCGCACAGAGTTTTCAGTTTAAATAATCTGGAATTATGCAAGAGTCATCCTCTTTAACTACTTTCTCTCCAGTAATGCAGAGCAGACTCATATTCCTTTCTTATATTTGTATTTATCTGTGCATTCATCCCTGCTTTTGCCATCTGTCATAGAACTAGATGAAAAATCGAACATCTGAATCCTATTTTGATAACTATTTGGCATTATTATTTATGTGAAAAAAAGCACATAAGCAGACAAAGCATAGGGGACTAGAGAGACTCCTGAAAATATCGAGATGAATGTCTTTATGAGTATACCAATAAAACTGGCATATAGCCACAGTTTGGTATTTTTCCCGTCTTTGGTACTAGATCCAGATTTCTGGATTTCTTCTGCTAAAAAGAGCACAGAGTCTGCATCTTAACACTTTAATATTTGATTGCCAAGCCCTCCACTTGGAACTCTCCGCTTGAATTCCCAGCTGGAAGTGCATGTAACATCTGTGTGCGGACTTGGCAGGAGGAGCCCGACACGCTGGGCAGTACACGAGTCCTCCTCACCATCTTGCAGGATCAGATCCGTATCCCAAGATTTGACACAACTCAGAGCATGAAGGTTGCCAGATCCACAGTTATGCTCAAGTAAGCATTCGGCTTTTCAGGAATTGCCAAGAAAAGATCACTGGCTTCTCTTTTCAGCCAAATCCAAACTACACTAGTAGGGAAATCCATTAACATAAAGGGGAGAGATGCCTGCCTAGCACACGTACGTTTGAAAAGTTTTACTGATGTTAGAGTAGCTTCACCAATTTGCTCCAGTTGAGGCTCTGGCCCATAACACTTCTGAGTGCTGAAGTCTTAAATTCAGAGCTCTGTATCACTTTAGTAGGGTTTTCAGTCCCTCATTTTACTGCAATAAGTGCCACTCAAAGACTGGATCTCACTCCAATTATTCTCGCAATAGTGGACACGGTAAGGAAACAGTGGACACTCTACCATGTGGAACAATTATATGATGTACAATCAAACAAGAAAGAAAAGGGGAAAGAAAACAACTAAATCAACACACTGTGCATCCATTCATTTTACCATGTCATTTAGCATATGGTCACTCATGTGATTAAGACAGTAACTGGCATTTTTCCCAGTTAATTCACCTCTTTTCTTCTCTCTTTGTCCTCTGTTGTAGCACCAGTCTTTCAGCAAGATTTCAGGTTGTGATCCCCTGGGAGAATGAGTGGTCCTTATTAAGTGCCTGGAAAAACACAACAACTTATTAGTGCATTGAGACTAATTATGGTGCTACCTTAATCAAATAAAGGATAGCAATAAAAAAAAACACGCTTGAAATCAACTTAAATATTTTTTCTTTCTCTCTCTCTCTCTCTTTATTTAAATTACCAAAGGAATGAAGTCCTATAGCTTTAACAGCTGTCTTAATAAAGTAAATAACTTATCAAAGAGGATTTTTTTTTCCTGAGGTTTGGTGGTTACAGTGATGTGAACTGACTAATGCTTTACAGAGCTTAGCTGTGAATCATTCACTGCAAATAAAAGAAAATGTTCCTATGCATGCTCTTCTCAATTATATTTCTGAAGACGTCCACTCAATTTTGATATCTATTCAGTTTTACATATTTGAAGTCTAGACAAGTGAAGTCTAGAAATCCATAATGCCCTGTCATTTTTTTTTACGCTATGTACGAATTTAGATGCGTTTTCAAAACACAGAAGGCTGTTATGCTCAGTAAAGGTTGGATTCTGTGTTGATATAAATGTATTTAACTTTAACTGATGTCCATTGCATAAACAGATTTTTCTGTGCTGTATGGATGGGTATGATGAGAGACCCAAACTGCAGAGCAGGTAGGCAAACCCTGTTTCTGTGGAAAAGATCAAGAAAAATGAGTATTTCCCAACCTGTGTACATCCAGGTGGCTTAAGGTCTTTGAAGAATATGAAGAACAGTGCTGTTCAAACACCTTTTCTCTTTTTTTTTTTCTTTTTTTTTTTTTTTTTTTTTTT
>RSEF01000003.1:20413378-20458378 GCA_003993805.1 Himantopus leucocephalus
TAAGAGCTTTGGACAGAGGGGCTGCCTTCTCATGCATGGAGCTATTGGTGATGGTCTTTTCTTAACTCCGCAGGCAGGCTTTGAGCTTAAAACTATTTGTCTGGAAAGAATCTTTTATGGGAACTTCATTTCTTACCCCACACTGCTCTCAAGCATGCACATAGCTTTAAACAGCTGAGCAGCCCACACATTCACTACAGCTGCTCATTCACTACAAACTCTGCGGGTATCCCCTCACCCCCCGCACTTCCTATTGGGAGGTGTCAAGACACGTACAGGCACTTTGGTCTATGGATGTTGGACAGTCCCAGCAATGGGTCTGACTCCCCTGCCCAGCCTTTCCTGCAACCCCATGGGGCGCACCAAGAAGGCTTTCCTTCTAACACAGCATGGATGTCTGCTCTGGAGAAGTATCTGTTACTCAACTACCTTGAACACGCAACCAAACTACAGCTCTTCACAGCCTGGTCACTGTTCACAGGTTGGCAACACAACTTCGCTACCAGGTGTTCTGGATCTCACAGCTGAACTCTATGACTCCTCAAAGCTGAATGCCTCAATGTTTTGAACAAAGATTTTAAGTTGAATCCAGAAGTTCTAATTTGGGACAATCTTCAGTTTTCAGTAATTCTTCTTTATTGTGTGTTATGAGCATTAAGATGATTAATGTCAAGCAAAACATTAAAATGATTAATGTCAAAGAAAACATGTACCATACCTGGAAGTGTTCTAGGTCAGGTTGGAAGGGGCTTTGAGCAACCCGGTCTAGTGAACGATGTCCCTGCCTATGACCTTTAAAGGTCCCTTCCAATCCAAACCATTCTGTGATTCTGTGCAAACAAGTTTCTTATGTAACTATAGGTATCAAATGCAGAAAAAATGCAGAGAAAATGACTGAAAAATTATTTTAAATTAAAGATACTAGGAAAATTATATTTTTTTTCAAATATAGAAGGTGAAATCTTGGTTTTGAAAGTCTGCGATTCAGACAGGTGAAATCACAGGTGAAACATAGTGCTTTAAAAAAGAATCACTCTATAAATAGCCAAGAGTCATTGCATGTTACCTGCCAAAGACTTAGCAGTTAATATAATTGTAAAACATGAAGAACGCATTTCCTGTAAGAGTATGAAAAAGAAATCTTCAATTAATAGCAACACTCAGTCATACCTAGTGGAATCCTAAATTTAGATTTGGTAAAAAGCAATTAAATTGAATTAATGAGCTTATTAAAGAGCTGATCTTTACTTCTGTTGTTTGAACTGCTGATGATCTAATGATCAGTGTTTAAAATCAAGTTCTCCAAATGCTACCAAAAATACCTCTATATGCTTGCCTCTTTTCAGTAACTTCAAAACATTTATTTGATGTTTGCAAGTGAACCTTGCATTTTCCCCCTACGAGGACAAACCGAGCTGATTTCTGAAGTTCAGTGGTAAGCAGGTAGGTATGAACTGGATGAAAGAGGAGAGAAATTGTTTCATGAAAAAGGTATGCAATAAAATTTGGCATATGTTGTTGAAGTGATTATGAGGTCTGTGTGAAAGCAGTAGTAGGTAAATTTTGGCTGGCACAGCACATAGATACACAAGAGAAAAAACACAGCCAACAGTGTGATCACAGGACAGGAACCAGCTGCCTGGATTTTGCCTCCTGAAAACCTAACAAGGAAAAGCACGGGGAGAGCTCCTCTGTGGCTTACAGTGTTAGGGATATAACAAAGCGCAGTTGAATGGTCAGCAAACGTGATTTGTACCTGTGAGCAAAAGTCCATATGAAACTCCTCTAAACATGTACTGAGATATCTTTACCACCAACCATTGCAATTATTTCTGCCCTTAGCGCAGTGTGTCCATGAGCGGGGAAACAGGTCTGCACAGAGGCTTTTCTGACAGCACATCAGGGAGAAGAGCAACGTGGTAACCTTGGGAATGTCTGGGTTTGGGGGGATGTTATGTTGGGTTCAGACAGTATCACATTTCCTTCAGTGTTTGTTTCTATTTTGTCATTCAAAGAATTTTAAACAATGTAGAGGTTTTCAATAAATACCTACAAATTCCAAAACATTTCTATCATAAAAGTTTACATACTGAAACAGGCTAATGACATACTCCTGAAAATATCTTCTAAGAATTGCCAGAAATTAATGTTTCAGAAGTAGGATACCTGCCAAATTGGCAGATACTCACAAATGGACTTAGATTTGCTTTTGTGACCTTGTCTGCTGATCTGTGTATGTCTTAAATATGAAGGTGCAAAGTCCTCATAAATTCTGTCCACATCAACTTCTAATTTTATCATTCTTCAAAAGTGATTAAACTCATCCTTCAATATTAGTCAGCTATTTTTTCCTACATATCCTGCATCTTTGAGTTTCACAGATGAATTAGAAAAATGAGAAAAGGGTAACTAGGTTACGGAATTTCCTGAATATTATGAATATTAGCTATATTTTTCATCCAGTGTAGGTGATGCATATGTCTTATGACCCACCAATGTATTAATTTGCATCCTTGTCTTCATTGCTCTGTTTCAGGCAGTGATGGTTCTGCAAAATGCAAAATCCCACCTTGAATAATGTATTAGAAAAGATTAATTAGAAAATTTTAACCTGTTCATTCATATATGGTATGATATAAAAAATGTTATATTAATTTGGGAACATTTGATGATATATGTGATTGGTATACACACACATATATTTTTATATTCACACACAACTCATCTATTGTATATTTTTATTTCATATAGATCCAGAGATAATTTTGCAGATACCATGTGCATGTATAGATAGAGGTAAAAATTCAAGGAGCAAAATATGAAGATGAAACAAAAGAAGAAGTGAAAATGACAGAAGAAAAAGAAGAAGAAGAGAAAAAATTTATCTTTCAGGCACCCTAGTACATAGGAATGATGAAAGGAGTATCTTCTGTAGTAAGGACAGCACTATGAGAGTTCATTCTTGTATATAGATAACTGTCCTTTAGCAGCACCAAGGACAATGTCTCCAGGTCACTTGAAAGGACCTCTCCAATGTCTTTGCAGACTTTTCAAAACACCACTTAAGTTTATCATGAATAAATGGACATTTTTCCTACCTCCAACAGATTACCTGTCTTCCCTCTTTCTCTGTCACTTCCCTGTTTGCCCTGTCCCCTGCATTGTATTGGGAAGAAGTCCTGCTTGATAAAATTCCAATAACAAATATCAAACTTGTTTATATACTTCCCATTTTTAAAAACTATATTTTTTTCTATAAGTATTGGAAGAGATAGATGGTAATCAGGTTCCCATTAATAGGCTGCTTGACTTTAATCAGTACGTACAATAATTTGCTGATAAGAATTTAGGGCAAGTCAGGAAGAACACTCCAAGCAAAGAAACATCTGTGATAAAAACATCAAGCAGTCTTTCTAACCATGTACCAAGTTCAAGGTCTCTGATAAGCCACCTGGCTATACCTACACACTCCGATAACCCCAAGCTGGTATTACATTGTTTAGCCAGGGAAGGTCTTGTTGCTGGGCACTGAGCTGATAGGCTTATGGCTCTCTCTGTTATGAGACACAAGAATATTTGAATATCACGTAGGCAAAACATGCACAGAAAGCCATGAGGACGGGCATCTTAATAAGGAAGGCTGGTCGTAACCAATAACTTTGTAAATCAGAACTTCTACATTTTTGCTTCTTTAGGGTTGTCCTTCACTTCTGAGAGGCTTCTGTGGCAAAAGTCGATCAAAACGCCTTCCTCAAAACTCCCGTTTTCTGCCTTCAGTCAGTAAATACCATCTGAATCCCAGATGTCAACCCTATATTATTTCTGTTGTTCTCTTACTGGGCTCCTGAACTTACTTGTTATCTGTAAGATGTATCTGTTCTTTTATGTTTTAATGTCCTTTCCCATAACTTTACCTTGCTAGGAGTTTTCCTGCACAGAAACATTGTTTTTCCTCACAACAAACTGTTTTACTCTAAGAATACACTCAGCATGACATCTACATCTTTCATGTTCAGCAGGGTCTTCCTTTTGTGAATCCAGATCAACCGGATACAACTAATCAGTGACCTCACCAGAATTTTCTGGGTTTATCTATGAAATTTTCTGGGCTTATCTATGACTCATGGCTCCTAGCCCCCCACTGCTCAATGGTAAGACCAGCTTATTTCCATCTCCCATTCTCACAAGCAGCGTGGGACTTCTCTCATTCTGACTTCAGTCTGCCAGGAGCCACTTCATGTCATGGCAGCTGGCATCTGTAAGAATAATCTCTCATCCACCTTGGACATCAACAGCATGTGCTATTTTAATACGCTGAGCTGACTTTAGCAAAACATTGAAGAAGCAATAACCAGCTATTTATGTGAAAATGTCTGCCCTGTTATCATTGGGAGAACCTGCATTTCTTTCAGTCATGAGGCATCAACTATTATTTTGGTTGCATGGCCAGAAAGGTAATGCCTGCGTACATTAATGACATTAATTCAAATAAGCAAGAACCACGATGTGCTATGATGTGATGGCAATGTGGCACAAAGAACAGGCAGGTACCAGATCTGGACTGTTGCTTCAGAAATATATTCTTGATTAGGGGTTGCAATTTATATTTGGGTTATTAATGAGTCTGCAAATATTATCCATCTGCTTTTACAGATCTTCTAAATTTCACTTAAAATGTGATAAACTCTTAAAATAAATTGTGTTCCCCTAACATCATGAATTACTAGAAATGAAAGAACCGAATGATAAATGTAACTTTCTCTTTCTATTCAGGTTATTCACCCCTACAGAAAACTTTGTGTACAGTCAGTTTTACTGTTTTCTCGTGATCAGTCCATATTCCATGTAAGTATGAGCTGTGGTTGAAATGGGAATTCAGAGGTACTGGAACAGAATTCTGAATACCACTATTGCATTGCAAATACCCTCCATGGGAAATTCTGGTATATCTGCTTGAAGTGTTATTATGGCATACCAGCACATTTTCTTCACTCTGGACTATTTCTTTTCCCATATAGGAAAAGAGAATAGAAAAGTATTCTATAAAACTGGAATACAACTCTAAAACATTAGTAGGTTTATCCAGGGGCAGGTATGAATTTGCATTTACTTTATGTAAGCAGAATACATTTCAACTGGTGAAATTAGTCTCCTATTTTCATCTTCTTATGTTCTAAAGATTTTGTTTCAATATTGTTTCACTATTTCTCTCCTTCAATCACACTGTTATGGAAACTTCAGAATTCATGTGTCTTGGGCGTTGAAGCCAGCCATGGCTAATGCTTTTCCCAAAAATAACTTAACACTGAAGAGACACTATGATTTGCAGATTTTGGTTAATTTTTCCGTAATGAATAAAGGGCATTGTGGGACTTCACAGGTTTCATGCAGGTTTTAGAAAATTATTAGTTAAACCTGGATTTGACAGCAGTGGAGAGAATCAAGGGAGAGGGAATAAGCCTCAGAGCAAAAATGTTGCAGAGAGTCTAACAAATTTAAGGCATTTTGGAAGTGGGGGGAGGAGGGCAAATAAAAAACAAAAAAAGAGGATAACTGTTCAAAGTTACTAACACACATTGTCTTGATTTAGGAAAAAAAGGAAAAGTCATCTCAATGAGGGCTGATTGACAATATGCAGCTGACTGACCACTTTATTCTTATGAGTGCAATTAGTCCATTTGGAGCGGATTTGGGTCATGTAGGTACAATTCTCGATGCCATTGATGGACAACATCTGTAGATTTTACTTCCTTTAGAAGCCTGAGGCTGTAGCTTGCTTTGGCTGAGAAACAACTTCCAAACCAGACGCAGTTGCCTACAAAGTCTGGCATGGTGCCACATACCACCTTTGGGAAGGACATCTTTCACAGCCCTGCTTCTTCATAACCTTATTGCCATTGAAAGGTAATGACAAGTGCTATGAAATGGCAAGTACAAACAGCAATATTGCTCCTCAGCCAGCCCATTCCTCGGACTATATTGCCCCATTCAGTTTTCAGTGGAAATCCCCACTGACTTCAATGAGGATTTAGCTTAAAAAAAAAATTAAAGTGTTGGTATAATATGGTCTCTTGCCAATAATAAGATTTATTTTTTCTTTTTTGTGAATGTATAATAAAAAGAAACATAGAAATTCATTGTGAATGTTAATTCTGGGTTCCAGTTCATTATTTGTAACAATTTACTTCCTCCTATTATTACATATTATTACTCTCTATTAGTAAGGTTTCAAGCAAACAATTGTACATATAGGATGAGATACCATGCAGAGTGTATTACATATTCAGATGCCAGCTGAATCTGAAAAATTCCTTGATTGATTTTCATACAAAATTTCCACGGAGAATAAATTTTATCTAAGATGTCGTTGGGCTGTTTTTACAGAATTTCTGATTTGTGGGCTGCATACTACTAAGGTTTACAATAGGGAGTTCAGGATTGCAGTAACACTGTTTTGAATATATGAGAACAAATTTTCAGGTTGACCTTGAATAATGCTCTAGCTGAAGGGATAAAGAAGTTCCATACTTTTGTGGGTTTAAAGGTGTATTGGAATTTTGGGATCTGGATGCAAATAGATAGACACCCATCTTACGAAAGCAGAGTTAGAAATAACTGTACAGTGGAGCAATGTACACACAATTATGGTGAGAAAAACATATTTATTAATAAAAATTTATTATGTCCTTCAGCTTCTAACTAGTAACAAAGAAAAAATGCTAGTAACAATATATGGGTAAACGCGATTTATTCTTTAAATCCTTTTACAAGATTATTGGGTATTTATTACTAGGCTTCCTTTCAATCTTTGATATTCCTGTACCATATGAACCGCCCGTGACTATTAGGAAGCTACAACTGATGCAGCATTGAAGCCATAACTCATCCAGGTGTTAACTACATTAAATAGCTTCAGTAGTTCTGGGACTTACTCTTTACTAACTAACAAAAAAATTAGATCTGCAATCACAGGATTACTGTCAGAAAAAGGAAATTAAATCTGTAGAAAAACTAAAAGAATGAACATAAGAAATGCATCAAAAAGAGAACCTTGGCTGACTGTGAAATTTTATGCTTTTTTCATTACGGGAAACTTCACTCATCCGTATTTGTCGTTTACAAAGGATTATGAATTGAGGACTACAACTCCATAAAATTTATATTTTGTCATCTGGTTTGATTGGTGGAATTGTGTTATTGAGAAGGATTCTGAGATCACATTAGCCAGGAAAGAGTAATGCACTACACCCACTGAAGAACAATACATGTTCTTATCTGCCCAGGCAGGCAATCAATTCTCTAGTGCATATATCAATACAGGCTAGAAGTCCACTATTGGCAGATCGTGTGGATGAGGTCTTGATACGGGCTTTACCAGCAATGATTACCACAGCTGAATTCACTGTAGGTTAAACAAATAAGCAAGCAAATGAACAAGCAAACAAACAAACATGGAAAAAAACCCCACAACTGATTAGTTCTCTATCACTGTGAATTTATTTCCATAATATGATAATATAAAAGCTCCTCTCAAATGCACGAGTGCAGGCAGTGAATGATCCACTTTTAAAATGTAACCTAAGGACATATATTATTGTAAAATATGGAATACTGTGAAATGCCTTTTGATGTTAGGGAAGTGAACTCCAAAAAGAAATGTCCCAAACTTCTTCAAAACCAAACTAACATAAACATTCCCATAATATTCCCAAACTGCTTGTCACTTTCATGAACTTCAAGACCAAAGAAAGCATCAGGAGACACGGGAGAAGTTCTAATTCTGGTTTTGCTCGACCAGAAACACAGAAGAAGCTTCATGGATACTTTAATGGGACAACCAGCTAAGAACTAGCCTAGAAAACAGCTAGTTTTCTCATAATTTCATAATCATTCTGCCACCCTAGATTTGGAGATATACCCATGCTTTCAATCATCTAAAATTATTACAGTATGACTGGCGATTTGTCTAAGATTTTGGGTAGAGATTAATAAATTAAGTAACAACCAGGATAAAGTCTAAATACCATTACACCCTTATAGGGAGTCAGGCTCAAAATCCTGATCTCCCTGCAATCTATGGTGATCTCCACCGATTTCCCAAGGCCAAGACCTTGTTCCATGACTTCTGCTGCCTTTTACATAGAGCTCTGCCCGAATGACTAATGACTAGTATCTTCAGAGTTTATGTATACCCCATCAGGTCCTGCAGGAAGGCAACAAGGTGCCTGATTCATGTATCTTAGCAGAAGATTGTAGCCTGCTAGCCTTGTAATACAGTATTACCATTGTTAGTACCAGCCATGGGCTTTGTACCAACCATGCAAGACCTCAGGACTGAGGCATCTCAGACTTACTCTGTCTGTTGTTTTTTTTTGGTTTTTTTTGACGTGCCTGGGTCTTTGTTTATTCTTGGTTTAGCCTTAACAGTGATTTTCAAATGACCAACTGACTATGGCTTATCTTCAGATAGTACAACCATAGTTTTTATTTAATTAATACTAACAAGTAGTTCTTCTGTGCAGGATGAGATACTTAGGACTCTAAAACAATGAAGTGTAGAGAAACACAGGTCTGGTTTGGCAGGAGAGAGGCCTTGAGGAGCAGGGGGCACAAGATGCTGTGAAGACGATGAAGGCATGGGATGGTAAGAGACAGAGCACAAGTTTGGTACCAGAGACGGCAAGGCTACGAACAACTGTTCTGTACCCAACTGTCAGCGACAGAAATATAGACCTAGAGCTGTACTGAACATGTTTCAGGGTTACCAAAGAGAAAGAAATAGTATCTAACGTGCGTAAAAGGCATCATATATAGTAAAGCCATATCTAATGTAGATTTTCAGCTCAAGGTGCAAAAGCGCACTAGCGAACATTTAAACATAACCTCAAGTGGATCCCTGAGTGAGGAAGAAGGAACCATCAGCTAACACCCTGTTCCTCCCCAGGAAGGACTTGTGATGCTGGTGACTTTTCACACCCCTACACACATCAGGCTAAAGCCACTGACCTTAGGACCCAAAGGAGCAATGGAAGGGTGAGTATAGCACCAGGAAAATGGGTAGAAACTAGGAAATGTGTGCAACAATTTCACTGTATTATGGAGAATTTTTCTCTATAGCAGTGTTTCCTCCTTCCCTCGCTCCCTCTCGTTCCTCTGTCCTTCCTTCCTTCCTTTGCTTTCTTCCTTTCTTTCTCTTCCTTTCTTCCTTTCTTTCTCTCCCTTTCTTTCCTTTCTTTCCTTTCATTTCTCTCTTTCCTTTTTCTTTTTATTCTGTAGGAATTAATCTGGACTAATGTACTAATAAGAATACTTTGATCAGACTAAATCAGCTCAAATTTCAATTATGTTTCAAATATGCTTCAAATATTTGAAAATTTCAATAAAGTTTTGGCTTTACATATCTTTTTTGCCCATAGCAAGATTTTGTTGTTACAAGCATAGCAGTATGACGCAGGCTCTGAGCTACAGTTATAGTGAGACTGAGATGTCTGGGGCCTGTAAAGAAGCATAAATATTTGGTACTCGGGAAAGCATCATTTTTGTAACTGAGGTACCTGCAATGCTGAGGAGCTACTGAAGTAGCAACGGAGCGATAACTGCTTGGAGGCTGTGGGGACTACGGGTCCAGCTGTAGGTGCTGACATTGTCCCCAAGGCAATTTTTGACCTGAAGTACAGAGGAGAGGAGAGCACCATGTGTCACATTTCCCCTGAGCCCTCAGTCTCACCCTTATTGATGGGAAGGTCAGAAGGGTTTAGCAACAGCCATTCATTCACAGGCATGGTCAGCCTGTCTACATGGGAAGACTTTAAAACTGATTTAGTCAAACCGATGGGAACAACCATCTCAGAATTATTTTTATTCTGGCAGAAGTTGGTTTTGGCTTCTTTTTCCTTTAGATTAGAAGATGGGAAAAAGAAAACAGGGCAGTCAACACAAGAAAGTGTTCATCCAGCCTTCTGTACCCACTTACCGAAACGGCTTTAAAAATCACATTTGAGGTTAAAACTATGAGATTTTTTTTTCTTCTGCAGAAAGTTGAAACTTTCTTCTGGATGTAGCATTTCAGCTGAGCTTTTCTATCCATCTGGCAACATCCAAAAGGGAAAATTATCCTTATGCAAATAGTCTAACTCTGATCCCACTAAATATTAGTAAGACAATTACTACTTTCTGCATATGTATGGGACAGGGACTTGGTTTACATTTCTTTCTGAGCACAGCAAGCTTTACTAATGACATCTGTGATCTACCTGCTATCACACTAAGACGTAACAGCCCGTTCTTAAACAGGAGTGTGCGCAGCTCTGCAAACTGCCGGTAGTAGGAGGATTACTTGTTATACAGTTACTGGCACGGCTACCAAAGAGGCAGGACACCAGTTCACAGTCTACTCTGCTATTTACCGTAGACGTATATTCCTTTCTCAACCCCTTCCCACGTCTGTATTTCTGATCAGCACATGATTTTCTGTGTTAGTAAAAGAGCCAAAGGAGGAATGGCAGCTCTGTTTTTCCACATAACCTCCTTTACTCGTTTCCCAAAGCCCGGTAGCCTGCTATGGAGAAATTCAGCTTATTCGTGGCTGCCTATGAGTTGCGATTTGGCCCTCACCTCTCATACCACAACCACGTGAGTGAGGCACAAAGACTGTATTAATAACCCTCTCGGTGAGCTGCTATCTGCTGGGGGACTCCAGGATCCCCCTGTTACTGCCCAGGAGTTTGCGACCCACCATCACAGCAGAAAAGGTGAACAGCCCTGTGAGCATGCAGAGGAGGTTTCTGCTTTCAGGTGAATACAAACACAGGGTTCTTCATAAGTGGGGACGTCTGTGCACAGCGCAAGGATGCTGGGTGAGCCAGGGTGGGAGAAGGTCTGTTCAGACCTGACACAGGGTTAAAACAAAGAGACTCGAATGAAAACCAAGCGATAACAGAAGCAAGTGTTCTATTTCTGTCTTCTGGGAGATTGCTTATGGGTGACGCCACACTGGCATAGGTATTACACAGCACACCACATCCTAATGCATATTAGAAATACATGTTAGGGGTTGAAAATTAGAAAGAAAAAAAAATCCATCCAAAAATTAGTCAGAAATAAACAACTTCAAGTCATAAAATACAAATTAGATCAGAGGATTAGTCTGAGGATAATTTTCTGTAGGAAGGGTTATTTTTCGTGATTTAAAAGGGATTTACAAGAAACCTGCAGCTTGCCACTGGAGAAATGAAGTCTTCTTAAAGCTTTACATTGTTTTGCCACCACTTTCATAATACTTGTTTATGTTTTAAGGGGGAAAAATGTACAGTGAGGTGGAACGGTTATTGACCAGATTGATCATGGGAACAAATCTGCCGGTGGTAACCTTGTTTAATGATATGTTGCTGGGCTCAGCACCTTGCTGAGGCTGTGATTCTTCACCGGCTGGGCCCGCATGATGGATCACGGTAGGAGGCTGATGGTGCAATCACTCACTGGCAGCCACTGACACCTGCACCAGCCTGACACCCGTCCCCTCTGGATGTATCAGCCAGCCTGCTCAGCCTACTGGGAGACACAACTATTCCACCAAACGCCGAACAAAAGTTCTTTATCTACCTTGCAACTTCCTCTGTAGGACATTGCCGTCTCTTTTTTTCTTTCAGTTTTATTCTCGCTCCGTCTGCAATTCCGTCGCTTCTTTGCATCCACTGTTCTGATCCACGACTGACTTAGGAGCAACAAAATGAAGCAGCCACTAAATCTAGAAGGGGGAAAAAAAAAAAAAAGGGAGGGAAAAAAAAAAAAGGATTTTCTTGCAAAAGGATGAAAACAGTATTTTCTCACCGAAAATCTCTTAACGGCTCATGGATATTCCATTAGACAGAAAACTGCTGTCTCTAAAGATGGTGGAACTCACATTCTCCGTGCACCATTATTTTAAAGAGAAAACTTTTTCTCCTCCTTATGCTGTATATTGAACATGATAATTTCCCAGTAAAAACTGAGAGCAGGAAAATGAGCAACTATTCTTTTGCAGACAGTTCCCTTCCTCTGTTTTCCTCAAGACAAATTCAAAAGCTAATGTATGCAACACTATTTCAGATTTGATATTTTAATATCATAAATACATGCACAATTCTGCTCCCTCTGAAAGCAGTTACATACGGAGATACATAACATAGGCACTATCTGCACTGTCCGCCAGCCAAGATCTACACTTAGTATTAGTTCATTGGTTGGGATTTTTAATAATTTGCCACTTTTATAATACAAATAGTATGTAATGATATACAACCACTTAAAGGGTAAGATTTAAAAATATATCTAGCCTGTGAAATAATTATTTCAATTGATTTTCTCTTCTACTCCCTTTCCTTACAGGGTTGATGAACTTTTTTGGAAAAAAAAAAAAACTTTAGTAGTACGACAGGTCATTATAATGATAAAAAAGTAATTATCTAGCCAAGGAGGCTTTAGCACATACTTTCCCAATCTCTAATTTTATATAAAGGTCTCTTCATTAGTTCAGAGCACAAATCTGTGCAGCTTCTTAGAAAAAGAATGGGAACACCACTTCAGCTACCATGTTTCCTAATTGCGTGCAGACTAGTTCTATAAATTACACACATCTGTCTTTGCAAGTCACTGTAAATTCAAATATATATCACCTTGTGCTAGGAGTGGCTGCATAGCCATTATATGAGCGAGACCAAGCACCATGGTGGTGCAGACCACAGGCTGCCTCACCAGAAGAGCAGAGATGGTCATCCCGTTCCTGTCCATCTTTCTCCCTTTTTCATTCTAGAAAAAAAACTAGGGTGCATAGAGACAGATTTGCTCAGCTTCCCTTTGTTATTTAACTCAAGCAGTCAGTAAGCTGGGTCTTGCATCCCTGTGAAGCCACATGGTCTCTCTGCCATGCAGGCTCTCCCAGTCATCCCGGCTCTCATGAAGTGCCCCACATGAGTGAAGGTTAGAGCGTTGCCTCCTGAGCTTTCTGGGGCTCTAAATATGACACCCGTTCTGAGCCTGGTAGTCATCAAACCGTGCTTTAAAACACTTGGAGTACTCGCATTCATTTTCCCAAATCAAAATCCCATATGCACAGGGCAGGGGGTAGGGGGATGTGGGAGGGAAGGATATATCTTTGTGCGGATCCCCAAAAGCACTCAGGTGAGTGTTTGTCATTCCTCTTTCAGGCAACTGTTAAAAAAAAGAGAACACCAGAACTAGACATCTTAAGTATTTTTAAAATATGATCCCCCCAAACTCTTCTGTTATTGGCCTTTAAGAAGCCACTAGAAAATAAAAAAATAATGTATTTCTCTCACTCGTAAACATAGTTGTTTTCATAATTACACACATATGCACCCACAGGCGTACATACACAGAAGCGTAACTGGGTACCATTTAATTGATAACCATACTCCCAGTTCCTTCCTCTCCTTTCGGGATAGCAACCGCAGCATGCAGCTGCTAAGACAATGAAAACGCTTTTCCAGCTGCAGCATCTGGCTCTTTGGCAGACTCATTTAGTAGTTGTGTTGGCAGCTCTGGATTTGCCTCTGGGTCTATCATATGTTTATAAAGGCAATGGACTGTCAACCTGCACTCGTGTGTGTGCCTGTGTGTCGGTCTGTCTGTGTTTCTCACCTCTGCTTATAGCTGCTTTCTGCTTGCGTTTGTTCACAGAAAATAAGCATTAAACACAGAGAAAACCACAAACTATCCCCTAGCTATTCATTTAAGCAAAGTTATCTTTTACGTACGCATACAACTCTATTTCTTCAGCTTCAGCCATCCTTTCAATAAACATCTATTTAATTTGCATCAGAGATAATTCATTAGGCAAATTCTCTCTGTTTTACACGAAAACTGCACCTTTGTATGTGTGCCTATACAAATCACTTCTTTGTGACTAAGACCCTTAATGCAGTGATATCATAATAAATGGAAGGGGACATTTTTCATGTTACGATAATAAATGAGGTGTTAAAGGAATATCCTGATACGTGAGCATTTTATAACTACTGCTTGTTGCTTGGTGGCAGCTGTAAGGCAGGGCTCACTGAATTAGCTATGATGTACTACTCCAGGGTGATGTTAATTATCCTACAGTGGTAAGCATTTTTTAAGTAGCTGCTTCACATTTTTACATGTTTAGGTATAACAAACTTGCAAAGGCAGGGCTTAAGCCACAGTTAAGTATCCCATCTGAAGTAAATGTTTAAGGGAAACATATTCCAAAATGCTGCAAGACAGGCGAGGGGCAGAGAAAGAAATTAAGTTTTGAATGGTCTTGCTATCTTGACTTCAATTTTTTTTTTAAAAAACATAGTAAAACTCATTTGTACAAGCACGTTATACATAAATCAGTGTCTGTACGCAAATATATACACTAATATATGGACAAGTAGGTTGATACTTTTCTTCCCCATTGAAAAGACCTCAGAGATACCATAAAAAATATTTATTTCTTACCTAAAATACTCATGAAAGAAAAGTGATCTTTCCAAAAATTACAAGGACGTGAAAGTGGGTACATACCTGCTGGTGTGGCACAGTCTCTACAACTCCCTACAAATTATTTAAATGCAAAAGCTGTACCACAGGATAGTGTAAAATGAGTGCTGATGCATTCAACCTGCTTGTTTGTTATCAGTACATTCAGGGGGAAAAAAAACACACACACAGAAAAATATACCAAGGTTTTTTTAAAGCAATTTGTAGTAGAAAGCAATTTTCACAATTCCTTTTACTGATGTAAAATATGCAGCATCCTTGCTTCCCCATTTCAAGGCAGTTTTGCCCCCAGAAATGAAATGGGGGAGGGGGAGAGTTTAGAGGATGATAAATTAGGATTCATCAATTAGTATCTGAGAGTGGCCCCTTCCAGCAAATAATTACTATAAATATAGATGTGAACTCAATAATCACATTTTTAAAATATCATTCCATATTATTGTAATTTGATAATACTTTAAAACAAAACAAAGCTCTGTTTTCCCCCAGAATCACTTGCAATAATATTTATATGCTCATTTTGATTAAGTTTGTAAACATCTGTAGAAATCTTTGGGGATCACGTAAAAGTCCCAATGAAAGAAATTTTACATTTTAAAACTGGAGACCTTTTATGCAAATTATTTTGCCTTTGGCCATTTCAGGAAGAAATGAAGGAACTGGAGGATATTGTAGTTTTACATAACACTGGTGAGATTGTTGTCATCTTTGATCTTACATCAATTAGTCAAGATCTTGAATGATCATAGGCAAAGAAACCTAAACTCTTCTCCCCAGCTGAACAAAAACGTGTCAAAGACTCTAACTGCATAAATTATTACATTATATCCTACAGCAATAATAGCTCCTTTAGGTAGACTTTCTGGTCACCTGTCATATACTGGGAATAGAATTTTATTATGTTTTGGTTTTACATATAACAATCTACTTTATGTATATTTTATTCTATTTTTCTGACCAGTAACACTGACACCAAATTAATCTTAAAAGGGTAGTGCCGCACTGCAAGCGTGGGCCTTCTGTCAGCTCCTTCTGATGAATAAATGAGTCGAAAGATAAGGGAAAGTCTTTGAGTCCACTGCCCACCGAAGAAGTTCTCAATTAAAACAAAGAAACAAACTTGATAACCTGAAAGCCGTTTTATTATTGTGATATTATCCGCATAAACGGGGTCTGTCCTTTCCTTTGCTACTTGGATTATTACCACGTAAAGCTAGAAGCGACATTTAACTTTTAGGGAATACGACCTTTACATTGTGGGCAAAGAAGTAAAATTTCTGACCAGCCCCGAACCGCCAATCCCAGCAAAGTTTTCCTTTTCCCTACAGGTAGCATGAAATGGAGCCAGAAGGACAGGGCCCCATCTGAGCCGTGCCCGGCTCCCCCAGTCTGCACAAACCCACTCTATCAATCACGGCAGGATAATGCATAGTGGCTGCACCTGTGACAAGGAATGATGGAGTGCTGAACACAGGCCCGGCTTCGCCTCTCGCTTTGTGCATTTGTATTTCTCCAGGGCCACTTTGAGAATTTGCAGAACTTGGGGGGAAAAGAAATTCTCTCGCATTTTAAAAAAATATCTTAATTCGCTTTGATTATCGGACAGTAATGCAATACACGGACTTGGAAATGAACTGCAGGATAGTACGATCCCAAATTCCATCAAGGCAACGCAACTATACACGACACAATTTTATTAAGGGCAAGTAATTTAATCTGCGTACAGTAAGCAAAAACTGTGGGTTTTTGCCATCCATTTCTTTTCCCTCATACCTTGGAAAAAGTGTGAAGATTTCACTTTAACATAACAGCAGGCACAAAAAAAGCTAGCACTAAGCACACTTCAGATTCTTAGAGCCATAAAACACTGAAACTGAAAAGACAGGTCGTTGTATAACTTTCTTCAAAGTTATCCTTTACGTTGATAATTTTAAGAAAAGGTCAACCCCTCATAATTATTGTTGGTCAAAAAAGCTTTAAGTAACTGCAGTTAAAAGACCATTAAATTAATTCTCCACTTTAAAAATTCATTTAAGCAATAATTGTTGTCTTGTCTAAAGGAAATGCTTTCTGAAGTAATCTGCAAAGGATGCACTGTGTTCGATTTTATAAAAAAATATGTAAGAGTTAATAATATATGCTAGTCATATAAACCAAGCTTTTTAAAAAATGGAATTGAATCATACACTACGGATATCTGTTATAAAGCTGTGAAAAAGTGTTAATTAGCACAGTTAAAAACAAAATAAATAGGAGACATCATAAAGTCATCCATGCAAATTTCAAGTGAAAATGTCAGCCTCCAAAAAAATAGGAGTGTTTTAATCCCTCTGAAAACAGACAGACAAAGATGAAATCCATTTTCCTTTTGTGACAGTTCATTTTTTTTAAGTCTCAATATTGTTACACGTACAGGATGAAAAACTGTATTAAGAAGAGGGTACTGGAGAATACAATCTTTTATTCTCTTAACATGTCTTTGACAGCTGAGATGAAACAAATCCTTTTCACGATAAGTTTTTGCAAAGGAAAAATGGGTTTGCTTCTAAGAAGTTCTGTGGCCAGTTTTAGCAGCCGGTTACACGCTCCAGCGTTCATTTGCACGCAGCAGTGACGCCTTTCTTTTTTTTAAGATGGGCTTTCCCACTGTCAGTTACCTCTGGANAAAAAAAAAAGTACACCCCGTGGCTGTGGATGCAGACATTTTTGGGGTTGGTGCCGGCTGGCCCACGGCGCAGGGGGGGCCACTGTCACTGAAGGACAAAACTCACGACAAAAAAAATCCCGGCAGGTAAATCGTGCCAGATCCACCGCTACCGAAAGAGTTCTGCTCTGCGACGGCGTGGCACAGTCAGCGCTCTTACAGCTGTGTATTTTCAGCCGAATCCTGAAAATAACCAACAAGCCCTGGGGGCAGACCCCCGCCGCCCCCGGGGTACGCAGACTTCGCCTGTCCCGCACATCCCTCCCTCCCTCCCTCCCCCGCCCGCTCGGCGCCACCACCCGGAGCCGCGCTGTCCCCCGCCAACCCCGGGGGGGGCTCTGCCCCGGGGATGGGGGCTCTGTCCCGGGGTTGGGGGCTCTGTCCCGGGGCTCCCCCTCGCAGCCATCCCCCCCGCCCGCCCCACAGCCCCCTCTGCCGCATCCATCCTTTCCTCCCTCCCTCCCTGTCCGCCGCCGCCGCCGTTCGGGGGTGCGATGCTGCGAGCGGGGAAGCAGCAGGTTTCTCCGACCCCGCTCGGTGCGGGCACCGGAGGAGGGGGGTGTGGGGGGTGTCGTCCCTCCCCGCGGGCTGCGGCAGCATCCCGCCGGTGCCATCCTCGACCGCACAGGAGCGGGGTGGGGGGGGTGACATTCCGGGGCAGGTGCGGCTGTGAGAGCCGGGAGCATCCCCCGCCTCCCCACGCCCCCCAGTCCCTGCCACCATCCCTACCCACACTGTGAAAAACATCATTAAGTTTCGAAAAAGCACCACCGCTCCCCCCCCCCTCCGCCTCCCAACACCGCGGGGAGGCCGTAAAGGGAAAAGCAGCCCTGGCTGCTAGTTAGAGACCCCCACCAAAACTTGGGGGNGGGGGGGGGGGGAGGAGAGGATAGAAAAAAAAAAATAATAAAAAAGCCGGGCTTCCCAAGTAGCCCTTCTTAGAGGGGAGGGAGAGAGAGCAAGAGAGAGAGACAAACATCTGGGGATTGGACCATATGCTAAAGCTTTGTCTTGTCCTTCAAAGTTAGGCTGCCCTTGAAGTGATTTGTCAGGCGGCCTAACTGTGACAGGGAGAATATGTAGCAGGGGAGAGAGGGATGGGGGCGGCGGGGGGAGGCAGGGCCCAGAGGCAGGGGAGAGGTGAGAAAAGGAACGAGGTACGGAGAGGGGAAAAATAAAAAAATAAAAAAAAAATTAAAAAAAGGAGGGAAAGGGGAGGGAAGCAAGTAGCAGGAAAGAAAGAACAAAACAGCCTTTCTCTCCATCAGATGTTGATTTTAGTGGGAAGGGAACAGGAGGGTGCAAAGAGAGGAGAAAAAGGGGAAAGACAACAGAGGAGGAAGGAGGGGAGAGGCAAACACTGGAAAGGGAAAGCAGGAGAGGAGAAGGTGAACTGGGAAAGCAGAGCTGGTGCAGGAAGGGAAGGGCTGAGAAGCGGCAGCGGCTGCTGATGCTCTTGCTGCTGCTGCCTCCTTTTTCCCTCTTCCCTTTTGCCCGCCAAGTGCTGAACTGATTAGAGTGTAATTAAGGCCATAAAACCCTCGGCTTATCCACCTGTTTATTCACTAAAGTCGTGGGCTCATCAGGCAAATTAGCTGCTTCCAGGCTGCACGTTGGGCCTAGAGCTGGCCTGATTAATGAAGTTTATTGGGAGCTGTTAAAAGCATTAACTGAAGGAAATCTCGGCAATTCGTCATATTTAAGGGATGGAAATTAAATCTCCCCATGCAAATGAGGGGAGACTCCGAAGCGACTTCTTTTAGAGGTGACGAGGGTGGGGACCCGCCAGCGGCTGTCCCCCAGGCACAGCCCGCCGGCGCGGGGTCTGCACCTGTGATGAGTTTGCCCGGTCTTAGCAGGAGGGGGGGGGTTACAAACAAAGGGCTGAAAGAGGTTTTACAGAACAAGAGCTCTCAGTCCTCCCAGCCCCAAATGGAAGAATCAGGCCCCAGCTGAGGTAATGTGGTCCTTTTGATCTTGTGCTACAGGCGTCTCTCTAGGTACCCGAGGCATCGCCGGCGTAGCTCATCCAGCCAGGGGCTTGTAAGACGGCTTCCGTGCCAGGTAGTTGTATCCCCCTCGGTCAAACAAGCCATATTCAGTTTATTTCTCCTTTAAACATTTTGCGCTCTTCTTAGTTCTGAGTCATGTTAAGTGTCTTCAACACAAACACAAATGTCCACATAACATTCGAAATGTAAAATGATTTTTTAAGTAACATTCATAATAAACCTTAAAACTGCGAGAGTAGATGCTCTAGCTGACAAACACCTAAGAAATCTATTAAGGCGAGATGGTCTAACCAGCAGGGAATCCTATCCAGAGCTGAATATTCACCAGTTTTAAGAGTGTTTTCTTCTAGCACGTCAATCTGATTTTATTTCTGACATGAATAGCATTTTCATATCCGAAGCTTCATGAGCCACAGCATTTTTATATTAACAATTTATAATAAAAGAGAAATTACAAAGGGTCACGACAAGGAGTGAATGTCCTGAGGAAGGGATAATGAGAAGAAAGGAAGGTCAAAGAAAACATCTTGGCCTTGCTATTCTTATCGAGTGTTCAGTTGACAATCATATTAGGTTTACAATTTATTTATTTTTAATTTTTTAATACGAAAAGAAGAAAACTGTCTGGCATCTCATATGAAAAATATTTTTAAACAAATACTCAGTCATGAACATGATGGGGAGGGAGGAGGGAGAAGAGAGAGAGAGTTCAGATTTGATGTAATTCTTATTCTATATGCTCCTCTGTCTAATTATTACAAAGCTAATTATTTGTTACAATTATTGGATTAACAATTTGCTAATCAGTTTTCTTCTCCTTTGCAGAGCAGCACCAGCACAGTGAAATGCAAGGTGAGAACGTTGTCTGGATTTTCAACAGAAAATTAGAGTGCCATTTTCCTTATGTGCAGATTTGTTCAGCTGCTTCTTGATTTACGACCAGTACAGCATCTCCCGTATCACGTCTTACCGCATAGCATCTTTGTTCCTACAGCGATAATTTTCTAACTTTTAGGATATGAAGCCTATTTGCCAGTGGCAAAGAGTCCCTCTCCTCCTGCCGTCTCCCATTCCTTTCGGAAAATCTTTCACTCATCAAACCACCCTGTGGGGCAGGAGGAACCATCCGTCTTCTCCAAACAATAGTTACAGAAACACGGACCAGTACCACGTAGCCCCCTGCATGTGTGCACGCGTGCACATGGAGTTTTGAGTGTATTCCAGGCACAAAATAATACATTTTTAAAAGACACTTGATGCCCTTAAACAAAACACACACCTCAGCTGTTACCCAGGGCAAAGGACTGTTTCAGCTGCTAGTAAACAAACAAAACAAAACAAAACTTCCCTGCAACATGCATATCTGTGGGTTTTTATTAAGATAGTTGGTAGAGTACGCTTCTAACACTGCACGAAACACTCCAGCGCAGGTTTCCTACTGGTGTTTCTGGGGAAAAGAAAGCACAGTGTTTCAGTGAAAAAGCATTGGATTACTAGCATTTTTAACTGCAAGTTAACAAAGCATCTCCTAGAGAACGAAATGAGGGCAATGCTTTCTAGTTATGGATTTAATTGCAAAAATGCAAAGAGAAATTGTAATCAGTTCATTTGTGGCTGCCTTTCATATTTTTTTTAATCTATCTTAGTGCATACTTGAGGAGCATTTGCTATAAATCTATATTAGTNTTTTAATCTATCTTAGTGCATACTTGAGGAGCATTTGCTATAAATTTCTATTAGTAATTTTAATTTTGGCCAATAGAACGCTTAAATTTCAGGAAAAATAAACACTTTGGGATTTTCACTGAATTAAGAAGAGATCTGTCCGAGGCAGTATTTTTTCCAAATTAGCAANTAATTTTAATTTTGGCCAATAGAACGCTTAAATTTCAGGAAAAAATAAACACTTTGGGATTTTCACTGAATTAAGAACAGATCTGTCCGAGGCAGTATTTTTTACAAATTAGCAGNAGAAGAGATCTGTCCGAGGCAGTATTTTTTCCAAATTAGCAAATTTCTTTAGAAGATTCCTTAAAAGAAATTCAATGATTTGTGGAACATACTGTCAAAACACTTATTTTTCTTGATTACCAGTTCCTTCAATAAATTGATTTGCCCCATTACGTGGGGTCTTTTAGTTCTGCCACTAATGGGATGTGCTACTTGCAACTTTTTCTGTTTCTGAAATAGACGAATCTATTTAAAGAGAATTATTTACGTGAATCGCCAAAACCTTGTAAATACACCAAACCCAGGTGTTTCAGTGAGAGATCATTTTTCTGGAAGAAATATCTGATATTGTGGTGAAATGTCTAATTATGAAAGATTTTAGGTGAAGAACGATAAAGCGTTGCAGTGGTTAAGCTCGCTCCCTGCACCCCCAGCAACAGTGATTATTTATATTGTAGACTCCTCTCCACGAGCAATTATAAGTTTGACAGGGATATTTTCCTCCTCGCTGAAACTTCAGACGCAAGACCTGCTTCTGGAGGCTGCGCACTTACATGGCTGCGCGTAAGTGCACACAGGAAATTTGCTCAGAGATGCAACTGCGCCTAAAATTTACCCCAACTATTTTTATGCAACAGCAATTCAACCAGACTTCTGTATTGAACTTTAATAAGAAATCTTGTGGATTACCTAGTCAGGCACAGGAAAAAAATCAGTTATTTAGATATGCTTTCCATATAGATGTACAGAACTCCAGCCACTAAGGTAAAAGGATAATGTATTGTAGAATTCAGGTTGCATAAATAGGCAAAAATCAGTACGCCTTCAAAACAACAAAATAATCCACCGGTTTCTACCCATTATATCAATACGCTTCGTATATCGACTATTAGAACAATGGCAGGCCCAAACTCAAGATAATCTTTGTGAAAACCCTGAGACAGTTGCATTTTTTCTTTTACACGCCTGATCTGACAGCAGTGGAAACAAAGCAAATCTTATCACAGCAGAAAACCATATTATGGCAGATTCAGAGCTAAACTTAGCCCTCCCAAATCAAGAATGATCTTACAGTCAGGGCCAAATTATCCTCTTTAACCGCACTGTGCAAAAGATGTCCTAAATGATGAAGACTCTGCTCTGTCCTTGAATAAGTACAGAAGACTGAGAGACCTCAGTGGGAGGAGTGTGAGCTGCTGTTATGGTCAGAATTCAGGCCGAAGTGACCTCCTGCTCTTGCACGTGGTCTACTACGGAGGCACAGCAAGGTTGGAAAGGATACCATTTCACTCTAACTCAATTTTTTCTTGTCTCCTGATAGTTTACTAAACTATCAATGATGTGGTTTCCGTGGCTTAATTAATTCTTTCACACTGTCTCCTTCCATCTCAGTCATACTTGAATCTTTCTTCTTATTAACGTTTTACAGCATGTTTTTCAGCTGTGGGTAGAATCACAATGTTAATGAACGACAATTATCTTTCTTACTTATCTGAGAACTTTAATGAAGCTTCATTAAAATTAACATGACACGATATTACTGGAAGAGCTGTAGAAAAGCTTTTTTTCATTTATAACCTTTCAGTTTTTTTCTACGAACTAGAAATGTTAACTTACTGTAGTTTGCTGGGCAATAATTAGTGCATTCACAGGGAACTCTTTCCTCAACAGCTTCACAAAACTAGGACCTACAGGGGAAAACACTGCCGTGTCCTTTAGAGGGATCTACTGTACCTTAGCACTTAGTTAATCCCCTCGTCAAACACACTCAAGAAAATGAAAGCTGCATGTCACATTGTCAGTGTAAGGAATCGGTTAAACGCTTTTCATTTGATTCTGTTTTTCAGAAAAGACAATCCATACTGGGAGAATGCAGCCTGTACAGTTTTATCTGGAATAACTGTAAATGTACATATGCTTGTCCGTGTAGCGTTGTCACCGACAGTCCAAAATTACAATCTGCTGTATTATAAAAGCTTAGCATCGATGGGCATTGCATCTGAGATGCTAATTAACTACAGGAGCTGTACCTTAAAACTTAGTTTCAAAGGCAGATTTTTAAAAAATGATTTAAAAAATGCTCTTTGAACCAAGGTGGAGTAATAGAAAGGTACAAATGCATTGTTTGTGCAATTGCAGGTTAAACTTCCATCAAACCTCACAAAAGCCAGCTTGTGTTTTAAATATGTTTCCTGCTTAATACTTTGAGAATAAAAATTAAGTTATTGTCATTTTATTTGTCATTTTATTTTGACACACAAAATGATTTCTTCTGTTTCAATACCATTTATTTCCAGGGGAGAATTAAGCCTTTTTTAAAGTAAATCTCAATTGCAACAGCAAGTGTTGTACTGTCATTTTAATGACAGCAGTAGACTTTAAGTATGGAATGAATCAATTATTGCAAGCGCAGCCCCTGTGTAAATCACTGACGGCAAACCAACCTCAGGATTATAAAATGAATCTTTGACAAGTATTCAAGGTTTCAGCATATTCTCAATAATGAGGATTAAGTACCTACTATCTGTGAAAGAAAAGTTTTATTCACTTACGAAAGAATATGTGAGTAATCATTAAGAGAGGTCAGATTAACTGAGGTACTTTTTTAAAAAGGGCATCCACTACAACATCTGCTGGAAAATCAATGATAAATATGTCAATTTTTTTAGAAAAAGGGAAAGACTGAGAGTAAGGCAGTGTAATGGAATGACTTAATGCTCTGTTTTTAAAGAATGGAGAAGAATTATAATGACATCATAAACTATCATTATGAAACTTTTTGACATTTTCATGTCAAGAAAAAGACTCTTCTTGAATCAAGAACAAATAGTGATTTCTGCTATCCATGGGTGATTCAGTCAAGTTCAAATAAATCCTGATTCTACAGTGAGAGATGATGAAAAAAACACCTCTGGACTACTCTGGTATATATTATATTTTCTTGTATTTAATATTTTTTCACTAAGAGAGAAATTGAATTCAAAGTTCTAATGATAGTTGAGCTGTGAAAATGGAAATGTTTTTAATTCGAGTACGTCAATAATGCATATACTTTCAGAGAAGCATTTATGGTAAATATTTCATACCACTTTGTTCTCTTTGCCAGTACCCAAACAATATTGCATTGTCTTTTTCTGTTTGATTTCCACAAAATAATGCAAAATTGAGAACCAGTGTTATCGTAATTGTAGACCAACATCATTTCATGATGGAATAAAGCATTGTGTTCTGTCACCATTTGTATTTTAATTATTAATGAAAGCCTTTGCTTTAACTGTCAGAATTTTTTATTAATGTCTTATGAGATTTGCATATTCTTTGCCTTCATATAGGGAGAGAACGTACAGGAGACTATATATTTATTTCCAATATATTGGTATGTTTTTAACCTGGACGGTTTACTTTTGAAAGCTTTAACAATTGATATCGCACTGATCAAGACATGTGTTATACATACTGAGATGAGGGAATAAAAAAAAATTCTACAATAACACTGCAGTTTACAGTTTGATATGCCCCCAAAATAATGCAAAGCAACTTTGAAAAAAAAGATTGCTGTTGCTTGTAATAAAATAATGTGCCTGTTTATCTAAACTGCTGCATTTCCATTGCTTTATTTTTCCCCAAATTGTATTTCTTTTATTTGTGTTCGTGCTTGTGTATGTTTCTTCTTGTTTATGGCACAATGCGCTTTCTCTTTGGCCCAATATGGATGATTCATAGTTCAATATTTTCATTCTGCACTGAATGGTCAATTCATTACAAATTAATTCAATATTTCTAAATTTTATAAAACAGTGCATGGTTTGTTAAAATAATACATTCTGCAATGGGAATGAGCATGTTGATAATTCTAATAGGAAGAACATAACTGCATAATTTTGCAATAACCGAATTTTAGAATGAATCAAACGTAAGTAGGCACATTTGTAAACTGTTAAATTTAGATAAAATATATGTATATTAGAAAGGAAAACTATGAAATAGTTACATATCGAAAAAAGACATGAGAATAAGCATTTCTCTTTAGAACATTTCTGCAGACAAGAAAGGCTGTAATTATTTTGCTGTTTGTTTACCTGAGACAGTTAAGTTGTCAAATGCAATTGATTTTGAGCTATTGAATTTAAACATCTTGCTGCTTCTTTCTACCAAGTGTTATCATATTCCTTTTGTGCATTTCAGCACTGCTTTTTCTAACTGCCCCGTTTTCAGTATGATTTTGAGGTAGGAGATGCAAGTCACCGCCTTGCCGCAGAAGCCAGTAGTTTACAAAGAGGCTGTTTCTCAGTAAGCCCCTGCAATTAGTTAACAAATGATCTTAAAGAGTTACAGTACATGCTTAGAAACGAGCACAAAGTGCTCCGCTTCGAAGACGTACAAGCGCTTCGCAGAAAACAAAACTGAAGGGATTCATGGAAAGGTAAGAGCATAAACATTTCTTTCCATTGTGCAGGCGGAGGGAGGGAGTTTTGCAGTAAAAGTCTGGCATCTGGTGGTCCAGAGAAGAAATGGCAGCCCACTCCAAAAAGAAACAAGGCACTCACAGCCTGAACTAGCTCATCAGCTTGTAAAAACTAATTCTTTCCAGCGCATGCATATGTGAGGACTCTTGCTTCTCAAGGACTCCCCAGTATTCATTGTCCCGGGTTGGTTTTTGTTTTCACCCCAGGTGGTCTGTATTTCTTCCCAAAGAGAGAAATAATTGCATGTATCCAGAACCGTGATGAGTTTTGTAATGTCAGGTAACGCCTCGTGCAACCCTTGGCAGGAGACAAGGGAAGAGACTCACTGCCATTTCCCACAAGTAGTGCTTGGAAGACTGGAAAAGAATTAGGAGAATTTTAGGAGGGCAAGACCCAAACGTGCCATTCTGGGAAACGGGAATTTCTTCTGTTCTCTTCCAAACCACACCAATATGTCATGTCACAACCAGATTAATGAAAAAAACATTCCTTCCCAACTTCCTTGAAGAATGCTAACTCCAGCTGAGATTGTGGAGGTCTGTGTGAGGAAGGAGCACAGCAGATGAAAAGACCTTCAGAAATACCAAGCCCATTCCCTATCTTTGCATGCAGTGACATCATATAATCCCTGTCAACAAGTGATAAAGCTCCACCTCTAAAGAATGGACATTTTTCACTTTTTTGACCAAAACACTCTTCCCAATCCAGATTTCTTTAAAGAGCTAAGAATTATCTGCTAAGTTTCCATGCTATCTTTGGGTTAAATAGTACTCCACCTTTCCCTCCCTCATGTACCAAATACCCATTTATAGACAATGATGCAAAGCTCTTATAGTCTCCTCTCTCCAGATAGTCTCTATTCTCACAGTCACCATGATAGCTCTTCCTTGAGCAAGTTTACTTTTTAATCATCTTTCTTGAACAAGGATGGCCAAAATTACATAGTGATCCACATGAAATCTCTCCTGAGCTAACACTAATGGCGTGAATTCTCCATCTTTGTGGAAAATACCTCTCTTGACGTAGTCTTGCATTTTCCATGGCTACAACACGGACAAGTTTACAGCCCTGCACGACCAAATGGTATCCATAGGTCACCTCTTCATCTCAGAATATTCCCAGAGAAGGTCCATTAATAATCTTCCTCCAGCCTCCTCTTCAATATTACCTGATGTCATCACTCTTCACCCACCTTGCAATTTCCCCTACTAATACCAGTCTTCCTTAATTTATTATCATTTCCCATCTGTAAGACTTCTGGATGCTTTACTGAAGTTCAGAGGTATTATATCTTCAGTATTTCCTTTGTCTTGAAATCAAAGGCAAATATCAGGTGGACATATGCTACCCTTTGAAAAGATGTGTTTCAATTGCTTTAGATTTGCCTCCATTTTTTTTTTTTTAATTATTCTTTCCTTAAAAATTGGGTGTAAAGACTTACACAAGAGGAGTGAGACTAAGAGGTCCTCCAAATCTATTGCTGCCTTCTTAAATACAGGCAAATTAGCCATTCTTTAAATGCCTGGTGCCACACAGAAAATAGATATATTCCAATACTTGCTACCATGCTTTTTATCCCAGACGCCAAATCTTGCATTCAAGCCCTCTGACTTGAGCACATTCAGGTCTCTGGGTTTGTACTTTTCAGTACCTATATTTTAAGCATTTCCAAGGTGTAACTGAGCTTGACTTTTGACAATGCTTATATTGTCATTACACTTTTAGACTTGAAAGCCAGGGGTTATTTTGCTGATCTCTTCTCATATCTTACACTTTGTATGATGTTTTGTCTGGTGCCTTTTCGAGGTTATTATTTATCCAGTTGGAAAGTTTCTTCCCCTGAGCTGCAAAAAAAGTTCTAGGTAATACTAGAAACCTTGACATTATGACATGCCAGATTTCTTCCACATCCAAGTCCCTCAGATTCCCTGCAGACTTGCTTTTTTTTTTCCTTTCTAAATAAATAAAATGGGAGGACATTTAAGCGTGGCTCAACCCAAGGTATTTATTAAACACACTCTTCTAATTACCATCCTGTTTATAAAAAGAGTAATTTAAAAGAAAGCAAAACAATGCAAGTAGTTATTTATTTCCATGTTGCTTGCCTTCTGTACTTGGTGCATTGTCCATGCAGCTTCTCAGGGAAGGATCATAATCATTGATGTATGTCAAGTACATAGAACCACTTTGAGTACAATAAAAATGAGTAACATTGAAGTGCTGCTCTTTCACGGAGCATAAAGAATAGGCTGACCTATGCAACACTTCAAGGGTCTTACAGATTTCTGCCATGCTTGTACAATAAAGATTAAAAAAAAAAAGGTGTAGATTATTGTTATTTATAAAAGATAATTTCCTGAGGGGGCTTCAAATGATCACATGCAGTGTGTAGAGGAACAGGCAAATGGTTATATCCCTTTCAGTAAAGGGGCAGTTTCGGCTTTTTTCATTGCACAGCAACATGGGACAGAATTGAGCCGACGAGATTGGGTGATACATCAAGAACAAAGGAAACTCTGCAGGCAGCAACGTCGGCTCCCCAGTAGCTCTTAGAGTGACATTTTTGATGACACAAGCCAGGCAGAGGCATCTTTATTAAGTAGTGCTAATGATAATAATTCCCCACCAGGACTTTCCATAAACTTGAAGAGTGATTCTCTGTTATTTTCCTTTTCACAGAAGAACAAACAGTCATAGAAATGAGTGTGACCTCCTCAACATCACTCAGGACAAATGGCAGAACTGGGATTAGGCTTCAGTGGTCCTGCTTCCTATGTACTGATTTCAAGGCAACCCCTGCCACTCTCACTACCGGAACATTTTCATTTTCCATGCCCAGCCCTACTCCTTTCCTTTCTTCCTTCCCAACTGTCTTCTGCCTTGGTTATCAGATGGTCCTGTTCCAAAAATTATAAGCCCCCCTCCTTGTCCCTCTCACTCCTTTCCCTTCCACTTCCCCAGATGTATTTTCATACCTGACACACCACGGAGAACACATTGCTTCTCACGAACAAGAAATTTTAGTGCTGTTCCAGCTCCTTTCCAGCCCCATAGTACTTCACCTACAAACACATGAAGGGCTAACGAACAACAGGGGCCAAAGAGAAAAGCTGGAGGATATATTTTAGTGGGGGACAGGATACCTTATTCACAAAAGTTGTTGACTGTTGTAACTCTATCAATGCAGGACTAGTCTACTCTCACAAGCACAGGAATGACCACCGCTCCGTGCACAGAACATCAGCAGAGACATGGCTACCTGGGGAATCGACACTTTATTACATACGTATACCTTTTCCCCATCAGGCTTTAAAGTCTCATTGAGAAACCAAGGAGGTTCTATTACAGATAAGCACCCCACTGTGGCCAACAATACATAAGTAGAGAAGAGAACAAGGGTCTCTGCAATACAGTTACCTTTCCCTTCTACCTCAAAGCATTTCCTGCAGTAGAAAGAAAAAAATAATCTTTAATATGATGCTAGTATATAAAAATACTTCTGTTGCGTACCAAGACAACCTAAGAAATTTTGAGGACAATTTCCAACACTTCTTTTGGCAGCTGGTTTCTGATACTGAATTGTGCTTGCTGTAGAGACCAGCATGAATTCTGAAGGTATTGTGCAAGCCACAAAGGCTGGGATCAAGTCTCATCTCTCACTGTATTTGCAGAGCATGCCTGCCATTGTCAGTCTTGTCAACTCTCATGGTCTCTTCGCTTTTTACCCTGTGCTTACCCCATCTATTCTTTCATTAAAAAACACAAAAGTTTCTGTCCTTGTGGATTCGCAAAGGGAAAACATAATCCCCAAGGGCTTAGAAACCAGGCAGCAAATTAAAAATGCCAACACTGATTATTCTTTGAGATTCTATTATTTTAAAGGCAATCTCCTGACTTTCAGGGCCTGATTCGTGGCTTCTGAACTGTAAAGTTCAGCCATCCTTGTGCTTGGCAAGCACCTGGAAGTGAAGCATGTGCAACCAAGCTCTATATATAATTCTGTAAAATGAGAGCTGTTTATCTCAGTAGCTGAAATATTCATTATTGAAAATAAGCATCTCAACATTCAGAGGATGAATCATGGTGGCTGAGAATAACAACGACCTGGGAAATGGCAAAAAACTCCATGTCTCTACAGTGTCCTAAACGGATACAGATGAGAGGGTCTGACCTTGCACAAGGGAGGTGAGATGAGAGGCCCTGCTGACACGTAGGTACCTGTCCTTACTTCTGACTTGAACCTTTCATTTCAGCTCCGCTGCTCTTGCTGGTGGAGAAAGCCAAGAAGAAATCGATGTCCAGTTTGCCTGGGAGAGAGGAGGACGATGATGAAAGGAATGAAACTGGAAAACACCAATCCTTGCAAATTTTCCTGAATCTTGTAGTATTTGGCACACAATATGGGGTTTGCTTTAAAAAAACTGTTTGCCGCCCCTGTTTTGAAAAAACACCTGCCTTTTGACCAAGTTTTAAGTCTGAGAAGTCACACCACTTTAATGTAGCAGCTAAATCTCCTCAGATTCTTCCCTTGCTTTCTTTGTTTCACTTTCTTTGCACACACAAACGTTGCAGGTTGCAAACAGCATCCTCAAAGGGCAGTGGAGTCAGCTCCCTTCCTTCCAGGCCTAGACAAATGAAATTGGGCACCCCTGGAAATGGCTATACCAGGCCAGAAGAGAGACAGTCACTAAAGCTGAGTATTTGTCTGTCCTGTAGCAAGTCCAGTGACTGGTTCCTGGCCCTGGTTCAGCTGACTAAAAGGAGCCTTCGGTCTGAAATGATGAAGGAACAAAAAGTAGAAAATGGATATGGGAAAAAAATAAAGATTGTGACAAGAATGCAGTGGGATTTTTTCTGGTTTAGGTTAGTTTTGCTTTTTATAGGGATAAAAGGTAAAATAAGGGCAACTGGGACAAACCATGAAGGAAAAGCAGATGTTCCGAGGGAAGGCTTGGGTGAAGAATAGTCCATACTAGCTGTTTGCCTCTGGCAGTGGCATTGGGTTTGTTCGAGCTGGCGTGGTAAAAGGAGTCTGTTCTCTTTAAAATGCCAGCCTCAGAGGCAAAGCCAAGCTAAGCTTTTTTGCCAGCTTCAGCAATATCATTTTGACGTGCAATCTCCGCACTGATATGATTAATCGTTAAGTCAAATAAGAGGCTGTGTGACAGAAAAGCCATTTAACTGATTTGCCAAATTGAATAAAGTATGGTCTGGTCTTGTTTACAATCAAACTGGGAAAAAGTTTACTAGTAAACCCAAAGGCCTCCAAGAAGAGAAAAAAATAGTTTTATAGCAAAGGTCTTTCAGTGCTGCCTTAGAAAACTGTTTCTGTCTCTGCTTCTGCCACAGCATTTCTGACAGTACTGAGCAAGGTCCCTAAAGCCAGCTTCTTACCCATGGATGCTACATGGGAGCAGAATCACTGACCAATCACAGCTGCAGCTGAAATCCATGGGGACGAGCTTCGGAGCTGCGATGTGTTACTTAATACCGTGTACACCGAACAAATCAGGGCCTTAGTATCAGTAACTTCTAAATTAAATCCCTCTGTGTCTCATTTCCCTTTCCACTAAACAGGGATATAACAACCTCACTACACAGCGAACACGTGAAGATAAACTAATCCAGGTTTGTAAAGTCAAATTGAAGTTGTGTGTACTCACAGCATGGGGCCATACTCCGAAAACTGAGGATAAAATGAATGTTAAACAGCTGCTTTTTAAGTGAGCATCATGCAGCCCGTGCAGTGCAGGAGACAAAAGTCTTGTAGAAAATACAGTTCATGATGGTGTGATTGAGTTGTTACTGAATGTGAGCGAGACAAGGGATCTGCCTTACCCAAGCTCTGAGTACTGCAACATGGACCCCTATAAAAGTTCCTTTGACAGGTATGTTTGGGGCACAGTGTCTGTGCATCCTGAAGATGAATAGGCAAAAAAATAAATAAAGGGTTGACACCTTCTTTCAATAAACAATAGCACACATCACAAAAATCGCAAACTTTGGTCCCCACACTGACATTTGACACCCTGCCCTGTGGGGTCCAGCAACACAGACACTTCCTAAATCAAGCTGGAAGTGCCTCTGGTTGTCACAAACCCTTAGACAGCCCAAGGAGTGGGTCTGCCTGTATAATTTAGCATCTTTATGGCATTAAGTAGCTTTTCTGTGGAAAACCTGGAACTCAGGACTTGTCAGACAAGCAAAGGCGACTGAAAAAAACAAAATAGCAAAAAGAAGTAATCATAAAAGCTAATAAAAAGGAATTCTAGTTGGTGTTGAATTAAGAGAATCAACAACAATGTGGTGGGATCTCCTCTGTGCCACCTCTTTCAGAAAATTTAGAGTTCTCTTGGATCATGTGTCTCCTATCCACATACTAATGAAGGGCAGTCTGACATAAGTTATTAGATGTGATTAGATCACATCCTAAGATGATATAGCACCAGTAAATGTTTTCTAGTGTTGCATTAAAAGCTGAATGTTTTTGGTAATGAGTCCATCCTTTTTAATTCTGCCACTTAAAAAATGCTTTTAAACATTTAATCAAACCCGTATATAATATTAACAAGTGCTGAGGCAGAAAGGGAGCCTATTGATCACAGGTGATATATCCAGAAGCAATATACTGTTTACAGTGAGTTGTCTCTCAACTGAATAACGATTTAGTCATTTACAGGGAAAATCCTTGCAAATAAAAGCCTAATACTGTGATACTCGGTCTTTCTGATGGAATCCCATTGCCGAGATTGAGTTTTGTAAAGCACTTCACACAAATTTTATTGAAACTACTGTACAGTGCTTTATGTGAAGGATATGGAAGCACATAAAGTATTGTGCTGTAAATTTTGTAATGAAGGGCCACAAATGGCTTGTTAAAGATCCCTGTGTGGATGTCAAGTTTAACAGCAAGTATTGCTAGACTAATGTATTTTTTTAGTAGTTTTTGGTCAAACAAAATATTGTCAAGAACAAGTGTCCTCAGATAAAGTACTACATTTGTTAATCTAAGAATAGTATCTTGGCTGAATGTGTGATTTGGCTTCTCTCAGTAGGTTTATGACCTAGCTGTAAGTTGACCAGGTCAGCAACCTGGATTTCCACAAAGCCCCATTCTAAAGATCGTGAACTTGAGCTAAGTAAATAATTTGCAATTAATACCTTACCCATGATGGTTAAACCCTTTTTCTGCAACACTTTGAGCAGATGATGAGTTCTTGCCTTTATTTACTATTCAGACTTACTTTGTGGATTAACTGGAAAACTTGCAGATTAGGAAGACTTGGCATTTGTTCATTGAAGGCATTACGTCAGTTAAGATCATGGTTTTGCTGCTGAGCCTCGATTCCCAATGAAATGTTCATTTAGAAAATTATTGTTAGATACATAGCTACAAATGCAGCTTTGGAGTGTACTTTCATCAAGTCAGTCAATAAACTTCCTTATTTATAAAGTTCTTAAAAAGCATACACCGAAGAAAGCATCTGATTGATGCAATTTATCATTAAAGTATCTAAATCTGTACAAAATTAAGATACATGGTAAACTCTGGACAAAAAAAAAATATTTTCTAGAATTCAAGTGAAAAGATTTGCACGGTATTCTGCAACTACATTAAGCATCTCCTGTACATTGCTATTAATTTCAACAATACTGGAAGTTACTAAAAGCTTGCACTACTAAGAGCTCTGCGCAAAAAGCAAGTCCAACAACATTTAAGATGCTGTAAGGTGTATTTCTTAACAAACTGTTGCATTTAGTGCTCATGACTGATGTTTGAATAATTTCCCAAACAATCATAGCCTACTTCAACAAGAGTTACATCAGAAACAGTATCAATGCAATTCTTTGTCTGCTCAGGAGAAGTGTCAGGAGCCACCAGGCCTCGAGACCCTATTTTTTCTGCTGTAGCTGCCAGCTAACAGTGATAGGTTTTGTCTCTGCCTTTGATTAACTGAATCACAGCTATTGACTCAATTCACAGACGCCATCAAAAATCCTCACAACAGAACGCACCAGCCAGTGATGATCTTTCTACATACAAGACAGTGATATTATCCACAAAAAAAAGTTCAAGGGCTCTAATAGTAATCCTTGACACCCATCTTTTGATCTAGCTTGTTCCTTAGGCCAGCTGGACCAAACAAACTTAAAAAAAAGGTAATTTTAAAAACATTTAGGATGTTTGTTGGCATTGAAGACGCAATTTGTGGAAGAAAAGCAGCAGGTTTTATCTTTGTAAGTGCTTACAAAGGAGTCTCTCGGTGTAGTACTGTTTGTTTCTGTGTGAGCGCACACAGGCAAAAGCACCTACACCGTACTTTTAACAGTTAAGTTGTCAAAAACATTTGTAGAGAGATCATGTGCTGCTCCTCTACCCCAGTTTGACACTGAAAACAGCTCGNTTTATCTTTGTAAGTGCTTACAAAGGAGTCTCTCGGTGTAGTACGGTTTGTTTCTGTGTGAGCGCACACAGGCAAAAGCACCCACACTGTACTTTTAACTGTTAAGTTGTCAAAAACATTTGTAGAGAGATCATGGACTGCTCCTCTACCACAGTTTGACACTGAAAACAGCTCAGAGCTGATGGGGTTCTTCATCAGTCACCCCATCATGGTTGCTGCATGGGAGGATGGTTTAAGAGAGCTGATCTGCCCCGTCACTCTGGGACAGCGGATAAACATGCTGGGATTTTTTAAAGCCATCCTTTGGTCCACCTGGCATCAATCAACAGAAGGGACAAACCCACTGACAGAACAGACAACTGCCAGCGGATGAGTGGTTTAGGCTGTTTTGTTGCTGGACTTTCATACTGTGGCAGAAGAAAAGGACGTGCATGAAACCAAAGCCTAGGACCTTACAGCAGGGAGAGAATCAAAGACCTTGGAAATTTGTGCCTGGAAACTGCTGTGAAGCGGCCATAAACTGGAACAGAGAGATAAAGTAAATATGAGATCATTCTTTGATAGGAAAACAACAGTGTTCAGGCAGCATTAACAAAATACTCCGGCACACAACATAAGTGCAAAATTTCTGCTACTGTTATCAGGAGGCAAAGTCAGAGATTACAGGAAGACCACAAGCAAAATCGCTGTAATTGTCCTTGGGGATCTCCAGTGCATCTCTGAAGGCTCTGCACCTTTGAGGTCATATCTCTATCTGAACGTAGAGGTGCCTTATTTTGTCTTTTACATCAGTGAATATGATTAAACTCCTGCTGTTGTGCTAAATTTCAAAGATTGTAAAAAGTCAGGGGAATTAAAAAGGTCACTGCAGTATTTCATTTCAATAGCAAATCTGTGGAATAATGTTGTACAAGTACATAGGAAACTGCTTTGAAAAGAGAACTTGTCGGTGACTTAGTTCTAGTGAAAAATAGCAGGCATTCAGAAAATGGAGTTCTGCCTCCTAAACCCGCAATTAGAAATGGACAGATAATTAGAAATAGACAGGATAGATGCCTAAATAGACACCTTTCAAACATAAAAGTACAGAAAAGATGTCCAGCTCCCACTTATTTGTGTAGTGTATACATTTTGTATCCGTACATTTACAAATGGCAAATTCTACTTCCACACAACATATGTTGACGATAAATTCTTCATCTAGAAAGTTGTATTCCACCTACAGATCCAGAAGACGAGACTTCTATATTAAACTGCAGAGAGCACGTAAACGTTTCAAACCCATTTGTAAAAAAACCTCGTGCATTTCTGAGCTCTTCCCCTTCCTTGTGTATATATTTTTTTTTTCAGAATAATCTCATATTTACTTTCTCTCTTTCAGTTTATTCAGGCGTATTTCTCCTTATGAAACCATTGATCAAGATAATTTCTGCCAGTTTACAGTCTGGCTAATCCCAGTAGACATGTAGCTCTGCAAATAATATAGTTTCTGTTCAGAAACAGAAAAAATATGATTCCAGCAGTGAACATGAAATCTGTGGACTTGTCTGCAGGACAGAAGCCCTAATTGAATACAGTACACAAACATGAAGCCATATGAAAGATTTCAGTCATATTTAAGGTTCAAGGAAACTTAGCAGCTTGAAGATAAGATCCTGACTAAACTGGAAGAAAAGAGGGCGAGTCTCTTGGGTAAGTTTAAAACAGTACTTTTTACATGTTCCACATTGAATGAAGACTCTATTAAACCTGATTAAGTTGCAAAGTTTGGCAATGCCAGAACTAAACTTTCCCTCAGCAGTCCTAAGATACAATTGCAGGAGAAGTCTTGCTTGGCTTCTTATTCAGTCTTGTTCAGAATGGCTACATCACCAGGGAATTTTGCTGTTCGCTTTTAAAAGTCAACACTGTGTGTTAAAAGGGTTGGGTTGGTTTTGAAAGGCTTACAGTTCAGCTCACCTGACTGACGGAAGCGTACTCCTTACATAAAGGCCATCTTCGTGCCAGATTTCAATCACTGATGCCAAAGTATGAGGATGTTAAATTCTTCTGAAGAGCTCTCCAGAATTTTAGCAGGGGCAAAGCATTTTTCTCTAGCAGGAGGGCCTGCTAAAATTTACCAAGTGCGTAAGAAGTGAAAATAGAATGATTATAATAAAAATTATGGACAATCTCAAGAACAAAAGGTGCCTATGTGGAAGAAATACCCCCCCAAAAAAAAATTATTAACTATTTTTGAAAGTCAGTATTTTTCTGATGTCTAAATTAACAAAAGAATTTTTTTTACAGGACAGAAAAATATTTCAGGCTCTTCCAGCAGGCTGGAGAACAGAGAATTGGAAGAAGAATGCTTAGCAGGCTGTTTTGTTGAATAGGCATCAAGCATAGAAAAAATGCAACCTTGTTATCATTTCTACCTATCGCCTATACACTTTGATGACAATGGACACAGAACTGATGTTATCAGACCTTGAGGAATAAATTAATGCTATAGAATACACAATGGTACAAAACAAAAGGGAAAGTAAATTAATCTTCTAACATCATGAGAGATGAAGCAGAATCCTTAAAATAAGAAGAAATCTAAGCACTTGCTCTTTTCTTTTTTTTTTTTTCCCCAAACCAAACCTGAATGTCTTTTCAGGTTACAACATTTCTGTCACCTTCTCCACTTTGCTGCCCCAGAGCTAGCACTGGTGTACGAGGGACAGAGCGTCTGCTTTCACCTGCGAGGAAATTAGCCCTCCGTCATTTGCAAACTAGTTTTTTCTCCTGCTTTTCACCTGTCCCAGCACAGATACCCAAGTGCCACTTTCTGTGGCAGCACTGTCTAACAGGTTTAGATAACTGGATTTTTGCGACACTTTCCGATGTGTGGGAGAAGGTGTCCTTGAGAGCACCGGTGTGTTTTGGCTGGGCAGTACACACAGAAGAAGGACAGGTGTAATTTTGCTCTGCCCGTGCTCCCCGGTGGCTGGACACCAGCCAGCTCTCCTCGGGACGCCGTGCAGCGGCCTCTCTGCAGCGCGGAGCCCCAGCAGCGCCTGCCACCATCATCCGCCCACCCTTACCCGCAGTTCTTGGTGCAGGTTATCCAAAAGCCTCGAAGTGCATCACAGAGGTGCACACGCTCCGTTTCACCAAACCCAAAGCCCAGCAAGGTGCAGGGTCTGTTTTCCAAGTCAGGCTAGACTACCCGAGCTCCCTGCTCGTGAGCTGAGTCCCTGCAGCAAGCGGGTGGTGGCACTGCGTCTCCCGGCGCGGACCCCCATGCTGCTTCTGCAAACCGTGCTGCACACATGCACCCCTTCCACAGGACCAACACAAGCGCCGATCTGCTTCCCCAGCAGTGCTGGTAGTGTCGAGACACACCACCTCTTATCTTCATTGCGCTTCTGCCATCACTCACCTACGCAGTGATCTCACGGAAATTCAAAATGCAACAGGAGAGCCTGTCGTGGCAGGGGAAGGTGGCTTTAATCTGTCCCTCGCTGAATTCCGTCACACGCAGCTATACCTGGGAGAGCCCCTTAGCTTCACTAAGCCATCTAATGGATCGGATCAGCAAGCTTTCCCACCTCACCATTCATCCACGTCTTAGAGTAAATCTCTTGAACAACAATGACACTAATATACTGAATTTTGAGATACTCTATTGTTAGGTTGCTTTCCAACCAAGACCTGGCCATTTCCTCATAATTTTCTTACATAATTTTCATACCATAATGAGGCTCTGGCTCTCACACTTAGGTAACCAATATTCCTTGATAAGTTCATGGAAGGGGCTTCACTGAGTCTTTTGAAACACTAAATAAACCTAGTAAGATCCAACATCAAACCCTTATAATTATGATAAAAAACATGTTAAGTTCAGGTTTGTGAAAGCTATTGAGAAAATCAAGGGAAAAATCAATGCTAAAATCTTGCTTTTATGCATTTTACTGGTAATTGGGTCATTAGAAGTAGTAGCAGAAGAATTAAGAATTGCACATGATTTTTCTGCCCAGACAGCAATACCCAAGACTTGAAATAACATCTTCACCTTGAACTTAGTGAAGACTGTTGAAATGCTGAAGTATTTTGTTGGAGGACTGGAAAGTTAAAAATTGAGGTCAAAAGGTAAATTTTCAAAGGATCAAGAAAATTCTGTATTAAAATTATGCTTGTTACATGAATCTTTGCATTTCTGAATTCAAAATAACTTTCTGCAAATATTCTTCAAATTGAGCCTACAATATATAATTTTTGAGAACATTTCTAGCATCAACTCCAAAGAAAATTTGTAGAAAGCTTAGGAAAGGAAATAAACACAGGCAAAGCAAACTATGCTGAATATTCAAGCAGGACTGTTTGGCAATTTACCATTTCTAAAAATAATCAGCTAATGAGGACTTTAGTATCTCAGATTTCACTGTCAATATCGCAAGTTACCTTGAGAAAAGACAATGCTCTCAATTTATTCAATATATACTTCAGAGGACACGGAAGGAATAATTTCTGGAAGATGCCTATTTTGCCTGAAATTTTTTCTCGAGTCATTCTTTTCCAAATGTTCATAGAAAAGGTAATTTATACCATTGCTACTAAATATATTTAAGTAATCTGAGAATAATTAAGACTTTTCTGTTGCTGTGATTAGTTCTGTTTAATTCCTCACTGAACAATTGTACTGTCAACTTTGATAGGTAACCTTAATAAGGAAATTCACCATTGGCCAGAAAGGCCACGTAAAGTCTACACTTCTCTCTCTACAGCAGCTGCAAAGCCTCGAGTAGGCTATACAATGTGAATTTTAACAGCAGTAAACTGAGACCTAGAGCACATTAATTCTGCAATAATCCCTGCAGAGCACGTGTTTCTCTGTTTCCCAATGGCCCACTAATCTGAGGAGCAGATAAGCATCTTGCCCAAGGCCAAGAAGCAAACCAGCGGCAGAAACGGTGAAAGCACCTGGAGAATTTTGTTTCGCAGACCTGTGTTTTAACACCCAGGCCACCTTCCACCTTCTTATTTCAACACTGGTGAAGAGCTGCTCAGATCTAATTTGAGATAGGGTAAAACTGTAAGAGCATGACCGTGTTAAGAACCTCTGTTTTCTTTGTTATACTGCAATTTCGGGGGCGTGCTACTCCTCCAGTGGTTTACATTTTAGAAAGGTGACTGGTATAAAATTAAACCTTTTGAATTGGTTAAAATGTTGCTGTTTCCTGGGTGTTAGCAGAGAACATTTTCTTGTTTAAAAAATCCCATAGATTTCAGCACAGTTGCATGAAAATGGAAAAATCTTGCTCCCACACTGATTGACTCAGCATCTTGTTAATCATTGCAATGTGTATCATTAATTCAGCATTCAGCTGTAACCATGTGATATGTTTTCCCTATGACAGCTTAAAATACACAGTAAGTATACGAGTACTTAGTGAGATAAAGTACATTCGGTTTAAAATATTTTATCATGATAAAGAAAGCTCTAAAACAACATTATTTGACATATAAGATGTGGCAAAAAGTTGAGACACAACAGCCATCATTATAAATGTTTATAGACATACCTAAAGTCTTATCTAAAGTTCATCCTGTTAAAGGACATGTTTTATGTTGTACAATTCCTCTTAGAATATCAATCTAATAAGCACCAAATGAGGCTGAAGACAATGCTGTTATAAAAAATGGAGAAAAATGATTAAAATGTGATAATTATACTGACAGCTTATATGCTCAATCTAATCAACCAAGCTTCCAATTTGTCATAATGTACACTCACTCATACATTATTGCTTAATTATAGCAACACTTCTATTTCAAAAGGCTGTCAATCATGCAAATGCCCATCATTTTTCTCTATTTGCATTTAAGAGATATATTTTTAGTTCAGATCCAAAGCCTACTGTGAACCTGAATTAACCCTAGCTCTTTCTTTTGTTTGCAATGCTCATCCCTGTTTATTCCGTGTTTGCTGTCTGTGGTAGTTTATGCCGTGTGATTTGCTGCGTTACAGTTCACCTGGTGCTGAAGAGATTTTTGAATCTCATCTCTGTTCCTGAACTGTGGTCTCAGTGATGTATGTGTTCTTGGGAACTGCAGACCTGAGCATGAACTATTCAGGTTTGATGTGAACAAAATTATCAGCCAATCTTTCCTCCTGTTCTGGGTTTTTCCTTAGTCCTGCAGGAATGGGAAGAGAGCAGAGAACCTTGCCCTGCTTACGTGGGTAGCCCTGCCAAAATCAGTGGAACTGGTTGCGGGCTATAAGATCTGAAAAAGTGTGAATAGACATCCTTAATAAACACACCTCAAAATACACATTCTGATACACGTTACACTCTGAATTGCTCTTACTCTGTTTCTTTTGGCTTAAACGTTTTAATTATATATCTTCAAGAACTTCTGTTCTCTTCTGGCCCCCATCTTCTCCGACTTTCTGCTCTAAAGCATAGAGTGGAAGAGAAATCTGGGACTTTACGAGAGCATAGAGCAACACTACAAGAGAAATGCTTAACAGGATGCACCACCAGAGGTAACAAAGACAGAACTTGAAGAAGTTGGCAGGATTGTTAAAACACATAGGGAGCACTAAGGCAGCAAGGGAAGCTGTGCAGTGCTATCAGCAGGGAATCTTTTGGTAGCAAACAGAGGAAGTGCTCTGAGGTGATATTGCTTCAGCATGGAGAGTTAAACCCACTATCTTACATTTTGCCATGCTCCTGACCTGTATCTCAAACCGCACGTGCACTGAGAGTACAAGGGACTAAGCACATAACAAGTTCTGCCATTCTACAGCGATGATCTTCTGAACACATACAGCTTACAGCCGCCTCTGCAGGACTTTTTAACCAGACCTTCAGAGTNAGTACAAGGGACTAAGCACATAACAAGTTCTGCCATTCTACAGCAATGATCTTCTGAACACATACAGCTTACGGCCGCCTCTGCAGGACTTTTTAACCAGACCTTCAGAGAGAAACTCATGCAGGGAGAATGCAACTGTACTTACATTAGTCAGTACTGAGATATTGACAATATATAATTTCTGGTAGAATTTATTTTTCTTTCAATTCAAATGATGCTTCCTCCACACCCTGCCTTTGTTTCAAATTAAACAGTAATATCTCAGCCTAAACTTGAGTCCGATCAGTACAGATCTTGTGTGAGGCTGCAGATGCCTTATGCACTAGTCGGAGAAGAAGAGCGTGCTTTATCAAGTGAGTTGACTACATAGAGCTGAGAAATGACACCCCAGCAGAAATCATCCCCCTGTTCTAGGCAGCCCCCTCTCCGGTATCACGTACCATAGCCGTGCTTTGCTTGCTTCTTTCCTTGTCAGTTTTGGGGAGTCAAGAGCTTTCCCAGAGCCAACTGCCACCAGGTAATATCTGGAAACTCACAATCTCTGGCTAATACTTGCCCCACTCCACAATGAGACTGGACTAAGCAGTTGTCTCCGCACCTTTTATGTGTTTATACGTGTGTGTTCGTAATTGATAATTGCTGCATACTACATTATTCAGCCTAACTCTTGTTTGCTCTCACACATTCTATGACACTATTTTACCTTTGAAAAACTAATAACTTCTTACACACATGTTTTATATGCCATACACAAACATTCTATTTGAGCTTTAGATAGTAAGCAAAAAAAAAAAGGTAATTTAAAATATCAGTTCTGGGCAGCAAAAGAATTAAAAAGAAAAGACAAAAACACAGCATTTCGCTATGAAAAATGTCAAGTTATTCTTTGAATGTTGGCTCAGGAAAATCTCAATACATTTCTGGTAAATGAGGCATGAAGCATATTCTTAAAAATATGGTGTCCAGGAGATAGTACTACCCAATATTTTATCCTAATGGCAATATATAGTACTTAAAAAAGCTTGAACTTTAAATCAAACACTTTGGGGAGGATGTGGCCAATCTATTAGTTTTTCAAATATAACTTAGTATCAACATGAAGATGAGATAGTAAACCATTTCTGGGAGCTTACTTGGTTAAAATCTGTTATAACATTGGATTGTGTTTTTTTCTCTAATTAGTATGCAGCCAAAGCGAATGATCTTCCTGTATCACCTCTACTTCTCCAAACCTTCATATTTCTTGACTGGAGTCATTATGTCTTGTTGGGTGAAGATAACCCCTGGTGTACATACTCGTAAAGGATGCACTACCTTTGATTGAGTAGAATTATTTGGGTGGCAAAACTATATTTGTCATGCTTACAGAAATTATAGCCAAAAAAATCAAAAAGAGGACACCATAGCATCCTTTTAAAGACAGAATATTTTATTATTTCTAAATAAGCAGTATGGCAGAAGCCCATTTTGTTCACGATTATAATTTATTCTGAAGAAATTTATCTTCCCTATTTGGCATTCCTTCTTACTTTAAAAGATATCTTGTCCCTCCTGGGACAAGTTGTTGCTTAAGTTTTCATCCCTCTCAAGCAAAGCCAAATATGAGATGCTTTTTTATAGAGAACAATGTCAAAATATATGCCTCTCAGGTGCATACCTATTTAGAGGACAGTAGTGCTAACACTTATCATTCTTCACATCCTTTCACTGGAAGCAAGAGGGTGCAAGTCCTTTCATCTGTTGTGAAATAGCTTCAGCTTTTGCTGAGATAATAGCAAGTTGCTATTACAAATTTACCATTTATGACAGTAGAAAGTTCTCATGACAGACCGTCTCTCTTACTTTTGGGAAGACCAAACTGTATCCATTTGAAAAGGAAACTACCAATTATTTTCTTCTGATTTTTACTAGATTTCTGTGTAGGTTGTGAGGCAGAAATAGCGACAAGTCTTTCTTAAACTGGAAACTTAGTGTGCAGATGAAGGATACAGTTCTCGTGTAGGTGAAATGGAGTTTCTGCAAAGATTGCCTCTGGAAAAGTCTTGTGTCATTTTTCTGGTCAATGTCCTTTACTTCCACTTGACAGAGCAAGCAATTTTAGGAAGGACTCCAAATCTGGCAATTTTGCACTTGATTTCATGCTGACAGCTACAGTGTACCAACTGTTGAGGCTACTTGGGTGTCAGGCATTTCTCACGATTCTTCTGGTTATTCTATATGATTGGAGAAAGGTCACTTCTGTTTGGCTTTAGCACATGTTAAAACACAAGCAAACAATAATTCTTTCAGAATAGGGACCATAGAATAAAATTGACAAATAGGCTGAATTAATTAGTTTTTAATTAACAATTCTGTTTGAAAATACCTTGTTAAAGTGTTTAGTAGGCCTACCATCCTGTCTCACATGTAGTTTCTCTCTTGCTCATCCTTTGCAGTCTTTCCTGAGAATATTTTGTCTAAAACACGGGTATACAAAGGTGTGTAATGTGGAAGTCTGCTACGCTACAAGCTCTCTAAATGAGGACCTGCAGCCAGTTAGCTACTGGTAGCAGCAGGACGCTGACACACTTTTTGTCTGCCCGTCATAGGCACGTGCCATCACCCTGCTTACCTCCTCTTTTACAACCCCAAAACAGAAAATGCTCATTAGCAAATTTTTTCAAACCTTGCTTATCGAATGAAAGAAAGCTTTCAAGTGAATTTAAGGGCTTCTTACCTGTAGACCAGCCACAATGTAGAAAAGTCATTTGTTCCAAGTGACACAGCTTCAGTGCCCTGCAACAGCAGCCAGAAGCCATTTCTGGTCTCTCCCCATGGTCATTGCTCAGGACTGACAGCAAACGGCTCTGACATGCATCTCAGAGCTTTAACATGATGCCTAAGTACCTGAGGCCTCTCTCTGTGCTACACTTCTGTCCTAACAACATTACATCAGTAACTTCAGAAAACCTGCCTCCTAAGTTTGAAACAGCTGAAGTCCTTTGATAATACGGACAAAAATTTCATGAGGGTTCCATGCTTTTCTCTGGTTGTTCATTAGACCATCTCAACACCTGTATGGTCATTTTATAAAGCAGGTCCTGGGTTCCTTCTCCAGTCGTTTTTCTGAACAGAGTTGAAGAAAGAGCTTTTCCAACCTTCCCCTTTCACAGAATCAGAGAATGGTAGGGGTTGGAACGACCTCTAAAGATCGTCTAGTCCAACGCCCCCTGCTAAAGCAGGTTCACCTAGAGCAGGTGACATTCACAAAACAGACCTCCCTTGCTCTAAAAAAAAAAGTCTACTGATATCACTGAACAGTCTCCCTGACATCCTAGGCAGCGCTAAACCCTACATTTTCCTATAGTCCTTGGGAAATAAGCTATGAAATTTTACTTCAAAACTAATGGAACAGTGCTAGGGCCAAATCTTGCTATTAAAAGGCCAATATAATCTATTTCACAGGGCTATGACAAATTACTGAAATAAGATATGTCAGTAATATTTGACAGAGAAACTTGCCCAGGACCTAACTCAAGGGAGCGTCATTAGCCCACGACATTCATTAAAACTACTTCAGCTCACAAAAAATAATCAGGAGTATATTTACCTTACATATCCTTTGAATATATGGCTTCCAGCATAATCTTTGAAGTAGCATAATGTAAGGCTTATGCACACTGGACATGACAGGAAGCAAGCAAGAGACTCTTTTTACTTATAACCCTGTAATAGGTGTAGTTATTCAGAGTGTGATTTGAATTTCAGAAGAAAAATCAGTCATTGCAAAGTAGTAAAACGAATAAAATATCTGAATTGGAGAAAAATATATAAAATTCTTTTTCCCTTGGAATTTTTTCCAAATAGGAACTCCACTCTGCTGGAGAGTAGCCACCACAGTAATACCCAATGAAGTCCAAATGGCAAATTATCAGTGGAGAACAAAAGAAAGTGGTCCTGAGGACACGTGCATGACCTTGACTCTGCCCGTGGCTTGTAGCATGCAGCTGCTACGTGTGATTCTTGTTGAGAGAGGAAACAGAGTTGTGCACTGTCCTGAGGGAATATGTGTGCTGTTTATATATGGTGCTGAAAGGCACGAGGGTGAAGTACGGCTTGTAGAGTGC
>RSEF01000003.1:20463378-20467803 GCA_003993805.1 Himantopus leucocephalus
CCTGTGCCAGCTCATTGCCCCCACCGCTACTTTTAAATTGTTTTTACTCCATTTCCCTAAGTGGCGCTGCACCGGNAAAAAAAAAAAAAAAAAAAGGCTGCTGGGTTGGGGAAAATAAGCTTGAAAACAAACATTTACTGTTCAGTGGATGAGTGTGAAGCCAAAATGCCAGAACAAAGCCGAGGTACCAAGAGCTTTTTAAGCCTCATTGACAGTCCTCCTGTGGTTTAAAAATACATTTAAAAAGAATTAAATCTAACAACACATTTTAAAATAATCAGAGAAAATTGTATTGGAAATAGACATCCCATACACACAATAAATTGCCTAGCCACATTTTTAAATTAACCACACAGTGTGATATATAAAAATCAGCAATAACATTTTACAATTCTAATAATAACATGCAGTCTGCAGGCCTGTGATTCAGTACACATTCCTTGGGAATGTATTTGGCCTTTGGCCCCGTGTCTCACAGGGCTCCTGAGGAGAGAGCAGCATGCCTATAAATTTATGACTGGATTACCTGTCATGTGTTATTCCTTACCTAATTGTTTCTGTAACCTATTGTTATCCTTATTATTGTTCTTTCCCATTATCCACTTAGGACTGCTTAATGTATGCGTTGCAGGGGAAACAATGGAATTTGGGTCAATACGGTGTTTTTCATGAAAAGGCTATTTTTATTCCAAAAATATAAATAATATGGCTATAAATATTCCCTGTCTTCCATATATTAAATTTTGATTCACATTTAAACATTGATTTCAAATATATTCTTTTCCTTTTACGGTTAATACAGGGAGAAGAGTCGTAAATTACGGCTGGATTCCGAGGAGGAAAAAAAAATTACCCTCTGCTCAGGACCCCACAACGCTGGATGTCTGGAAACGGCTGGAGGGGATGGAGCAGAGGAGTAGATGCACACAGAGCTGCTGGTAGGCAGAGATTAGGGAGCACGCGAGGGCTCAGGCGTGAGCAGCAGCTGCCAGGAGTCCAGACGGAGGGAAAGGCAGGGAAGGAGTTAGTCACACAAGGAGAGCAACCACCCCCTTCCTTCAGAGCAACAATCTCCCACTTCTTCCCGGATGGCTCCTCTGGCTGTCCCCAAGCACCTGTACCACGCTGCCGGAGCGTGTTCGCTCTGGCTCCGCTTTTGCCCTTCATCTAGCTCACAGCGTGCCCTTTACCCTCTCAGACAGCTTGGTATGATGGATCTTGATGACATTTAGCCAGAATTTTCTTAAACTTTACGTTTAATTTAAAATCATCCATGACTGCATTCAGATGACTTCTTCCCTGGTCACAGATATAAATCTGCTATCAATAATACTAGAAAAGGCAACTGTAAGTAAATTTCTTTGACTGTTAAGATTTATATCTGGTAGTTCCCACTCAATCTGTGGTAGTATGATGAGAAAATCTTTCAAACTGGTAGAAAACATAGCATTAATACATGCAATATTTTGCAGAGCTGTAGTACTTTCCAATTAAACGCATTACAAACTTGACAAAGCCTCTCTGAGCACTTTATAATTTTTAAATATAATGTCTGATTTCCATCGCATGAGGCAGAGAGGTATTAGGTATATGAGAGGTATTATATATGTGGTGAAATTAGGATATAGCAACCAACTTGCTATATAGAGAAGCCATAGCCACTTGCTCCTAGAGGCTCACCTGGCAGACTCAAGGCAGATAGGAAGTACAAGCCATGTATTTAGAAAAAAATTGTTATTTTTGGTTTAAAACGTGGCAACTATGTCTACTTAGAAAATGGAGTCAGCCTTGCTTGGGAGAGGGTATTCTATAGACACCTATAAAACGCTTCTTCTACATGGTCTGGAAACACCTGATAGCGTAGTCATGACATTGCATGGGATGAACCAGGCTTTTTTCAACACAGCAATTCATGTGGAGCATACTTTAGTAATAAGTATTTTCTTTACCTATTTTAGGTCACATGCCATAGCTTACAAGTTTAGTAGTTTTTTTTTAAAAAATAGCAAGACATATTAAACAATTTTATGTTTTACCTTCAAAGAACAGTAATGGAAAATCATATCACACAGCAGCTTCTGCCCACGCTTGCTAGCTAGAACCATAATAGCGTATGTTAATGTATACTATCTAATGGACTTTTAATTCCCTTATAATTTAGGCAGTTGTAAAGAGAAAGAAAAAATGTGGAGGAAGAATAAGAGGATATAGGTATTCAGCAAGAAAACATTCATAATTTTTGAAGCTTTTATTTGTAGGAAAAGGTAGATTTACATTTATGTCAGAATAGCTTTACCATTACCTCTTAGAGAAATGCTCACTACTCCAATATACAGTTTAAAACTCTATGGAAGAGAATTTCCTCTTTCAAAGATGGTTTTGCTAAAAAAAAAAGAGAGAGAAAACAGACCCAGCTTACCTTCCTCCTGACTGATTCCTCCAGGTTGACAGGAGGATCAGTTCAGAAGGGCGGGATTAGGTTCACATGAAAGTGGAAAAAATGGAATTATTCAGTCACTGAGGCACACGAAAGATCTCCTCTCTCACCAATTTTATACCATTGTTACTCCACTGAGTTGAATCTCGGAAGAATGTAAAGCAATCAAGCCATTTACAGTGAGCTCTGATTTACTGCATGCTTTGGAAAGCAGGCATGTACGATATTATAGATATTCTGCCCAAAAGAATCCATCTTACTAAATTGTTACCAGGTTCAGTTTCAAATTGGTAAAGATATAACTCTTACTAAAATCATGGTTTAAAGTGACCTGAAATAACTTTTGTGTTTAAACGCCCATCATAGTTTTAAGCTGCAGTGACTCTGGACATTCCTGGGCTAGGTGCAACTTCTGTTTGTCCCATTAGAAAGCTAGAAAGAGTTTTTGCAGAGGTATAAATCATACGTTTTTAGCTCTTAAGCATCACAAATACCAGATCTTAAACCTGTCACTGGTGTTGGAAAGTATATTAGGGATAATGGAGCTCGAGCCAGTGTAATTTTGGAGAGGAAATTCTACTTTTTACTGGAAGAAGGTAATTCATTCTAGCCTTTTGTTTCTTTGGAACACGGCAACTCGGTGCTTTGGCATGTTAAAGAAAGCATATGTTAAAGTAATGTCAGGTGCCTTCGATCACAAGCATAGCAGAAAGGCTGGCTAGGCTGGAAACACCGACCCCAGTCTATGAAGGTATTTAGTCTTCTACTTACATTTAAGCACATGCTTTGAGATGGACACCTCTCATGCTTGAAGTTAAGGAATTCCTACATTTCACTGGAAATTTCTTGTGCAGAAAGTCCGAAAAATTAGTAGGACAAAAGCTAAATACACATTCAACACAAACTTCAACATATTTTTAATTGCACTATCCTGAGTAGAGAAAGGGCAGAAGAAACGGCGTATTCCCCATCCTTTGAATACTTGTACACACAACCAGTATTGCCCCCATATGGAGAACATATTTCTGCAGCACCTCTCCAGAAGCTGGAAACCTCAAAAAAGGAAACTATCGCACTGATCTGAAGATGTAGCTGTCTATAAAGGTGAGCATATGATGCACTGCCAAGAAAACATCTTATGTTCCCCCAGTGCAGACTAATTTTTTCTTGCAGATAAACAGTAAGAACCCTAACGAGATCATTATAATGGGTGCATTTCACTAGAAATATTAATCCCATCTTATGAAAGCATTTGAATACAGCTTTGATTTTTCTTAAGTCCTGAAATACTTTGCTGGCTTAAGGCTCAAGCCAGTATTCTATGCAACCGAGTTCATTCTGGTTTATGTATATTTGTGTGTGTGTGAGTAACTTTGTTTAGGTCAAGTAAAATAAATGCACAGACAAGCATGTTAGCAGCAAAGTGACCCTTTAGAAGTCCTAAAAAATTACTCTTGCAGTCCATAGTCCAACATTTAATAATGCTGAACTTGATAAGGGATCTCAGAACATGAAAAAGGAGATCTGAAAGGCACCTTTATAGAAAACAATTGATTTGCTTCATTTCATTGAAATGGCTAATGCTTTGATGGTTCATATTTACAATAGCTTGTCCTGTTCTTCAATGGAGTTGATATGTTGGAGTCTTTAACACCATAAACTTGATCAAAACTTCCTGGGTAATAAACAGAGCGGATTTAAGATGTGAGCCCCCTCCCCATCATGCTACTGCAGCCCATCTGTGTGCCAATTTGTAACTAAAGACATCAAGAAATGTGTTCTTCATGCTCAGATGCCCTTGGTAGTTGAAAATAGTTCTGAGAGCTCAATATGCAAACTGGGTTCAGAGTCTGAAAGACTTCAGAGTGAAAGATTTGACCTTCTGTAGCAAAGGCTGCAGCTTGGCTAAATCCATTACTGAGAGCAGAGTTTTTACACACTTCACAATGCAATCTGGATTTTAAATTTTGCCTGGCTTCACCGCCCCC
>RSEF01000003.1:20467841-20486110 GCA_003993805.1 Himantopus leucocephalus
CCCCCCCCCCCCCCCCCAATTTCTCCCTACCTTTCATCAAAGGGTAAATGTCTTCCCCCAATCCTAGAATTTACATCAACAGGTAAAATTTCCATGATCATATCTCATGATCTATGATCCACTGCTAAACATGAGAATGTGTTTTCACTGCAAACCCAGTTTTGTTCACTCTGTAAAACATAAATAAATATGTAAAACATAAATATTTGGGGGGGTGAGGTGTGGGGGGGTGATCGAAGGTTTTGGCAGCGGAAAATGGAAACTTTGACTTCTCACTCTTTCGTTGGAACTAGTATTAAGTCATTAGAGAACAACAATTCCCCCCTCCAAAAGCTGGTTTTGTCTTCTATGAAGACACTTGATGGTGTCACCGCCACTCCCCATCCGTGAGAGCTCTGATCAGATACGCAACAACTCATCAAATGCAGTCCTGAGCAGTTCCTTCAAAGGGATGCTGGGCTGGCTCGAGACAGAGGGCAGTCTGCTCAAATCGCACAGAGAAGTGCGATCACTCTTGCACACTGTGATCTGTGTGTTGTGATGGCATGATGGGACATTTTGGCAGGACTTCTAGGAAGTTTATCTCATCTCATCTGTCTGTCCTCATACTCTCCATCTGCTCTGTTAATTATTTATTTGTCAAAAAAGTAAACAATGGGATAAAATACATAATTCTTAGTCTTGTAATACTGCAAAAACAGTACAGCAATTGGATTTGAGACCTAGGTAAATACGCTAAGAGCAAGGTTACTTATCACAGACTTTCTGTGCCGGCACATATCACTCACAATGGTTTTTCTCATGCTAAATTTCAAGTAACTTTGAATTTTTAAGGATGTATTAGCAATCATATTTATGCCTGACTGCTAAACCTACCTCCTTGCTCACTATCTCAAGGGTATTTCTGAGACTTAATAATTATAGACCATTTACACTAGAGAAATATAGTTGTAGCACTTGCTGCTCTCACGTTTCATTTTGTCACTTGTTTGCTTGCAAATCACTGAAGGCACATCTCAAAACATAATTTTAACTGTGGAGATATGCAGATAGGTGTCCAGTGTGATTTTCATACGCACTCAGTGTCTGACTCCCATAAAACCAGTAACTTCATAAAGCTGGCTCAGAATCAGAGCCTCCATCACAGACATTTCAATATCTATATTTCTTTGTGTGACTACAGACTTATTAAATTGTCTGAGCAAAACCTGGCCACATTCAAGATATTGCCATTAACACCTACAAACAAAGATTTCACTTTATTCTTATCTACTACTGTTACATTTAAAAAAAAATAAAAAAGGGGGGAAAACCAAACAAAAATGCAAGTTAACTGAAAAACCTAATGATAGACAATAACGGAGAGGTTTTTTTGCAATATCTTTTGGCCAATGTGCTGCTGTGAAGAAGCTTTATGGACTAATGTTCCTAAATAGGAATCATCTTTTCCCTATTTGTGCAAGTCTGGCTGTCCTTTTGACTTCCCTAATTGCATGCATTCTTTTAGCAATACGATTGATTGGATCAACGTACAGCTTTATTATGTTGTTCTTTTTCTTAAAGCAAGTTTTCTGAATTGATGGATATGAAAACAGATATATTTTCCAATAAAAGGAAGGCTATGTGTCTGGTCTTCAAGAAGGACCATGCTCTCTATCTTTCATTATGTTGCTCAGTACAAATAAATACATTGATTTTTAGTAGAGGGTTTTATATAATAATAAAATTTAACTCATAAGAAAAGCATGGATAAATACTAGAAAGAATTATAACAATGAAATCCCCTCCAAATTAAAGAAAATGTCTAATCCAGGTGAGTAGAAAAAAGGGTTAAAAAAAATTGCAAGAATTCAAGAAGCTTAGATGACTTTGGAAACACAGATCAAAAACAAAGAGACTGGAAGTATAATTAACTCCATTACTGCTCAGTCAAATGAAAACAGCTGTGACACCCCGTCTTATTTATGACAGCAGCAAATAGCTCTATTCCCTTGCTGGTTATTGCTGTAGGACAGCAGTGGTTCTACAGCAGGTGAAATAGAAACAAGCTGCTAATATTTATGTCACTAGATCGGGTTATGGATACAAGATTTATGCAAAAGTTCTACAAAAATATCTAAGTAGCTTTTACATCTTCCTGCAGCAATCCTTTTCCAATAGCAAACTAAATATCTCTTTATTAAATATGATTCTACGGTCTGAATAGAATTGTGGCACAAAGGCAGCTCCCCCACTGCTAAAGATGAGAATGTGTTTTCACTGCAAATCCAGTTTTGTTCACTCTGTAAAACAAATAAAAAGCCATTTAGGTCTCAAACCCACTCATTTATTTGCAGATCCAAGCTAGACTTTGTCAGTGTGGAACAGGATACACGATAGTTTGATAACAGAACTGTTTTGCTGTACTTCAAAGAGCCTCGGCTTGCTTTTAGAAGTATGAAAAACAAACACGAAAAATAGTTTTCACATTAAAGCCCTTATTTTATTAGCAAATGTCATTAAATCAGATCCTACCTACTTTGATTTAAAAAATGTGAGTGAGCAAAAGGTTTCCCAAAGCGTTTTTTTATCCTGCGGCTTTAATCACTTTGCTTCCTACACCTTATCAGTCTTACTTCTTACTCAGACAAACTGCCCATTAAATAATGACTGAGGAATAAGGTTGTCAATAACAGGACAGAAAATAAAGCAAGTAAGATGCTGCACACTTCACTGCTAACCTTTTTACCCTCTCCTCTGCTCATCAACCTCCCTCCTCCCATTCCCCTCTCGATGCTGCCTGTACTCCCCCAGCTCCACGGTGCGTTGACACTTGCTTGCTCCCCACCACAGCACCTACCTGCACCCCCAGAGATCCAGAACCCTTTATTTCTCCACCCCTCTTCCACTATGCAGACCTCCCCTCAACAGCCACTGCCTTCCAGGGGCTTTCAGCAACCTTGCCATCCCTCCCAGAAGGGGTCACCTCCTGCACCTACCCCACAGATCCCACGCCAGGGACATGAGTGGCATACGTGGCTCCCGATCCCTCTCCTACTGCAACGGCATATGCCCAAATGCTCCTTCCCACCCCTCCCAGCATCACTCTTCTTCCCCTCTTTATGGGTGTTCAATATAAAGAGTAACATTAGGAAACAGCCTCTGGGATATGGCTATGCTGGAATACCTCTACTGTGCTGTGCCACCATCCCTGAGTAATGCAGGAATAATGGAGTAGCTGAAGTTGGGGCTCAGACAGACAGACGCCACATGTCTATGTGTCCCCCATCTGGTTCTTGCATTTTTTTTTTAGTACTTCTCCAAAATCAATAATGTTGATAATGTTCCCTGTGATCTCCTGGACCCACCAACTGCAAATCCAGACAGAAAAGCCATCAAGATGACCACAAAGGTTTCAGAGTCAGGGAGAAACAAACTTGCCCTTTTTCTGCCACACAAATATGTGGATCTAGAAGGTCTAAGACTCCCTCCTAGTTTCATGTGCAGAGGTCTGCTGAGTGACTACGTATGTATTTATGTATTTAGTTACGTACGATCACAGCACAGACCATGGTGAACTTCCCCTGTGGTCTCATTATTATACCTTTACCCAGCCTTTTTGTACCCGTCCACAAGAAACCACAGGTGTGTGCTGGCCTTTAACATCTTGTTACTGACTAGTTTTGAAGACATTTTTTGGTCCTGACTCTCACAATGATTTACGAGAGAGAACACAGGAGTGAAACTCAGGGTCTGAGAAAGCTACGAGCAAAACTCCAGCTGGCCTCAGCGGTACCAAGGTCGAACTGCCGGCAGTGCACAACAACAACATGGTGCACAACCACCACGTTAAGACAACTTGGCATTACCACACTACCTCTGAGCCACTGCTTTCAGCTCTTCCACGATGCAAATGGTTTGCCTCGATTTGGCAAATAATTTATCCAGGTTTTGAGTAACAGTGGGAATATCTGTAGTTTTTAACTTGCAAAGGGATTAATTCCCCCTATATTTACTCCCTGCACGATGGAGAAGCACAAGGAAAGACTGAAGTGGCCAAAACAAGGTCAGGGTACAAGGGATGCTGCAAAGGGCATGAGCTGGCAAGGTCAAATACCTTCAAATCTCTGGCCAGGAGGTGGACTGTAAGGTACCCGAGGCACCTCCACAGAGAGGGCTGAGATCCCTCAGAAACTATGGAGCCTTGCACGCTGTTGACCAACAGCTGGAGGAGCACAGCACAGACAAGATACCTCAAAGGGCACCATGCACCCAGGTTTGGGCTGCTGAATCAAGCTCTGAGAGCAGACAATGAGTCCCGGACCACCTTCTCAGGAAAACGTCCTTCTCTTGCCTTCTGCAAAAGGTTACGGCCAAACCAGAGAATATGGTTGACATGGTAATATATGTGTTGATAAAGCAGACATCTTCACCACCTCATTCTCCCTATTTTCTAGCTTGCCAATAGCACGACTATAAATTTTCCTATAATTCTAATAGCAAAATTAGAGGATCCTAACAGTCATTTGTTAAGAAGCATATGAGGCTACCAACAATCAACACAGGAATAAATTATTTTGTAACCATAATGTCAGATCCACACAGAAAGCAGATTCACTGCTTCTGGCACAACTTCCCAAATTTGGTCTATAATCTAAAGACAGGCAATGTTTAAAAATTTGTGACAAGAAATACAGACTGCCGTGGTACAATTCTGTTGATCTTTCAGCAACATAATCAAGAGAAGAATGTAGTCTATGAGGCATTCATGTTTTTAGACATTAAATAGTTGTTCTCTTAAAATAAATATGATGACATTTAATATAATTTATCCAAAGAGTAGAAATATAATAGTACTCCAAATCAAAACACATGAACTAAAAATAAAATTCAAAAACACATTTGAGTAAGACATACTGTACTTAGCTAAAGTAACAGCTAAATGTCAGCTTATATTTCTGTACAGGAACATCTTTGACCTGTAGAAGACCACCAAAAATATTTTGTCTTTAATATAGGGGAGCTAGATTAACTCTATTTAGTGAAAGAAAAAAAAAAAAAGGACTTTTAATTCACAGCTGTAAATTACTTATTAACCTCAAAATAAATTAATCTCTTTATCTGTCACTAGTCCACATCACTGAGATGGCAATAGTAATTAAAAAACAGATAAACTGTTTAAAAAGTCCATAATTTAATACATTTAGACAACCTGAATTCTTAAGTGTGCAACAATAGAGATATTAAAAACCAGCACCCTGATAAGCTTCTGCTTTAAAGATGAGACCTCATATGCCAACTTTCAACAGAGAGTGATTTCTTAAAGTCAAGTCATAAACCCTAAAACTGGGATTTCATGGAGACACTATAATTTATAATACTTCCGCAGTTTTCAATTATTCAGATGCTCATGGCCCAACAAATTGAATAATGAATGGAGTAATGAATTGAACCCTGACAAGATGATAACAGAAAATATTATAAGTAGTCAATACACAGCGGAACACACTCACAGAAAGATCCCTCAAAGAAATAACTTGTTTGAAGGACACATTTTCTCCTGAAATCCAAAAGACTTGCAGGAAAATGTGTGCAGGAGTTGCCATTAACAAATAACCGCTAAAGGCATAAACCTGCAGAACAGTATATTTCTAGTGACCGAACTGTGAATCATAATCATAAATAGGCCAGTTATATTTTCTGTGGATGTAGGTTATGCATTTCATTATTGCTTTTTTTTTCCTCCTTCTAATGCCACAGAGAGAGAAAAAGAATGGCCATATAAATTCTTAAACACTTTAGCTGCAGGCTTAGCCTTGGAGGTGTGATGATATTCCACAGATGCTAAAGCACACAGGTCTTAACAGTATTTAATACATTTGCATCAACACTGCAAGCCAGAAACATAAATAATAAAAATGATAAATATACTATTCAAAAATGGTGATGGGTAATGCACGTTTGTATCTCCCTGCTAGTATTTAAAGGAGCAGTGCGGGCAGCCAGCAAATGCCATGTTTAAAAAAACCCCACAACAACTACACAGGTTAAAAAAACCCCACGGATTAAAACACAACACTATTCTGCATTAAAGATATAGGTAAGTTATCCTACATATTGAAATTTTGATGAGACTTGGACCACTGCTTCAAACTAAGGTAAACAACGCTGCCTTCCAAAAACTGACCATGAACTTTCTGACAAAAACAAAATAAGCTTTTTACGGAAGTTTGGAAAATACTGGACTAACTATAAGAGGAAAAATAAAAAAATAAAAATCCTGTCTCCTGTTGGAATAGATCCAAACCCAAAGACAGTTATTTGTGGCATGTTTTGCTTGAATCCTGGGTTGGTCTTCAGTGCTGGGTCAATGCTTTTATTGGGTTCACCCTGAAGACCCATATAGCTGTAAACACTGGAAAAGCTGGAAATAAACTTAACAGCTCGAGACCATTTGTGACTGTACTTTTGCACTATCTATTTTGATTGAGCAAAGGAAATTGGATGGTTTCAGAAGCCCCTGAGCTTAGTTACATTGGGTTTCCCACAAGCCAGGGCAAACCCCAAGAAGTTGGGACATCTTAGTAGATATTAAAATTCTTGGACATTTTTGGGTGCAGAGGACTTCTCACCCTGTCCTTGTGCTGAACAACTCTACTTCATGGTACTATTGGGAAAATGTACTTATTTCAGTGAAATAGTGAAAAAACCTGCCCATTTCCATTATTCTGAAGAAAAAAACCTAGTAATGCAGTAACCAGCAGAGCCCACACTTCAGTAGAACTTCTAGGTGCTCTGTTCCTATACGGACACTTCTAGTGTGCAATGACAGCTCATTAAAAAGGTACATCAATTGGGAAAATAGATCTGCACTTTGGAAGTCTCCAATATTGGCACAACTCCTACCACATGCAGTTCACCACCCTTTCAGAAGCTCTCGTGCTCTCACATTTGTATGAACTCTCTCTGGACCACCTCTGTAAAAAGCCACGAGCCGGGTTACAGTGTGCTAGACCACACATGCACATGCACACCCATCGCTTCTTATAAACTTTAAGGGATTTGGTCAGCTCTCAGCACCTAGAAGACCTGTTCTTATGCCACAGAGAAATTCAGATCTTTGCTGCAATACCGTTAATCCATAATTAACTACATGGATGGAAGCAATAAAAATATACAAATATCTAAACTGCATGTATATGATTTTTCTTTATTGATTTCCTCTGTAACAGAGAGGAAAACTATCTGGAAGTTTGGATGAGCACTAGCATTGAAAAGGCAAGGCTGCCTTAACATGAAAATGTTTTGAAAATGAGGCTTTGAAAGGCTTTGAAAATGAGATGCTCTAATAGAATTATTGTAATTAAACTTAAAAATCACATACATTTTTATTTCAGCATTTTCAGTACCTTGCTGGTAGTAAGTGACCTCCAATCCTAAACATGAAATTGCACCCTTAGCCTTTCCATTTTTCTTCAGAAATTGTTTTTCTAACAAGTCTGTCACTGTTCTCTTTCCATGAGCATTTTTTTCTAGTATTTAACTCATCAGTTGTGGCAGCTTGCATTGCTTATCAAATCCAATATCCCATTATTGAAATCATGATCCAGCAGTAAAAACACATTGATTTGTGTTTACTGTTAATATTTTACAGCTTAAAGCCCATTTTCCTAGCCCTAATAATGATTTGCTGCTCAATTCTGTCATCTTATCTCACACGGAGTAGCTCCAATGAAGTCAATGGGATGGCTTACTCAGTATGACACGACTCAGTGTAGCATGGGGATATGATTCTTAATTAAAGAGAGAAACTTTTGAAGAATTTCAAATAAATTATCGCTACCATCCCTAAGCTCAACTGCTACTGAGGGCAGCGGGAAGTGCCTCTGAGGAAGTCTAGTAACTAGTTTTATACAGGCTGAAACTGTGCTCACCTGCCCGCATTTTGCTTCCCCACAAAATAGCCATGAACTGGAGTGCTGAAGGGAAAGACATGCGGGGTTCTTGCAAAGGATATGGGAAAACTCTTTTTATAAAGGCTGACCTGGAAATAGTCTATGCCTCACTTGAAGACCAGCCTCCTGAACACAGATTCAGCTGTCCTCAAAGGGATGCTTCACCAAGGCGATCTACATTTCAGTGCGGTGCCACCAGTATAATTTTGGTATGGTGGAGCCCTGCCGCTGCGAGGTGGGGACTTCAAGGGAACATTTAAAGTCTTTTTAAGGAACATAGCATATGGAAAATGTCAGCCAGCTACAGTTAGAGAAAAATCACCTAAAATATGTATTTCTGAAGCACCGGCACTGCTAAAACTTTTTTCCACTGGTATTTTCTTCAGCCGGAGCCTGTGTTTGATATTCTTCAGAATTTTTTTTTTTTTTTTACAGGATCGCTTTTCTCCCAAAGGCACTGCTGTATCTTCATCACTACTTTGTATTTCTCATCCTTTGTCAGGTATCTTTCTAAGAAATGCATTTCCTTCATGAAAAAAATCAGTCATACATGGATGGTGAAGAGCCCTGGGCAAGGCTGTTGTCTTTACTTGCTTGATCTGTATAGCCTGTACTGACTGAATCTCCATTAAACAGTCTGGGTTACAAATGACTCAAAATCTTAAAAAAAAAAATGGTCAGTTGTTTCTATGCCTTAGTTCACACATTAGCACTAATAGGCAAGCCACTAAAACAGGGGTAATATTTACATTCTGTTATGATCAGCGCTCCAATATTCCCCAAACGTGTTGGGCTCTCCAGATGAAAGACATCCAGCAAGTATAAAACTGCTATTTTATGATAGATTCAGTTAGCTCTGTACAATAAATCTTCATCACACAAACTTATCTCGGCTTCTCTTAGGGCTAGCGCAGCTTGCTGCTGGTGTTTCAGGGTACGCCTCCTGCAGAAGCATCAGAGCAGTTCAGTGGTTCTTATCTCCCTACGCGCCACAGAGCAACATTTATGCAAGCAGTTCATGCTGATGTTAATATAAGGATTATCAGCATATATCTACTGCCCAATAAGGGGATAACTGCACATATTAGGCTTGTAAAGCTCAAAATAGAGGCTTTTGTGAAACTTTTACTCTATCCAGCAGCTCCGTCTTCTCTAAGACCTAAAAAATTAGATGAACCCCACTTCAAATCAGACTGGGTCAGAGCCTCTGCCAAATCCCAGCTATGTGAATTACACGCTGCTCACTTAAAACTGTTGCCCGAGTGCCCATCCCAGCTATTTCAGGCAGACACGGCGACTCTCTTCTCTTCACACTCATCCCCAGGATGCTCCACCATGGGGCCAGGCATGACCAGATGGCCCTTGTGTCCCCTCGTAGTGCCGGGGAAATGCCTCCTTTGCTCGTTTGATGGGGAAATGCTGCAAATCACACAGGGATCCCCACGAAATCAAAAGGCCTGTTAAAGTGTTAGATGTTATTTAACATCCCCTTCAACATGTTGATTTTTATATTTCTGTGAGGAGAGGTAAAAACACAGGGGTACTGACAGACGAGGGCTTATGCTGCAAGGACCATAGGATGCACGTCCTTGCTCGGAATCAAACACTGAGGCAACGCCTGCGGGGGACTCCAGAGATGTGCTGGGGGCGCTCTCTAAGGAGCTCAGGACCTCACTTTCTTTGGTGGACCTCACCCTTGCTTTGGACACTGTTTAATCATCCTTATCAAAACCATTTTTTACTCCAAGGGCTCCTAAAGATAATACAAAGGGTACAGGTCATGTTATTACTCAATAAAACACACACATCAACACTCACATTTATACAAAAAACCAACAAACACAGTGACAGCAACAAACCTTTGGTGCAAAACAAGTTGAAACAAGGGATGGCAGTTTAAGATGAAGTATTTCAAAGAAAAGATTCACTCTTTCTTCTACAGATCCACTCTCTATCCAAGTTTGTTACTTATCCTACGCCTCTCTCTTCCAAGAACCATCCCCTTTTAATGAATGGCAGTTCCAGTAGCCTTCAAAGCCATAGAATTTGTATGGCAAGCCAAATTAACTTAAGAAAAAGTATTGGGATTTGGGGTTTGGGGGGGTTTCTTTTTGTTTTCTGAGGATAGATATGAAAAGACATTTTCTGTAAATACTGAGGGTGCCTCTAAGTAGGTATTTTTAACTGCATGTAGTCCTAATATGATTCAGCACACCAATGATATTCCACTTCTTGGCAAGACCAGATTTTGTTGTCCTTTCCCTCCAATGGTGAGGAGACACGCCACTGATCCAAAAGCAGCGTACTCTCCAGCAAGTCCCTAAACTTCATTCAAGCTTAAATGGCAAAAAAACCTGGTGCTCGTATTTTGTACAACTATTAATATTACCGCATGAGTATCTAAAAACCTGATGCGTGTAATTTATCACAAAGTTAAAAAATTTCTGCGGGAACTTCTTTTTTATATTATTGACACATCACTGGTAAAATCAGTTGCTTACACAGCAGAGTTAAAAAATGAAAATTCCACAAACAAAAATGCAAGCGTCATTTAAAACTGCAAGAATGGTTATAAATACTGTGTTATTGCCTTTCTAATTGTTACAGAAAAATGAAACGCTAAATGATGTTTTATTAAACCATAGCTTCTATGAGAGCTTCTCTTCCATGAGACTGTCTCATGTTTCATTTTACTAACTCTGAAAACACTGCTGGAGTTAAATATAAAATAGGAAACAGTTTGGGTTTTTAAAATCATGCTTCACTGTTAGATTTACTAATGCAGTTAAAACAGCATCACTTCAAAGCCTAATGTATAAAACAGTTTTATCTAACGTGCTAGGAAAGAACAGGTCGATGAACGCTTTTGACTTACAGAATGTACTGACTTGATCTACTAAACAGACAGCTCCACTCAGTGAGAGTCTGGTTTTGAATGGATTCCTTTATTTTTGGGTACAAAAATCTATAATGTCACTCAGAAAAGTCTTTAAGAATGTGTACATACAAATTCAAATGTGTACATACAGTCCTGCCGGACTCAATGGGAGTCAATGTATTTAAACACCTGCACCTATGGAGTGTTTTGCTGGATGAGGGCCGTACGAAATATTGACATCTGGATTACAGCATAAGCATCCATAAAATGCGCATCTAAATCAAAACTGCAGCACAGTTCTAACTGCATTAAGCACTTGGATAACCCTATGTACTTGGAAAATCCCATATGGTAAACACATACCTGACATATAGCAGTAGATCATCCAGGATTAGGTGTCTCACGTATCTACAGATCTGATACTGAAGTGAAATCCTTTTTGGAAGGTCAAAACTCAGACAAGTACAGTAGTTCCTACGTTAAGAAAGGCAGCTTTATAAAATAATGACACATGGTACTTAATATAGAATATCTCATTTGCGGAACTGCTTATGTTGGGCTTTCTGTAGGGGGGGCAGACGTTACCTACACTATGGTTTGTGGGATCCATCTGAGACTGAGGCGCTGCAGTGCTGAACACTATACTGTAAAAACAGTCCCTGCTATGAAGAATGTATTGCTTAAACGTGCAAGAAAAAGATGGTAAGAGCGGAAATAAAGACAAAGACAGATAAGCAGACTTGCCCAAGATCTCAGAGCAGACCACTTGCACGGATGAGGCCGGAATCTGCCCAGCTGGGAGAGGGACATGGAAATCTGACAGACAACAAATAATCTTAGTTTTGGAAACAGGGATCAAATGGAAAGGCAAGTGCCTCCAGCCTCACTGAACACTGTCCCCAGAGTCTGGCTCACGATGTGAAGCTGTATCCCAGCTCTCCCAACTGACTTTCCCTAGTAATACAGCTAAACCATACCTAAGCACAGTATAGTAAACTGTACTGCCTAGGGGGGAAAAAAAGGAAAAAGGCAAGGAAGTCCTTTTAGTATTTCATGAAGGAATGCAACTGTACAAGCAACGGAACAACAGCGCAGACTGGTCCCAAGCAGCTCAGAGATGAATTCATAAACCTCACAGCAGTCTTCCCTCTGGAGTATGAATAGCCATGCTTGTTTTACAGATGGTACACATCTGTATGGGTGCTTTCTGGAGGGCAGATCCTGAGGATACTAAGGCTGCTCAGCATTTTCAAGGATGCAGAACCACAGCTACAACAATTTATTGGTGTTATAGCAGAGCTTGGTCTAGTCCTCAGGAGTTCCCACCACCTGCTCTAGTTACTATTCCCCAAACTTGCACATCAATAAGCAGAGAAAACTGCTTCCTACTGAACACTGCATACAAATGAAGCCACCTGCAAGTAACTATGTTATAAAATTTTAAGATACCATGCAGACCTTATCTAAAATGTATACGCTTCCTTTTTTTTCTTCCCCCCGCCCCGCACCCAAGCAGAATATTGAGACAAGAGAAATATCCTTTCTAGAGTCCTCAAAGTCCCTCTCCTATAGTTGAAAGCACTCCATCTGACACGGTAAGCACACACATTGTGCTCTTCACCTGTCATTTCACCCACCGGTACAGACAAGGCCTCCTCTTGCCATGAAGAACAAGTCCAAAGCTGAAGGACTTCAGTGAGAATGGAGAAGACCATCATGACTTCTGTAGGACTTTGAACATTTAATTTCCTTCCTCATGGGTCTCCCAGGAGGTCAGACTTTAAGAGAAGTCAATGCAGTACAACACAACAAATGCACTTGCATGTTTGAGACATGTTTAACGCGTGCACGCCCACAGGTCCCTGGGATTTTTTAATAGTAAAATAAACAAGTAAGGTGGGGGAAAGCAGAGAAAAACCCTCTCTCTGATCATTAGTGTACACCTAGTTCTTGGCACATTATGGAAAATTAGTAGCTTTTAAGAAAGGGCTTTTAATTGCTTAATCTAAGTAATGTGGACAATGGCATACGTGTTTTATTTTAGGGTCTATCTAGCCCACTCAGAAAATGTAATGGACCTAATTTTCATTTAGTATAGGTCTGTGCAGTTCCTAAAACATCTAAATGGCTATTAATTTAATCAGGTAATTTAACTATAGCTCTAGAAAAGGCCACCAGCTAGTTGTCACGCAATGATTATGAGGATGACATTTCTATCCCATGATGCCAGAGGCAGACTTTGATACATCATTTTCTTTTTGAAGGTTAAACTCAGATAACCTGCCTTTGGCATTTAATTAGCTACATATTAAACACTCTTTTAATAATAAAATGATTAAAAATTTTATTGCTTCTCAAATGAGGCCCTTTTAGATAGATTTAATGACTTGGTTAGAGCACTGTAGTTTGTGAACCAAACCTTAGTTAGACCAGTATATAGTATAATGATATGCTTTACAGCTTGCAAAATCTGTATTTTATTCAAATGACTGCCATAATCATTTTGGGTAAAACTTATAATGCATTCTTCTGTATTTTTAAGTCTAACTGTTAAATGTCATTGAAAAGTAACCGAGAACCAACTGATTTCAGGATTTTAAAAAAATGATCAAATTCAGGTATAGTTACATTAAGCTGCAGTAGGATTAATGTACTGTATTTTATACAGAAATTGTTTATCCTTTTAAAAAAATCATTTTTCACAGTTCAGTGTTTGTAAAAAAAAACCCCTCATGTTCACCTAGCAATGATAAAAAAGCGTGAAGTAGCTGACAGTCTCCACTCTTTATTTGGTATAAAAATGTTAGCAATTTAATGAAAACTGACACAAAAAAGATAATATTTTTCCCATTCCTGCATGGTAATAACAGTGTCATGACTGCAAAATAGCTGTAAAGATAATAATTCCATGAGCTGTGCCCACAAAGCGAATAGTACTATAAGGCAAAGCAAGTACATGGCATTTAAGAATATATATATTTTATGTCTGTGTGCATATAGATTTCTCTCTATACTTAAATCAAACAAGTACCTTATCTACAGATTAAGGTAATTATTCAAAGCTCAACTTTTTGCAGCCAGGAGTTTGGCCCACCAAAATCCCATCACCTTCACAGCCAGAACTAGGTCATCTCCTCACAGGCAGTTAGTTACTGCCAGAGACGCATAATGTAGGAATCAACCTACCATCCAGTCCCCTTAAAAGTGGTCCCTTAGGGAAGAAGTACATTGTCAGGACAGCTGGATAAAGAGGGAAGTTCATCTCCAGGTCTGTCAACCTAGCACTTTTCATAAGCATAAAAATGAAGGAGAAAAAACAAGAGCAAACCCAATGAAGAACTGAAAAGTAGTATCTTTTAAACTATGCAGCTTTGTTCCCAAGTCTTTGAAGGATTCCTCATCGACTTAGACCCTGATAGAAAGACAAGTCTTTCCTCAACAGCTACTCAACCCAGTCATGCCCAAAGTAAAAGCCAGAGCCTTCTTAAACGCTCCCTTTACAGGCAGGTAGGACAGATTTGCCAAGATCTATTTGGTAAAGGAAAAGTGGGAGGCCATCAGGATTATGGTTATGCCCTTTTAATTTTCAAACTGCCTTAGTCCCTGTCCAGACGTAAATTAAGGCAATCTAGAAGTTACTCTGCTTACAGACTCAGCTGAGCACACCACAGGGAGTAGAGGTCTACTTCTCACTGCTCTTCCCATTTCTCTTGAGCCAGGGTAAAGTGTGCACCAGTGTCCTAACCACTGACATTACTGTGTGACATTTTACACCTCAGATTTGATACAAGAAACCATACATCTAAACAGTCAGGGCCAGATGGTCGTGTCAGGGGCTTGAGTGTGCCAACAGGCCAATTGCCCTGACCAGACTCTCCTGTGCAGTGTTGTGCCATGACGGTATGTCGGCCTGGCTTGTCCTTGGACTTTGTAACCTCAGGCTTGCCCGGACCCAGGTTGACCCTGGTTGCTGTTGTTGGACCCGGCCTGCTCCTCTTGTTCAGGTACTGCGAGGCTGTGAAATTCCTGCCCGGGCTTCCCCTGTTGTTACCCTTGCCTCCTGTCTCATCTGCCCTTGGGAAGCAGCCTGCTCTTGCTGCTCCCTGATAGGTTGCTGGTGAACACCAAATGATTTTTTTTTACTGTACAACATAACGTGGAAATAACTAAGCTAGACTGGAACAAAACAAATTAGGTAACGAAGCCAGCACAGCTGTATTGGAATGATGTTCTTCAGTGGCTAATACCTCCCTGTGAGAAGCCTGGGCAATCCGGCCCCTGCTAACTGTTGAGAGTTACTGTGGACGGCTTCACACAGTATTATGCTGTGTATGGACATTCCAAACATNGTTCTTCAGTGGCTAATACCTCCCTGTGAGAAGCCTGGGCAATCTGGCCCCTGCTAACTGTTGAGAGTTACTGTGGACGGCTTCACGAAGTATTATGCTGGTGTATGGACATTCCAAACATGCTCTCTTTCAGCTTTTTTAGGCCACACCTCATTTCAATGTATTAAGACTTCTTCATGTCTCATTATGTGATATAGCTAAAAGGGTAAGAGGTGCTTTGCACCTCATTTGATGCTTGCAGCACCTAACCCATGAGATGAGATAAAACTTTAGAAGTGCTGCCCTGATAGCCCAAAGGTGGCACCATATAGCATATTTATATTTTGCAGCCTAGACAAAAGCCTTGCCAGCGAGGACCACCACATAGATGTTTCTGGAAGAAAGCGTAGGAGATACATCAAGAGAAAAAGATGAGGCTATCTGTTCTTGGGCAGCTCTTAGAAAAGCAAATGGAGACCATGTAAAACACTACCATTCCAGTATGCCTCCACTTTACTAAAATGCTGTTAAGCCATGAGGAAACAGAACCATGTACAAAGAACTGAAGGTTTTGGAGACATTTATCCTGATAATTAGAGGACAGGTTGCTTGAAGAAATGGTTTATCACCAGGGTGATGACACTCACTTTGCTGCCTTTGCACTGCCCTTTTGTGAGGGATGGGGGAAAAATAATCTCTTGAAGTTTGTCTTTAAGCATGTACAGATTTCAACATGAAGTCAAAAAGAAAGACGGTAGGAAAGAAGACAGGTCAAGGATTTTCCTAAGTACTAGACCTACAAGCATGTCAGAACAACAACAAAAATCAGCCTTACTAAATTTTACTAGATCTTTTTCAGTAGCATCCATTTTAAGCATGCCTTCCAACGCTGCTGCCCTTTCCACGGTGGCTTTTGTTTTCTGTTTTGTTTTTTTCTTTCCTGGAAGTTGAATCTTCCCTTTCAAACCATCTAATTCTGCAAGCTATTGTTACTTGAGAGCAGAGGAATAAAACAAGCAGCAAATCTGTCTTAAAATGCAAATACCCTCTTCCAGTCATGCGTGAGCCTGCTCTGGGAGCATGCCCACCCTCTGCAAAAATTCCTAGGCACACCAGCCTTCATATTCTCATTTTTCTTCGTGAATGATGACTATCCCTTTTCTTATGTTACACTTCTGTGCCCAGCTATTCAGTTTCTGCTTTTTCACAGGGGAAAAAGCTATGATCTTAATATCACAGGATGATATTGCAGTATATTATTTTACGATGCATCTATGCTGCAGGTGAACTATGGAATGAAGAAGGTTCAGGCAACACCCTCTCTCTTTTCTCTCCTGTTTTGAAAGTGTGCAGATTTTTCACTCCTTGAATACTACAGAAGGGCTTCTTAGTGTGGTGGATTACATGGCCATGGACTAAATCTGTACTCAAATACAAATCGTTAGCTCTTTTGTGCCTCCTAGAGTGCCCATCAGGACTAGCTAATGTGAATACAGGCCAGAAACGGTCCTCCAGCATTGCTACCAAGCAGATACTTGGGTAAAAGCCTGACTTCAGGAAAGACAACGGGAAAACTCTGCCTGCCTGCTCATGTTTCACCCAATTTATTCAAATATATCAGTTATAGTTAACTCCAGCTGGATGCTAAAGGTATTTTACTAAGGGTGCTGTATTAATAGCTAAGCCAAAGCAGTTGCTTATTGCAATCAAATAAAGCTTTTCCCTTTCTTCCAGGTATGTAGTCCTACACTCCCCAATACCTTACGGAGTCAGCTCATCACACCCATAAACAACTAACTTGGCAAGGAGAAAGCTTTCTGGTGGCACAGTGAGCTGAACTGGCTCCCCAAGGGATCTGACAAGCCCCAGAGCTGGCTTCAGGGAACAAAACTGTGACTGGGACCAGGATGGTCCCTTTCAACAACAGCGAGCCTTTCAATGTCATCAAATTATGCCCTAAATACGAATCAAAACATAAAAAAAACCTCTCTAGCGCTCCTCCAGTAGAAAGATGAAACCTGGTTTTACTTTGCTGAGAAAAGGTATCCAATGTTATAAGCTCATCCCATGATCAAGAGCTAGGAAACTGCTTGCAAAAGAAAGGACACTAATAGCACTGTGCTAGCAACAATCATAGACACAGCACTTGGAGAAAAAAAAAAAAAGAAGATGAGATGCTTCCACAGAAAAGCTTGATGAAAAATTTTGTGGGGTAAATGGAATCTTTCCTTTGACTTCAATGGACTTTCAGTTAGGAATCAAGTGACTGAATGCAACAGGTAGTTTTGTACAAATGTGACTGGAAACAGAAAATAGAGTGACTAGACTAGAGCTGTAGGCTTTCAACCCGGATTTTGTATATGATTTTTTTTTTTTTTATACTGTTCAAAATATTCCAGGAACATACTAAAAATCTAAGCAGTTCAGTAATTTAGCTAGCGCATTGAAGGGTAAGTGGTGAAAGAAAATGCAGTTATTCTGGGAATTACCTATGAACCTACCGTGCATCTAATCATTGGGAGGGATTCCAAATTTACCTCCAGAAAACATCTACACTAAAAAAAAATTAAAAATCTTTGAAACCCAGAGACTGGCATCCCATCATTTGCAGAAGAATATCTAGTTTTCTATCTCATTTTCAATGGATAATAAGATTCCTTTCCCACTCTTACAACACTTACCATACTTGTATTTTCTTACACTTTTCCTTCAGGAAGTAGAAAGTTCCTAAAGTGGCGAAAGCCACTATCATCTTGATATACCTACATATAAAAGGGAATTCCACTAAAACTACTTATATAACACACAGAACACACAGAACTGTAAAGAAAAGGTAGACAATGAAGATGAATCTCATATCAGAAAGACAAACGTTTTGACTAATAAGTGTCTGAGATACTTTTTAAATAGTAAATAATTTTTAAACAATTTAAAGTTACACTGTTAGTTCTTTTTTGATTTGAGATGTTTCAAGAGAAGTCAAGAAAAGAAATACAGAAACAGGCATGCATTTTTACATTTCAGTATTCTTTAGATCTGAAGGTTTAGTGGCTTTTAATTTCTGGGCTTTTCTAGGTGCATTTTGGCAAACTGTTATGCCTTTTTTTCTTTTTCTTTTTTTTTTTTTTT
>RSEF01000003.1:20486210-20497331 GCA_003993805.1 Himantopus leucocephalus
TTTTATGGCCAGAGCTAAAAAGCAGAAAGAAGCTTACTGCTAGTTCCATGCTCAGAAGAGAAATACCGATTTGGAGTGCCACATGCTTACAGCATGTAATTCTGATGAAATTAAAACAAAACCAGGAAAGCATCACATTATTCAGCTTTTTACTTTCATAAACATGGAATGAACATTAAAAAAAAGGCAAAACAAAAGCCAGCAAACAAATGACAACCCAAAACTTCTTGTTTCCCCAAAGTCACCTGAAAAAAAGAGTCTCCCTTTTATATGAACCTGAACTTCAGGCCCTGGTGGCCACACGAACTTCTATAAGTTAGAGGATTACCATAGGAAAAGGAAGCAGGGTCTGATATCTTGAAACTACTCCATTTAACCCAAAAATTACTTCAAATTGGCTGGAGAGTTCCTACTGAAAACTAATTAGAGCAGCTGCATACTCCCTATCCATGGTCCATAAGGACCCATATTTAACTTCATGTTACTTTTCCTACTATCCTGCGTATCGATTCAGAACTATGTGTACAATTTGTTCCTGAACCCAAAGCAGTAATCATGATCTGAAGCAATGGAGTAATATACTCTCTTTCAGCATATACCTTGGCCTATACCAGAAAGCCCGTGATCCTTTTGTTTTATTCCTGGCTTAGCATTCAGAAAAGTAAAGAAGTGTTTGCTTGCAAGGAAGTATTTCAAATTATTAGGCATACTTGGATCAGACATCTGCCTCGTACAGAGTGATGCAAGATCAAAGCTGACTGCCTTTGTGGCAATAATGTCTTAGGAGTGGCAAAGAAGTGAATAGTTTTCTGCTGATAACCCCATCCACCAGTCTTAATATCTCTGCCTCCAATACAGTAACTCTGAAGAGGAAATCTTTCCATACAGGTTACGCATTCTCAGTAGTAATCTATTGAGCTCAGCTGCTGTGTTCAGCCACATATACAAGATGTAACACTGCATTTTCATCACTGAAAGTGCTTTGCCTGTAGCAGCCTCTGTTGCAGAAGAAAAGTTTGATATGCCCAGTGAAAGGGAGCGCTTGCTCCACTGAGGAATAAATTACAGGTGTAGAAGTGCAAAAGAGAAATTGCTGCAATCTTTTTTTTTTTTTATGCCAACTTCCCACAGACGTGTACAACTTTCCCTGTGTAGGATGACAGCAAGGATTCCTAGTTTTACAAGACTATAAAATCCAGCTTTGCCTAACGATTGCTACCTGCAAAGCACAGGATCTTTCCCTTCCTTACGAAAAGTAGATGAAATGTTACTCCCTGCCCACACAAACCCAAGACCCAAAGCTGTTGTTTCTCTGCACACTTTCTGCTTTGCTGTCTCCCCTCAAGGACAGAATCTTGGGGGTTTCACGTAATTTGTATGAAAATGTAATGCTTTCCGGCTCTTTCATTTATGTTATGCAAAGTCAGTATTCTCCTCTCCAGAATTTAAAGCGTACCCAGTGAAACTTGACAGGTAAGGGAGGGTAGGTGGAGGAAGGTCTTAGAGGTCTGAGAAAGCGAATATAATTTACAATGCCTAAACCCATAAAATCTCATTAAATATGTAAAGCCAGCAGAGCTACCAGGAGAGGAAACTAGGTAGGGCTGGCCCCAAGCACGGAGGACGCGCTCCACAGAGACTCCCTGGTGACCTTCAGTGGGGAGAGGACTGCGCGTAGGTGAGCTTTCCCACTCCGTGGCAGAAGTCTTGTGGGACGTTCTCCAGCGAGGTGAGCTGCTGGGACACCACTCCGTTTCCCCTCCCTCTTTGTCAGTAGTGGACAAATATACAAGCAGACACCACACTTCATCTGTCACGTCACCTCTTTGCTTGCGAGCGATTGCTGGGGTGAATGAAGAGCCATCACCCTGTTGCGTAAGATTTAGTGGCCATTCCTATTCTGTATTGTGAAGTACCCGTGATTTTTTTGCAGTTTCTCTTATTAATCTGGTCATCTAGTGTTTTGAGTGTGTATGAAGGGTGCAGGAAATGTAGCTGGCCTCTGAACCTCGATCCGCCATGGCCCAGGAAAGCCCATCGTTGGGCAGATTTTACCCTCGTTGCTCATTCTGGTTCGAAAGTCTTTCCCGAGTCCTCCCAAACCAATTCTAACAAAAGCATTATTAAAATGGTAAGTCAAGGAAGTGCTCTATTTCAATAGACAGATTTTTCAGACAAATGCCATTTTTGAGCTTTCCCAAGCATACCATGCTCAGTCTGCAGATGGAGCCCATTTCTGTGATTTCAGCAGAAGCAGAGTGTGCTTAAAGACCCCAGGCACCCACATGGACAGGTACGGAACCAGATCTTAGACTTCATGGACTAAATCATACGCGCATTGTTCAAACAACACAGAACTGATTCCAAAGATTTCAAAATGCCCAGTATTCTGTAAAAGGAGCACTAACTGCATATGATTTATTACTAGATGCTACTAATTGAAATCCATCCTTATGCTTTTAGTTCCTTACTATTTCTTTCCCCCCCGCCCCCTTCTCCTTTCTGTTAGGGTGAAAAAAAATAATGTTCCATCTTAAGCATGGCACTCAGCCTCCCAGCTTTGTTATGGATATGAAAAACAAATGCTCAAAAGAAATGCATCTGGCTCTATGCGGTTCTCTAAAATACAAGACGCAGTGAAAGAACTGTCACAAGTCTTACTGCAAGTACAAAAAACTCTGGGGTTTTTCCTTTGCATGCTTCACATCTAATCAATTTACGATGTGACAGTATTCCTAGAAAACCCTCTTTCTCACTGTATAAAGGCCTGGTATTCAAGCATTTTTGAGTGATAATTCAATAGGATTAAATTACACTCATGTGACAGCTCAACCTCACTAATGAGGTACATTTCAGTAAACTGTTGACAGAACTGTCTGGAAGGCTTCTTTAATTTACCAACATGTAACAACATGGGAAAAGCATTAGTCAACTAGATGAAGATGAATAAGCATTGGGGTCTGGGGGCATTTTACATTAACACATGACAGCCTAAAAGTGTTTTTGTCACTTGCTCTATTTAGCCCAAGGCAGTCACTGAATAACTGCTACCTGTTAGCGTGATTGACTTACCAAAGCAACAGAAGGGATTATATTTACGAATGTCTGCATAGAAAACACGCCAGAGAAATGTCTTTCTTTTTTTCTTAAAAGATAACAGTTGTTTTGTGGGAAGATGTCTTACAGCTACAGCCAGGCTGAAAGAATTTATAAATCTCTTCAAACAGTCTTCCAGAGTGCTACATCAATTATTTCATTTCAGAAGTTCTCTAAGACTAGCTTATTTTTTTTTTAAGCTTGTTTAAAACATGTAATTCCATACAGCTGTTAGACTAGCAATAGTATATACAACCTTTTACTAAGCAGAAAATGTAAGAGGTAGAAAGAAGGATGCAGAGGCAGACTCTACAGCTTCCAGTAACGCAAACCAACTCTTTATGTATGAGTTTCTGCATATATACTGCTATTAGCATGCTTAAATAGAACCAGAGGGATATTTGAGGAACTGATGGTATCATTAAACAGGGAAACTAAAAAGCATGTGAAAGTGAAGACAAAGCAATGCCAGTAACTTTAAACGAGCAGCTTCCTGTAGGTGTAAATTAGCGCAGGCAATTTTAAAGGTGTGATGAAGTGTCTCTCGCCTGACGCACTCAACTGATGTATCTGTTGCATTTTTAAAACTAGAAAAGTTATATACTTGCAAATAGCTTAGGATTTAAGCAGAACAGGTTGCACCATAACTTATGGGAAGTGGTCCACTGAAGGAAAAGCCTGTCTTTCTACTTAATCAGGTTGCATAGTTAATGGAGGGGAAAAAAGGTATTTATTCTATTCCTCCTCAGTACCACCTGGTGCAATGTTCATGGTTCTGTGTGAGTTTACTTCTCTAAGAGGGAGTGCCTGCTTCAGAAGAATTAACGCATTTCCTGATGGAGGGGAGAAAAAAGACAACTGAACGAGGACACAAGTTTTCCAATGTAGTGGAAACAAGATAAACATCCTAAAATAAGACCGTGGTTGAGGACTGAGGGGAAGCAGGAGATTTTGTAGGCTTACCAAAGGAGAAAAAACAAAAGGCTAAATTCTCTTGGATGGGAATCAGACCCCAAAACCACATAGCTGTCTAATTATATTGAATTTGAACAATGTGAAAAGAAGAGAAACAAAAGACGTGTACATTAATCTTGCCATGAGTAAAGCTGATGAGGTTAAGTGATAGATACCCACTGAGTCTTTTAAAAGATCCATCTTTTCCCATTTGGATTTGTGCTAGTCTGCTGCTATCTGTGGGCTACCATAACCCTCAATTTTTTCCCCATCTGTACTGGCTAAACTACCTGAGCTCACCACTTCTTTCATCTGTTCCTAATTCAAACTACTTAATCTCACCACTGTAATCCTATCGTCTGTGATCATGAAATTAAAAATCCTTGTTTTAATAGCAGTGAACAGCCCTCACCAGTCTCTTCAGCATTTCAGACGGGTAGATATGACTGATGAAAAGAAAAAGGGCTACAGGGACAACACCTGGGGAGTAACACAACTGCCATAGTTTCGTGCTCAGTGTCCCCCTCTCACCTCCTCCCTGTCACTCACACACTGACACCCCCGGCCCTGCGCAACAGCAGATCCACGGAAGAGCACAGACACAGTATTAAGGACAACCTGAGCGCAGTGTAACCTGCATTCTAGTCCCTTCACACCTATTATGAACAACTTCCTACAAGAATAAAAACACTGAAGGTCCGGTGCTGGCTGGCACTTTCTGCAAACCTCTCTGTCCTCTTCCATCAGCTCTCCCTTCTCACCGCCCCCTGCGACTCCTCTCTCTGTACGGCTGCAGCGCTGGTGCTCTGTACGGGCCGTGCTCTCCTTTACAGCAAGTAATAGGAAGCCAAGAACTTTGACTGCGTTTGTAAAACTGTTTTGAAAGTGTATAGAGAAATGTCTCAAATGACAAATATCCAGAAGGAGAAACAGGGGAGGGGAAAGGTGATTGCCATCCATAGAAGAGCTCATTTGAAATTGTTTCTGAAGACCCTTGCACCCTGTAATCCCAGTGATGGCTGATTGAAAGCACTGATGCCACAAAAATGGAGTAGAAAAATAGATGCATGCTGTGCCGATAATGTATCTTTTTTAACAGTTTGAGTCTCTGGGGCTAAAAAGGGCTGGTGCGTGACTTTGTGTCTTCCTTTTTTTTTCCACTCAACTCAGATGCAAGTGTATTTATTATGCAGCAGGCTGAAACCTCTTCATCACAAAAGTTAACTTTTTTCCATTGAGTTTTACAATTTACTGGAAAGGGGAATTACACAGCTTTCATGACTGCAGCGCCAGAGTAGCTTACAGTCCTGGTGCATTCATTCATCCTCACAGAATTATTCAAATGAGGCATGATACTCTTCTCTACATTTTGTATACAGAAGGACTTGAGCTCAGAAGGTGACACATTCAAATTCGGTGACTTGAGCAACAGCACATGAACATCTCTGCCAAAATAAGGCCTTGAACTCAGGTTGACCAAGTTTGTCTGTATGGAAAAATCAGCAACTAAAAGAGGTTTCTTTTCAGACAAACCAGCTTCTGAAAACACGATTCCCTTCTTAAGTGGTTCTTAAGTCTACTAAATGTCTACAGCTGCCAGATGACAACTTGAATAATCCTCAGGATGATATGATGATGCATATTAATAAGTCTATTGATGGCTTTAAGTTATTTTCCTGTTCAGCTCTTGTTATTAATAGTTTCTAACTACAGTGTCATCGGTAAGTGAGACTGAAAAGGTTGGTGTGCATCAGCTAGCCAGGAAAGAGCTAAGAGCCCTAGCATCCAAAATACCAACAGGACTGATTTGTCTAGCCTCTTAGAAATAAAGGGCTTCAGCTTTTTTAAAGCAGTAAAATTTCCTAACCAGTCACAAGCTTCCCAGTACGTCTGATCTATTCTACTTCGAAACAAGAAATATTTGCAAATTCAAAAAAAAATATCACAGGCAGGATTGTATCCTTAGGAATAATTTCAGCTGGTTTGCAGGGGAAACGGTCAGGAATTTTGTAAACTTGTTCTTGTCCATGAATACTTGATCACTTACAGAAACCAGAACTACATTTGTAAGGAGAGGTGCTCTTTCAGAGACCAGAGTTTGTAGGTTTCCTCCCTTTTCCCTTCTACCAAAAATATTTGGAACAGGTAGAATTTAAGAAACCAGTCTGATCTTCTGTCTAACGAAAAGCAGCTTTTTTCATGTTCATCCCATGCATTGCCAGAAAGACATAAGAAGGAGGGAAAGTTAAGACACTGACCACGTGCTCATTTACTTCTGGATGAGCCAAGGCAACTTCAGAGCATCCATGAACCTGAACCACTTTTCTTCTTTAATGAGACAGTATCTAGGAACATCCATGGAGTATGAACTATACCATGTCTTTTTCACATATCATGACTTTCTCACGTACAACAAACGATGCTAGGGAAGTGAGTGTAGCTGAATGACCACGAAGGCCTGATCTATCCAGGCTCTGCGAGTACATCATAGCCATCCAGCAGTAAATTCACCAGTGGGTTAGATTTACGGTCCTCTGGCACATCAACAGAATGATTACATTCATACTCAGTACTTTTATCCCTTCTCTACAGGTGAAGAAACTGGTCAGTGCAGAACTTGAAGTAGGACACTGAAATGCCAAAAAATCACAGATTTTGAGTGCTTCTTCCCCACCACCACCACCACACGCAGCCTGGGCTTGCTGCTAATGCTCAACCTCTCCAGCACACTCAGCGAAGTACACCGGGCACAGAGTGGAGCTCAGCAGCCTCCCTCACTCCATCCTCTAAGTGAAGGACAGCAATGCCATCACATCTTCCCGACAGCATTGTTACGCTATTCCAGAGCTGGATCTTGGGGTTATTTTCTCTCTATGTTGAAACATCCATACATTATTAATTTGCTATATGCCCATGACTGTCCTCATCCTTTTGTTCAGCAAAGAGTCCCCTAAGTCACTACCCTTTTTTATAAGACTGTAACACAAGTACTTTACCAGTGGCAATGCCTCTGGGTAGCGCTACCTGCAAAAACTGCACCTTCCCAGTCTACCGGCAGCAGAGGCAACTGTCAGAAATGACAGTCAGCTCCATCCTCTCCTGTTTGGCTCGAGTTCCCTGAACACAAGTCCCATTCCTACCTCGGTTGAGTGAGGGTAACCTCCCAGGTGGAGCTGCAGCACTTGCAACAAAGGCAGCCACCCACCAGTGGGGCTCCTGCCTCATCACCTGCAGAGCCTTGACCACAGGTAACACCCACGTGAAGGCATCTCACAGCCAATGCAAGCCCCTGAACAAAAGCAACTGAGTGCTTCCTTGGCATCCTCCATGGGAAATGGCTCAGGTCCTGACTTGTCCTTCAAAACACGTCCTTATTCATGTTTGTGCAGCACCCAACACAAGGTGGACAAGAGGCACCATCCCAGAATAAATTGTGATTTTCCTAACAAGTACAGCACCTACCCTGAAAACTCTACACTGCTTGCTTGCAATACATGGCCTTGACTTGCCCCAGGAAAATAGTTGGGTGGGCAGCGCAAGGATATCGTGCTCCATCTTTCAGCTTAGGGAGAAAAGTGTACCCTAAGCTGCTATTACTCTGCTCCTCCAGCTCGGAGCACTGACAATTCCAGGTCTGCTGCCCTTATCTGCTATAAGATCTGCCAGCCAAAAGATGACACACATGCCTTGTTATGACAAATTGCTTAATTACAAGTTTGGCAATATGTAATACTTTGTATTTGCTATTATCGTCAAAGCAGAAGAAAGCGAAAAAAACATCCATTACCCTGAGAAAAAAAGTCTACTGTTACCATAAATTTCTGATAAAGAAATGAAGTAGGTTCAAGTTTAATCACACCAGCAGTAAATCAAATATCAAATTTAAAACAACGAATTACAAAGAGCCTCCTCACAGTCACTTAGCATTGANATTAGTAATGTAATATTAAATTATTCATATCTTTTTTTTTCCTCAGGACTATAATGATATACTGTACACAGCACTGATAATTTACTTAGGCTGAGTCCATTCATTTAATTATGCTGCTAAACTTGGTAGGCCAATTGGTCATCATGAGAGTTTCCAGGCAAGCTAATCACAAATATATAGAACATGTCCCTTATTGTCCCCAGCGGCTAAGTGCTAAAATGCTATTTAGTGCTCAGAAGGTTAATGTCCTGCTTATGTAAATTGTCCAATTTAACATTCAGCAGCAGTATCATAAATTCTGGCTCCAGGATTTCATTAAACGTATGTTCAAACTAGTTGACCTTAAAGGTTAACAAGCACAAGTTAAACAGGACAATTATTTAACTCGCTTCTTATCAAGAGACTGAAGCGCTCTAGCCATTTAATAGTTATGCATACTTCACAATTAGAATTCTTAAAAGGTCTCTGATAAAGCGGCAGGTCATGAATTTTCATAAGGATGTCAGATAATAACTATTTATCTGCACTTGTTTTTCTTTCTTATAAACTTAAACTTTGATCTTAACATTCAATTAGAAATGATTCCACAGAGAAAGACTAGGTGACTCAAGGAGCTTGTCTTCACATTAATTTGAATCTAAATTAAGCATTAAAAACATTGCGTCCATATTGTCTCCTACAGAAATTAATTCAGAAGTTAGCAACCTATTCTTCATGCAAAAAAACATTTCAGCCTTTCAGCATTAGCCGATCGAAAAACACTGAATGCCAAATTATTACATCAGGCTAACAATTGCATTTTTATGTAAATCATAGGAAAAAAGTCTCCCTATACATCATGAAATAATTTGCATTATACACAACCAACTTGCCTCTTAATATGTTAACCAAAGACGAAGACAGACTAGCCCAGACCATTTCTTTTTCACACTGCCCTATTTCTCACACAGCCTCTTTTCCTGAGGCTTTTGTGAAATATGAACAACAGCAGCTCCTGAAAGCGGCTGCCACAGCCACCACTACCTATGGCAGCGGTGATGCATTGAGAGCAGCCCCTCTGCTGACATTTCAAATCCCAAACTCGCAACTCCTAAATGCAACAGGATCAAGTTGTAGCTTCAGGGATACATTAAAACAGTAAACATACACGAGAAATCTCAGGAGCTGACAGTAACTACATTCCAAGGAAGTCGTAGGAAACATCTTTTTTTTCAAGCTTAGCTGTATGAGGTGATTTTATTTTCAGATAAAATAGCAACTACAAGCAGTTTTGTGTTTATAAATCATGCAAATCCCACAGTATTTTAGAGACAGAAGAAAAAAAGGGAGAGAAACCAAGTTGTTATTTGAGAGAGGAAAAAGTCTTTTCCTTTTTGAGTATGATTATGCTTTCACCCAGCTCGTAATATGAGGATTTTTTCAGCACAAAATTTTACTCCTAAAGGCATCTTCTGCAAAATAGGACCAAAGGAGACTTTGGAGCTAGAGCCTGATTTTTTCAGTAATACCTGAAACAAATGCAGGTCAGTTGGATTAAGTCCATGAAGATGGGAAGTTCACTGCACATTTTTCAGTATTTTATTTTAGAAGTTTTCTATCCTAAAAGGGATCAGAGAACTACACATTTTGGCAATCACGACAAGGACTCAAAAATAAAGTTACATCATGTAAGCCTCAAGGGGAAGGGACTAAGACTCTGTAAGAATTGCTACTTGCAGTACATTTAAACAGCCTGTGAAAGTGTGACACATTCTAATTTTGTGTAATTAGCAGATTGCTTTGGTTTGGTTCACCAGAGTTTTGTTTCCCCAAAGCGTTGTAATTTAAAGATGGCAAAGCAGTAGATGATGAATACTCATTCCTCCTTCTAAAAGTTATTGAAAACCTTGAAGAAAGAAAAGAATTTTCTAGCATCCTGAACGTGACAGCATTTTATGACCTCATATATGGCTCTTTTTCCAAACTTCATCTTTTGAATTCTGGCTTCAAATTCTCCCTGAAAGAGGACATAAATAAAGCTGAATGGCTAATGGACTAAAAACACTTATGATCAGGTTTTCATAACGAACATTATTAATGGCTTCCTTTGCACATGCACTGACATATAGTGCAATACTCATTTCTAAAGTAAGATTTAGGGCCCTATTTGCAATAAAAAGCTAACAGATGCAAATAAAAAATGAGAGATTCCATTACATAGCTACACGCAATGGATTTCTATTAAGGATAAACAGAAACATTTTCTTCTAGAGGCAGAAAGAGCTTCCATAGAGCTTCATTAAAAACTCACACGTTTGTGGGATCCATATTCATCTTCTCCAACAGACGTGGGTATGTTTCTTTTATTGCCATCAACAGGACTAAAAACCTGGGGTCTGCTTTTTAGTAGTAATGCATACACACATCCTACTTTAACTCTTCCTAGAACTGTGAATCTTCACACCTGAAAAATCAGGTTGAGTCAAGATTATCTCCAAAAAATGAAAAAAACGAAGAAAAAAACGCAAACCAAACCAAACAACAAAATGAGTGTATATCCCTCTGTCAGCCTTCTAATCTTTCTCCAATTCCCCCCTGCCTTCTTCTTCTTAAAGGACAGTAATGAGACATTTAAATCCAGAAATGAAGACAGACAACTTGAAAAATTACTCTCTATACAAAATGCAGCAGTCTATTTATTGATTAAGATCATCATAAACCCTCTACTCTGGCTTTTCACCAGTCCCAGGCTAGCCACATGCTTTTGTCCGAATATTGAGAGTCAAGTTGTTTTTTCCTGGTGCCACCATAGTACCCCCCCGGGCAGCCGCGTTCCTGCAGAGCAAATGAAGATCCTGGCAGCACGGGGAGGCTCACTCAGGCAGGAGGCTGAGCAGCCCCACAAGCCAGATTTACTCAATCGGACTCTCAAAACAAAACCAGGAACAATTATGGAACTAACTGCTTTCAAAATTAAAAGTAAAGCTTATTTCTATTTGTGTTTTTTTCATAATAATTTCCTTAGATCTGTTCCAAGCATCCAAACTCAAGCCAACAAAAGAAAACAACACTAAATCATAGAATGGTTTAGGTTGGAAGGGACCTTTGAAGATCATCGAGTTCCAACCCCCCCTGCCATGGGCAGGCACACCTCCCACTAG
>RSEF01000003.1:20497431-20535682 GCA_003993805.1 Himantopus leucocephalus
CTGAGGGTGCACTCGATCCCACTGTCCATGTCATCAACAAAGACGCTGAACAGCACAGGTCCCAGTACCGACCCCTGAGGAATACCACTTGTCACTGGTCTCCACTTGTACATCAAGCTGTTGACCACAACTCTTTGCATGCGACCATCCAGCTAGTTCTTTTTCCACCAAGTGGTCCATCTGTCGAATCCATGTCTCTAAATCATGCAATCCAGCTCCCCTATAGATTCAGATAAAGGTCTATATTCTTTTCTCAAGCACTTTGTAAATAATGTGGTGATGAGGCTCAAACGAAACCTTGGCCAAATGACCAAAAGACCACACAACCCTAAGATGAAGATTTTATACAAGTCAAGTGTCCTCACCATGCCCAGAGGTACACTCACTGTTGGTTGGGTGGCTGCTTGCAGAGAGGGTAAAGGTAGGAAAGCTTATCCTATAAAAGATTAGGAAAGCCTATCCTATAAAAGATAAAAAAGCAAAGAAAAAAGCGAAGTAGACCCAAGTACCATTTGCTCTGAAACATGACAAACAGACACACAAGTTCAGCCAACCCCTTTGTTCCAGTCAGTAACTTCATTTACAGGAAAATTGCTCAATGAATTCAGGGAGTTCATTTGCAATAATAATTTCTGTTGGGGCTGGGGAAGGGGGGAAAAAAAAAAAAAGTGATTCAAGTTTAGTTAAGGCTAGCATTCAGATGAAAGCTGAAAGAGTAATTTTACCATAACAGGCTTGTCCATTCATAATTCCATCACCGAAGTCAATCACTAGAGGCTTATAGGCAAGAAAATGAACTTAACGATTATTAGTAGTTATGGTTTTGCACAGGGAATAAAAATACAGTATGAAATTCTGTTTTCCCTGAACATAGTGGGAGATCTGCTACCGATTTCAGGGGAACCAGGAATTTACCTACTTGTCTTTTATTAAAGATGAAAGCCTCCTAAAACACTTTGAAAAATATTCCCAAAGTTACCTGGGAGGCTGCCTGTTGCAAGAACATGGAGAGAAGAAAACTTGGTGAAGACAGACTGGATGATGAATCTCTCCAACACCCATCATGTCCTGGTTTCAGCTGGGATAGAGTTAATTTTCTCTAATCTTCTAATCTATCTAATTAACTCTATCCCAGCTGAAACCAGGACACCATCTTAACAATACAGGCATCTTGCTTGATAGAGCTCCCTCTTCTTCCCCTTTACTTCTCCATCTCTAAACATACATAACACATATCTCACTGAAGAGTTTAGGTCCCTCTAAATATGTTCTGGGCATGGTAAGACTCTTGATAGATCTCACCTTGCTTAAATGAGCTTTAACTATGGTTGTTACCCAAGTTCTCATTCAGCTGAAGGAGAATTAGCTGGATTCACTGATTTGTAGATGATCTCCACTGTGAGGAGGAGGGAGTGGAGGAGGAGGAATTGATTTTTAGAAATAAATTACTTTTCAGCAATACATCTGAATGCAAAGTTTAGTTTCCTATGTTTTAAGTGTTCTTGTGACCTTGCTACTAGCAAATTTCAGGTTCTTAAAAACCTACTATTACTTGAAAATCTGAGAGTATGATAGAAGACCAGTTGTAAACCAAAAAAGCCAGGTGTAAACCAACTCCCATTGTGCTTCAGCTGTGAGCAGAAAAAAATTAAAACTTAATAATTTTACAGAAGATTTGTTGATATGAGAATCATGGCTTTTCATCAGCACTCAGGTGCGAGTAGCACATCCCAGTTGCAGTTCACATGCCCACCACCTCATGCATTCAGGCTTCATCAAGGTAATTACACACATACTTAGTAAGCACGTGTTTCAAGCTCAGAAGTACTCAGGGAGAGGTTTCATGTGCTAAGAGTTCACAGGTATGTAAGAGCCTTGCTGAATAGGGATTTAGAAGCTTTTTGAAGTCAGATTTTTTTAAATTTTTTTTTATTTACTGGTTGGGGTAGGATAACTTATGCAATCAGGTGCTACTGAAGGTAGGTGTAACAAAATCTGGTATTAAATGAAGTGTAAAAATAGATGTAGTTGTTGATCGTGTGCGAACAAGTTTGAAAGTAAAGGTCAAGTCCAGCTAAAAAAAACAGAACCTCCCTGTCTTATAATTAGGTAAAATATATTATGAAACTTTTAAGCTAGTTTAGCATGAAATCTTTCTTTAGCTCTTACACCATCGTACATGGGTATTATCTCATCCTCCTCAATTATCTCAACGCAGTTTTTGCTTTGTAGGTACAATACTGCTTTTGGCTAACCCTTCTGCATCTCTATTTTGTAATGACTTTTATGGCTGATGTGAAATCACTGCCGTGAGGCTTCACCTGATTTTGTAAAGACTGTCATAATCATTAACAAAGTAGATTCAGGAAGATTTTACAATTTGAGATAATAATTAGGCATAATTTAAAAAGATTCAGGCAACAAGCAGATAAACCTTTTAAATAAAAATCTATATAAACTTCCCTGAGACTATTCTGTAGTAATAAATGACGCCTCTTTTAATTAATCATCTTAGAGAATTATCTTTCTCTGCAGTTTGTTACTTTATAACTGGTGAGACATTCACACTGTCAGAATTTACAGGAACTGTCCCTGCACAACCCTCAGTGCACACAAGCTAAGTCGCTACTCTGGCACTTCTGGCACAATTGGAGGCTTTTACGCTGATTTGGCTATTAAACATTTGGATCACCTTCTACTGCAGACAGGCTCAAGGTAGTCTTTTCTGTGATTCCCAGAGAGTGAGAGACACCTTCAAAGCTTATCTAAGCTTTTCTGCTTTTTTCGTATTTGCTAGCCTAATATTCAATGACTACATGCAGAATAAATTGTGTCAATTAATGTGGATAATTGCAAACTCAAGCACTTAAATTTAGGAAAACACGGATTTAAGACTACTCAGCATTACTCCACTCATATTCAATGTGATAACCTGTCGCATTCAATGAGCAAGATTTCACAATTTCTTTTTAGCATCATTTTTCATTCTATGACTCTGAGCCTCAGAACCAAAACCCCTTTTTTACATACATTAGAGTTCTTTTTGGCTTTTCTATGGTTTTCATTCTTAGGTAGCTAACAGTTGTACCGGTATTCAGTTAAGTCTAAAAACATGCATTTACGTTCACAAATACAGACATAAATGTTGTATTTACCCCCCTGTGCCTCTATCCTAAAAACATTAAGATTTACTTCACTGCGTGGTTGTGAGGCTCAAGTGCCAAATGAATTCCCATGGAAAGAAACAGGAAGTTTCCACTTGACCTTGCTGGGAGCTGGACTAGAACTTTCATGAGGCAAAACATTTGCAGAGAACGAGGTAGTATTTTATTATGATTTATTAAATGTCACTTTATATGAGTTTTATTGAATATGAGATAAGAGCAGCGGTTATTATATGACAGCACAGTATTCTGTGATTTACTCATGCACAGCTCTTCTTTCTTCATCTGCAAATACCTTGCAGAGTCGAGGGGAAAACATGGCATCAGCTAAACCAAAGAAATGGAAATTAGGATAAACATGTTTAAATCCTGGGGCACTGGAGAGCTTTATCATGCTCATCTTCTATCTGGTGTTATTGATCTCTTTTAGTGCGGGAATCAGGCTGTGAATATGACCTACAAAAGTGGCAAAGATTTTGAACTTCATTATACTGGCTTGGGATTCAGCCTTCATTGGAACCGAAAGGGCAATTGTTCGGGGGATATGTGTGAGTCAAGGCAATTTGTTCACAAAGTGAAGAGGAGGAGAGCAGTAGCAGCCATAAGGGAAAGCCGGAAAAGAAAACACAGCCGGACAGATCAGAAACACCAAGCTGTTTAGTTGGGATAATAAGGGCCCAATACTTGGGAAGCTGAAGATAATGCCACAGAATCGTACGAGGGATGCTACAATGCTCAATTCTCATGGATGCCAATAACAATTTCTAGCACAGAATAGTGGGTTAGATTAGAAATTATCATAATTACATTTTTTCATTTCTATTCAATTGAAATTTAAGCATAAAGACCTTGATCCAAAGGCCACTGGGGGCAGCAGGTCTCTGCATTTGCTTCCACACCTATCCAATTAAGTCAAAGCTGGACTCCTGTCTTTAAGGCTCTCGGTGGCCTGTGCCCAGGATACCTGAGAGGCAACGCTCTGGGATGAAAATCACAGCTGATAACTACAGCATGACTGAACTTTTTAGAGCAAGGGTGACCCTGTCTACCTAGGCAGGAGTACCTTTGCACAGAATGAGGCAAGTCCGTGGAGCACCTTCCCACAAGAACTAAGGATTAATACAAAACTTTACCACCTTGTTTAAGCACAAGGTATGTTTCTCTGACCTTGTTTTCTTTTACATAAACCCACTGCACATTTGGGCATGTGTCTGCGCGTTGAAATGCATCGCACAAACTTCCTTCCTAGAGACAAACTGGTAAGAGGAATATGGCAGAAGTCGGTCACTACGGACAGCCCACTGCTGTGATGTATGCATTCATTGCATGTCTAGGACAAAAAAGGACAGAAAGGAGCTCTACCACTCCAGAGAAACCAAAGAGAGGTTTTGTCTTCATTTTTACTGCTGTTTTTGTCGTGAGGAATATACAGTAACCACTTCAATTGTGGTCTATCTCAGTATTGTTGGTATTTAAACTTTAAGCAAAAGAAAAAAAAGATTAACACATTTAAAATCTTAGACAAAAATGTTAGGATTGCAAATCCCTGTGCCATCCTCTTTACAGCTTTTTTCAGACGTTGGCTCTGCGGCATCCACAGATCAAACTTTCATGCACTGTCTCATTAGCCACGGTTTTACTATGGACGTGTACATGCAGAATGCCAGCTTGTGCCTCTGCTGCTCTTCAGACAGTGCTGCTGACAGTGATAAACTGGGAGGTAACTGCTGCTTTGCCTGCACTGGAAAGACTTTGTAGGCTGGTTATATCTCCAGTGTTCCTCAGACCACAATTTCAATACAGAAGAACATTCAGGCGAGAGCGATGGGAGACAATGACAGTCATTTGAAATGAGGTTTGGCAACAAATTTGCTGACAAATGCTTCAGGATAATGCTTGTGGAGAGAAGTATGCTATCAGAGATGTGACTTGTTAATTCAGTCTGAGGGAAGAAGGTTCAGACCCGCCATTTTATTGGAACCCATTACAGGACTTAATCTGAAGATTTTGGCATACTCCCAAGACAAATGCGCTACCAAGAGTAAGACATGTTCAATAAGGTGTGTGTACTAGGAAATGAGGACTGTAATTGCCATACTGGAAGAGCTTTTTGTCTGTGCAGTTTAATAACCTTCTCCTAGCAGCGTCCCTTCCGAAGCAACGTGATTCAGAGATGAATCATGCCAAGCAAATGGTAAGTGTCTTTATCATCACATAGCAGACTTGACCAAATGGTTAGTGCTTATTATTGGCAGACACCCTAGGATTTGAGCCTTACAGCGTAAAACATTAGCAATTTTGTCTCCTGTAAAGCTTGGGCCTCTTCACGAAACATCATGGGGATGTTTATGGTTTCCCTCTTACCCTGAAGATCACAGCAGAGGCCCAAATATTTCAGCACAGCGTTTCTCTTTGCTTGTAACAATGAATTAGACTAAAATTCTTTCCACATAGTGCTGCTCTGCAGGACAGCTTATGAGAGAAACAATAAGTCCAATACTGTTTGTCCTTAGTTGGCACTTAACCAAGACGAACATATTTAGCCTTTATAATCTTTCCTTGTGAAACAGTTTCCCCAGCCACATAATAATTTCTGTCACTCTTTTCTGACCTCTCTCCAGTTTCTAATTTTTCCACCTGATACTGAGGTAGCATAAAGAATTTGCCTTCTTGTCTGCCACCCACATCATTACGAAAAAAACATGTAATGATGGAAGTACAAAGACATGGGTCACTGACTGTGCAAGGTAGCGACAATTGAAATATTTACAAAAATACAGGGTGTAGAAATTAATAAATAGATTTTTAAACCTGAAAAGTACTGAAGAATACTCAACAGGTAACATTTTTCTCCTGTTTCTGAGGCATCATCATATGACAATCGAGCTTTAAAAAACAACAAAGTCGTCCTAAAATCAAACCACCAGTCTGAGATCATTAATGGTATACCATTGCCTTGCACCTCATTTACAATATGAGCGACCATTCCTTATTTTAATACGTTTATGTATACAGGCTCTCTAAGGTGACAGTGAAGGTGCAGAGGAGTGCAGTATTTCATCCATATGATCATGCTTAATGATTATGACCTAAGACACCAAGCTTTTTGGGCAAATCTTCTCAGATACATTACTAGCTATACTCATACCTATAGCCATAATTTTCAACGTCCAAGGTTATTTTTATTGCACCTTAGGGTTCCAAGGAATCCTGGAGCTCCTGCCTACCAGCATACTTAATTGTTACAATAACAGCAGTTCTTGATAATGAACTTTCATTGTTTAGTTTGCAGTGCTTTTAAGTAAGAAGATACCTAAGAAGATTTGCTTATATTAGTGTTGGTGTTCTAACTGATGCTTTTTTCACGATACACTTCTTTTAGATGCATCAAATTGAGTAACTGGGTGACTGGTAGTGTCACAGTCTGGCCTTAAAATCTGTGTGTCCATCTACTGCTTGTGAAGTGACAGAAACTTAGTGTTACTGAGATAAGAAATTCTATAACCTAAGGTATGAGGGATTTTTTTTTTCTATACATGGTGGATAGTCCGCTCTTCTGAACACCCAGTGCTAAAAAAAAGTACTACCATTAAGAGGGATTTCAGTACATCAACTGAACAGGAGTTCGCAAAAATTTCTAGCATATTAAACTCTTAATCTGAAAAATTTGTAAAAGAATGTAGACCATAGTCAGTGATCTAAGACTTAAACTCGTCATGCTAAGCATTAGATCAGTGTAGTTTGGGTAGATACAGTAATTGTCCTGCGGAGGTTAACATCCCAGAGGAGACTTGTGGTGGAACATGTCATTTCGGACACGCAGAAGACAAGCAGAATCGTTTACAGAGAGTCCATGTCTCACCCACCTATCCGGGGCCCATATGCCTTTGGGTATCTGAGGAGGTTTGAGCCCATCCACCCCACAGATAACTGCTGGCGCAGAGTAACTTTAAACATTGAGAGCACCCTCCCATGAGTACCCTCAGAGGACATCTCTAGTGTAGAAAAAACATATTCGAAGTAGTATGTGGAAGCATCAGTGTGCAAATGGTATGACCTTTAAGGGAATGTAATACATGTTTGGCTGTTTTTTGTGTTTTTGTTTTTTTTTTTTTTTTNTTTTTTTTTTTTTTTTTAAATTTGAATGAAATGCCAACAGAAGATAATTCCAGTTTTTCATTCCTCCCCAACCCCCAATAAATGCTTCAGGGTTTTTTTGTTTTTTCTTTTCAAATTTTAATGAAATGCCAACAGATGATAATTCCAGTTCTTCATTCCTCCCCATGTTGAAAACTGTCCTCTTTTTGGGCCTTGACCAAAAAGACTTCCAATTCCTCTTCCCACTACGCAATCTAGACACATCAATTTATCGTTGCCACATTCACTGCAGCTCCCAGTGGTGGAAGAGTGTAATCAGCAGAGAATAACCAGCTGGGGCTTTGTTGGGTTTGAGCTTTTGCAGGGTGCCTCCCCACAGCTTCGGCAAGAGGCAGCCTTTCTCCATGTACTGAAGCGGGAAGACGTGCCTGGGTGGTGATGACCCCAAGATGGCGTCTCTGAAGGCCGCAGCGGCCCGCGGAGGGGAGGCCCTCAGGGTCTCGCTGGGCTTTGCCCACTGCTGGAAAGGCTGCTAGAGACCCACGGACCTCCCTGGACCTGAGAGAAAGGAGAAGCCCCCGCAGACCTCTCTGATTTATTTATTTTTTTCAATTATGTCGCTTGTCCGGTGAAACAAAACCGGGCAGATCCCCACAGATTTGAGAGGTCCCCACGCGCCCCTTCAGGCCCGCGGCCCGCCCCGGAAACCGCCGCCACTGGCTTTGCCCGGAACCTTTGGAGGCGGAACGCAGATTCACGGTGTAGTGGCCGGACCGGAAGACGATACTGGGTGGACCCCGGGGGAAGATGGCGGCTACCGTGGCGGGCCCACGTGGATGCGGGGCTACGGCGGGCGAGGAGGCGGACAGCGGTAACGGGCGCCTCTTCTCCAACGGGAGCGGGAAGGGGTTTGGGTCTTTCTCTTCTCGGACGGGCTTCGAAGGCTTCCCCGGCCCACGGCGGGGGCCCGAGCGGCCCCCGCCGTGGGCCGGGGAGAGACTTCGAAGCCCGTCCGAGCTCGCCGGTGGGCCCGAGTCCCTCCTTCCCCCTCTCCTTCGCCTGCGGGAGCCCCTTCCCGGTGGGTTGGAGGCAGCAGGGTGCTGGTGGGGCTCCTTACCGTGGCTTTCCCGCAGTGCCGGGCCTCGGGACCGCTCCCTGCCTGCGGGCCCTGGCCTCCCTGCGCTGTCGCTTTGGGGTTTTCTGTGGGGTTTTTTTTTTTTCTTTTCTTTATGTAGCCCGCGGAGTACCGACAGCAGCTCGTTTATTCCCTGGGCCCACCAAAATAACTTACTGTTATCTGTGTCTGTCTGTCTGTCCGAGACAGGGATCCGCTTCCTGCGGTGATGGAAACCTGTGAGATACACCGATTACAGTAATCCACCAGGAGAGCACAGAGTATAAACACAGTGTGAAAACAGTCGTACTCTATTCTTTACATGTGGTTCTCCACTCATTCTTGCCTCTTCGTGTGTTGTGAGGGTATATCTAAGTAATTCTGATAGCTTTTTAATTATATCATGTAATTGGATAATCATTGTTTTTTCTTTATTCCGGGAGCAATCATTTGGAGCCGTAGGTCATGGTGGTTCTGTTTGGTTTTAGGGTCAAAACTGCTTCTTTATGGGGGAGCTTCTTTCAGAGCTCATTTCCGAATGATTGCTATTTTTAACTGTATGTGTGTATACCTAGATCACTGAGCAAGTTTAGAAGAATAAAGTATGGAGATATATACGTGTATTTCCTCTGCACACACAGTTAGGACTTTTTATATTAAATCTATGCCAGGCTTCAATCTTTGCGATTCAGAATAGAGCCCCAGGTCCTACTTCTGTTAGAATTAATCCAGTTTAAATTACTTTGAAATACCTCTGCTTTATCTCATGTTGACAGATCCCCTGATGTGTTAAAGAATAAGTCATGGCTGGTTGTTGGAAGCTTGTTCACCTTTCTGTAACTGTTGAAAGCAAAATGTTGTTGGTATAATCTGGCATTCTCCTATTTTATTGGCAGAAAATATTACGTAAAGGAGAATAATACATGCTTTTGCAATTTTCCTCTTTATAAGTCTGTTCTGTTTTTTTATGGCTAATGGTGGAATTTTGTCCTGAGCAGCGTGTGGAATTCTGGTGATGGAAACATATAATCTTGCTTCTTTCCACGATGGTAACTAAATGCTCTCTGAGCCTCTAAACGTGCCTGAGTGATAGGGCTTTGTTTTAAATTGGTTAATGTCACTGTTTTGCTGCTATGTTGGGTTTTTTTTGCTGGTTCCAAAGAGCATATGGAGAAGGCAGAGTAATGAGTTAGTCTAACAACAGAGTGTATGTTTATGTTTGTTAAGTAATCAAATAGGCACTTAATAGGGAATATCATTGATAGCTGTCTGCACAGTTTTATGGAAAACAGATCTTGTGAAGCAGTCCTGACTTCATTCTCTTAAGGAGTTGGTTGATAAAGGCAGTTTACAGGATATAGTAGTGCTTGCAAAGTGAAGCACTCGGCTCAGTAGTACTTAACACTGTGATTTTAAATACTCTTTTTAAAGTCATGTGACAGTGGTAGATGGATGAAAAACAGTAAGCTGGTATCTCAGAGTTGGTGGGGAATTGTTCCCTTGCTAGTGGGTTTGTGAAGGTGTCAGAAACCAGTCTCCTCCTGTCCAGCACTTGATTTGTGGCCTTGCAAGCTGTATATAAGATAATTAATTTTAAAAATTTTGGGTGGCACAAATATTAGTGGAATGGTAGTTAATAGTGGCAGGACTTGCATGCTTTGCTCTTGATTATGTGATAAAGTGGGTCTGCTGAAATAACCAAACATATTTTAGCCCACCCTAAACTCGCAGCCCATTTCATTCTAGTTAATCATCCTGCACTGTTAAAGACTTTATTTTTGCTATTTGACACACATAACAGACTAATGAGGGAAGTGGTAGATTCTTCATGTGTTTTATTTGCCATGTAGTTGGCTATTCTCTCCTGTCTTGCTGTTGCTTGATTCCAGACTTCAGTGTTTTAACTTTAATTCCTGATTTTCTGTTTGGAAGGGGCCATAGGGTAAGGAAACTTGAATTTGGGGGTGTTTTATTTGTGTATCAAGAATTTGAGTAGTTACTTTTACCAGAAAAGTTCAGTGCCTCTGTTTTCTTTTGAGCTGCCTGACAACTGTCTTGATTGTTTGTTTCACAAAGCAGTCTCCCCTCTGTGTTCATTATGCTTAGGTAATTGTATTTTTGCTGGCATTGTTTTCCTTGAGCAGATTTTGCTTTCATGTAAAAAATGCCCCCCTACCTTCAATTTAATCCATGTGGCTGTTTGCATTTAAGCACTAGATGTCACTGTTGTGGTTTGTATATAAGTGTGTACATGCATACATATGTGTGTGTGTATATGCATCTATAAGTTATAATTTTTGAACTGGAAAATATATTTTTTTTCACAAAACTCCTAAGCATCCTTTTTTCACTCCTAAGCATCAAAATATTCATTAATCGAATTTCCAAGGCTGCCTTTTACCCAACCTCGTAAATCACTTTAAATCATCACTGAGGTGAGCAAGCACTTGCACTGGATACTTTCTAATAAATTCATTATGGTGGTGTATGCCTGCTTGAGGAGTTAATAGTAACAGCAAGCAGTACATGGCCCTGAACTTGGATAACATTTACATGTGGAGCAAATTATGTTAGTGATGAATACTTGCTAGAAACAGAACTCCTGACTTTTTTTTTTTTTTACCCTTAGATTCTGAGTTAAGCTCAGGACTTCCAGAAGACAGCTACTCTTCAGGAGGTGAAGCCCTGGATGGTGATGATGAAGATGAAACAGCAGCCCTTGGCAATGCAGTTGAAGAGGCAACAAGCTCCAAAGCTGGCCCAAGTGCAGGCTGGGCAGATGCCATGGCAAAAGTGCTCAACAAAAAGATTCCACAAAATAAGTCCACCATCTTGGCCAAGAATAAAAAACTGGAGAAGGAAAGAGAAAAGGAAAAACAAGAAAGGCTGGAGAAGAGGATGAAGGTGAGAAAAAGATGCAGTAATTCATTGTGCAGTCACAGATGGGGATACATGCAAGGTCTCCTCAGTGGGATTTTAGGAGAGTGCTCTGAGACCGTCTCAGTTTTGGAATCTCTCCTGCACAGTTATCTTGAGTAGCTTCAGATTTTTTGCTTTCCAGACAGTCATGCCATAGGGATTTTTCCCTTACTGTTTTTTCTGGGCCATCAGGCAGGCTGATCTTTGGCAGCAGGACTATCTGGTCTGTCAGCTTAAGGTGTTTTTGTTGAGAGGGTGAAAGCAGCTGCTTTAAGCTTAGTTTTCTAATTGCTATTGTTAATTTGGGGTATAATGCACTTTATCGGCATTACAAGTTGAAATAGTTCTCATCAAAAGTGAGAGGGAGAAAAAGAAGAAAACTGCTTTCATTTGAATTCTTGCTGTGACTTCCAAAATCAAAGGCCTCTAGGTTGAGACTGCAGTAATCATTGACGTGGTTGTAAATCATTATTTGCTCCCCTCAATGATTTTCCTGGTAGGAGTTTTCTATTACAATGTCCGTGCCGCAAATGGCTTCTGGTTCTGAAACTGTTATGACGAAAACAAAACTATGTTGGCAATTAAGTCATTTGTTTGTGTGTCTTTAGTGGAACTTTTAATTCCAAGCTGTGATTGATTTACCTTCAGGGTAAAAGTACATTAATAGTTCTAATGTCTCATCTTACCAGTTCTGTTTCAGTGGGATAACCAGGTTATCCTCCTGACGATCTGGGACATGCTGTGGTTAGGCTATGGCCTGCCTGTTAAATACAGAGAGAATCAGGATGGCATCTGCTGTGGTTGTCCTAAATACCTGTTCTCATCCAGTAAATATGTGGGAGTACTGCAAAGCAGAGGTGGGCTGCAGGTCCCCAAACTGACTTGTTTACCCTTGTAAAAACTTGAGAACAGTCTGCCTTGTATTAATTTCTTGCTGACGGTAGCTAGAATAGGGCAGTTCTTTTGATAAAAGGCCAAAACATGGTCATAAACTCACAAATTTGTAGTAGTCTTCCTGTAATTATAAAGATAAGGACTCTGAAATTCGGTGAAAAACTTCTTGCATAAAACAGATGTAATGCAACATCACCAGGCCTAGAACACTGTTAAATTGGTAAAAAGGAAAAAAAAAATTCACTACCTGAAGCAGCGGCTGGAGAAATACAGTGTTCTCCTCTTGCAGCAGGAAAAAAGCTGGTGGTGTTGCAGCCCCTGGCAATGGGAAAGCAGATCAGTTTGGTTTTGAAACAGAGCGCCTCAAAAAAAGAGACGAAAATAAGTGCTGTGCACAGGAGTTCTCTGGTGAGCACTTGGTGCTCTTCCTGGTGTTTGAGTTCTGCCAGTTGTAGTCTTTGCCATGTGTCACTGTCAGTCACAAAGGGTGTACCGTGATTAACTCAGTGGGGGAAGTTAAATTCCTGAGGCTCAAAACATGACGTGCCTATCTTGATAGACCCACGATTTTATTATGTATAACTTTCTCTGTGATCAGCTTGTGAAGTCTTGGAGTTGAAAGCTGTCTTTGAATAATTTCCTTGTCCTTAGCAGCCAGTGTGAAAGGATTTGAGTATCCGTGAACTCCTTTTGCTTGTCTTGAGCCAGAGGCATTACTCTGGTGCGACTCTTTCCTAGTCTTTGTTACAGAAGGCAAGTGGCTCTTTGAGATTTGACTGTGGTCCCTGGTGTGTCAGCGCAAGAGACTTGCCTCAGACCTGTTGCCCAGCCCCATATTGGAGCGCCCCTTAGCCTCAAATGAAACTGAGATTTGTTGATTAGTCTTCTTTTTCCCTCACGCTGCATACTCTGTCAGAGTATGCTGTATTCTCAAATGCTCCATGTTGTGTCACATAACAATATTTATAACGCAGCTTGATAAAAAGCGGGAGTGGGAAATGATGTGCCGAGTGAAGCCAGATGTTGTCAAAGACCGAGACAGAGAAAGAAATCTTCAGAGAACTGCCACGAGGTAAGACTTTTTCTGAATGCTTTCCTTAAATACATGTATATTGAAAAAAGGAGGAAAAGGGGAAGAAAAGGCCTGCACAGGTAATCTGTTTCCAATCAGATTGAACTCTTAAGAAGTGAGTAGCAGGAGCCGAGTGATTTATATTCAGGTTTCCATTGTACAGTATCAAATTCAACAAAAGATTTCAGAAGCTTTATGAAAAAGTAAAAATTTAGATGGGAATGTAATGTTTGTTTAACAGAAGTGCTTTGTTGGATCCCCTTATTTTGTTAATTTAATGCTTTAAAAATGCAGAACAGTTGTTTCTGCTACTCTGTTTCTTCCTTCTCCGCAGAGGATTAACCAGATCCACATCTGTTAAGTTCAGTTGCCTGTTCTGCGTTGCAGTAGTTTGGTGTCGCAGAACTAGTTGAACACCTTGATGTGCTGTCTGTATCTGTCTCCTTACTCATTCCTCTGCCTTGTTCCCCTACTTCAGCTGCTCTTTAAGATCTTGCCTGAGGAATTTAATAGCTGATTGTAGAACAAGTGACATGCTTCTGGGGATGAGACATGCCCTTGCACTGATCTCAGTGCCATCTTACCATGCTTACTTCAGGGTCTGAATAGCTATTTTGTGGATTTGTTTGTTACTGGTTCCTAGCAATAAGTGTGAAGGAAGAGTGAAAACTTGAAGTCTCTTACATTGTAGTAAATGTTACTGCTTAACAGAATTGAGGTTTTAAGTGACCATTTTGGGGAGCTAGAAGCCATCCAGCATCTGCACTGATTAGTTGCTTTGGTAGAGGGTTCATTTCTATAAAGGGAACTTGAGTTAAAATCTTTGTTTTGTTCTGTGTTTTTTTTCCCCATCCCAGAGGTGTTGTACAATTATTTAATGCTGTCAGGACACACCAGAAGAACGTTGATGAGAAGGTGAAGAAAGGTGGGAGCTCTGACAGGCAGCGTGCTAAACTGCTGTCATCTGTTTCAAAGAAAGATTTCATCAATGTTTTAAGAAACATGGAGGGTGCTAAAGGAAACAAGAATCCTGCTGGAAAGGCCGCAAAAAGTAAACAGGTAGGCTTTGTCTGGGAGAAAAAAATGCATACAAGATACCTTCTTAGTATAATTATTGTCCATTAATGTCCCTGCTCTTCAGAACAGCTGTGATCCAAGTGCCTGGGTTTTTCTGAGACTACTTAGGAATGGAGCAAGCAGCTCTTGGCCTGTTTTCCCTGTCTTTTGAGTATCAAGATACAAAACACTGGAAGCTCTTCTGATAAGACATCAAGCCTTGTATACAAATAACTTGGTTTAGCTGTGTGTTTTAAAAAAGAATATGAAAAATCGGATTTTATCTTGGATTTTGCACCAACCATGGAACAAACTGCTAGATTTTAGTGGGTTGTGATATTTAGAATTTGGCCAATAGTAGTTATCAGCTCTTTAAAATTGTTAAAGGCATGGGGGCTCTTCATCTTACATGGTATATTAGACTGTACTACTTGTGTGTACCCGCAGTTTTGGGCATTTCAAACTCAATTCCTCTGGATGATTATGGTGTCTGGAACTGAAGGGCTTTTCCATACAAGTCAATACCGCAACAGAAAGAAACTGAGACATATTAAACACTATACGTAGGCTTTTCTTTCCCTAATTCTGTATGTGTTAGGCTGATGTGGCTTTATTGCTATTACGATGTTTTGGAAAGAACTATTTTAACACATGCCACTTTTTCCAAACGTGCTCAAGAGAGACACAGTTTAGTTGGACTTACCCAACTCTGTGTCGGTTCTTTCAATTCACCAAGTAGCTCAGGGTTGAAAACAAGTTGCTCAGACGTACTCTTTCTCGTATTTCAGAAGCTTCATGTTTTTTGAAGTGTATTTGTGTTCAGGTTTGAACTTTGTGCTTGATAGTGGGTGGAATACTTCTGTTGGCCCAGACTCACAGCAGTTAACTAAGTGCTTTTCTGTGCCAGGAAGAAATACTTTAATCAGTTGGGAGACAACAGTTTGTCATATGTTTTTTGTTTGTTTGCACTTGGGGAGCATGCTGAAACACTGCCTGGCATGACGAGCTCATACAATTTTCATGCAAGTGTAATGTTTAAGTATTTTTTAAATTCTTTAGATAATGAGAACAATTTAGCTTGGTGCTGACACTTTATTTCTCCTTAAATAATTCCAGCTTACTTGTTTGGGGCGGTGTGTGTGTGTGTGTATGTGTGTTGTTTTTTCTTCCCCCCTATCCCNCCCCCCCCCCCCCCCGCCGAATAGCAGAAGAACATCAGAGTGATAGCAGTGCCAACTATTATTGTAGTAGGCATTGAATCAATAGCTGAACAAAACCCTAGGACCTTTTTTCTTTGTGTCAGATTGTAGCGGGGCGATTTTCTAATTACTAGGTCAGAAAACAGATTGCAAATGTTTCTATACTATAAAAACAAGTCTTACTTTGGCAGCATCAGTAACAGCATATTTCCATTAAAGTGCTCTGGAGATGCTGTAGATGCTGGCTGGTACTGTTGGTTTTGAATATTGTTACAGGTGCTGCTTTCACATTGCTTGTGAACAAAGCCTTCAGATTTTGGAATTTTTCATTACTATGAATGAAAAGTAGGTTTTTTTTTTTTGTTTGGGGAGAGGGGGCGGTTTTGGGTTGTTTTTTTAATAGCCATGTCTGCCTGGGTAGACCACCCCTTCCCTCCCTCATTGCATTTGCTTCGGTGACTCTCCATTCAGTACTGAACCAAGCTCTTCAATAACCGATTTTCAAGCTGTTCTTAATCTGCCTTATTTTCTCTTGAGAACATATCTTACCCGTTTAGTAGGCTCCCACCCTCGTAGTTGTTGATGCTTGAGGTTGAGGCCAATGTTCAGTCTCCTCCTCAGAATTACACAAACATTTAGCCACTGAACAGTACTTCTGGCCTCCACTGTCGTATCTCTGCTTCTTGGTCTTTGAGGGTTTTTCAGAGGGTAGTAAGCAGAGATGAGGCTTTTGGGTGGTGAATTCCTTGCAGCAAGAGTTTGGTAGATTGTTTGTCCCATCTGAAAGCTTTTGTTTATTTGTTTTATGGGTTTTTTTGTAGCAGCCTGCTTTGTTTTTAGCAGTTGAGAGTAAGGCATGTATTTCATTTTTAAAAAAGAGGGGGGAAATACATTTATTTATCTTAACAAAAACAATGGAAGAGATGCCAATCCCAAACTTCAGGCACTCTTCCATCAATTAAAATGCAGTCCAGAACAATAAAAACTCTACCCCACCCACATAAAACAAGCAGTCAGCAGGAAAAATAGCAGAATAAAGTTTTCCCAGTGAAAGCAAACCTCTCTTGACTCAAGCCTTGTGCTATGAAAGGAGACTTGACTATATTTGTGAGAATGGGCAAATGCTTTTTCTTACTCTACAGTAGTTTTTGAATGCAAAATTTGCTGATGTATTTTTGAAAGTTTGGTGGCTTCTTCAAAATGTCAGCGGTCGATGAAGGAAACCCCTTAAAGCTCTGTTGTGGTTGACTATTTAATCAGGTATGTGTGAGAAAAAGTAGTTAAATGCTCTGTAAAGGCCCATCTGTATCAGTGGGATTTCATGGTAGCACAATCACTTAAAAAAGTTTGGTTTCTATTTCCGTCAGCTTCATGCATTGACGGGAAGGACAGGTAACCTGTGCCCTGTGAGAACGTTGTTTATAGTCTTGTATACTTTTAGGCATTGGCCTATTTAGGATATTTATTTATTATTTATTATTTAATATTTATTCCTTGGTGTACACCCACCCAATGTAGCTCTGAAAGAAAGACACTAAGGCTGTGAAAATTTTCTTGTGCCATGTGAAACTGTAGCCCTTCTTGGGGTTTTGCGTGCCCAGATGGGAGTAATTACTTTTCTGAGTTGGAGCCAAAAGCTTTGCCTTTCATATCATTAGCTGTTTATCAAGGTATTTCTTAATCCTTGCTGAGCCAGCTGACTTGTGTAATATTTTTCCCTGTTTTTTTCCAAGGTACATGATGCTTGCCTCTGGGTAAGATCATCTAACTTCCCTCCCCTCACCACCTTATCTGAAAGCCTTGCAATGTGGAAGAAAAATTTAGTAATTTTCTTTTTTTAAAAAATCCCCTGTGATTGTTTTTTGAGTGGTTTGTGTTTTGGGGTGGGGTTTTTTTGATTGGTTGGTTGGTTTGTTTCATTTTGGGTTTTTTTGTTTGTTTTGGGGTTTTTTTTTGTTTTTGGGGTTGGGGTTTTTGGGGAAGCGTTTATTGGGAGATATGAGAGCTTTCAATTTTGTTCAACACAATCCTTACAGACCAGATTTTCATTTCAGTATGTGTTGGTTGTATCTTGCAGCTTCCCACCTGTAAGATACCATAAGAAACATTATTAAGCTATAGGTTTAAAAAAGGTCCATATTGTAGATGCTGCCTTTCCAGCCCTAGATGCTGAAGTCATCTTTATGTCTATAATAAAAATACAGAAGTAGGTAGTGGCAGTACCTTCAGGTTCTTAAGAAATTCCTGGGTGCTCTTAGCATTATGGGTTAGAGATGTACCTTTGCTTCCAGGGCTGAGTGAAGTTTCTGATCTCTTAGAGTTGCACAGACACGTTGACTGATGTAGTGAATTACATGAGGTCTTGAAATCTTAACTGTAAGAAAACAAAGAAATTCAGAGTTAACATTCACGGAGCAGCCTCAACTCTTCTCCCTTGCTGCATGTCAGTTACAACAGGGTCGTTCAGTACCAGATGCTCTCATCTTGACTTTCCGCTTATGGTTTGTGCTACTGCCTGTAAAGCATTACTGAGTGGTAAAACATTTTCTAGTGACATATAAATAACTGGCATGGAAGTTACAAATATTCTTTGTGAGAAGCATAACCTGCGCTCATCAACCTTTAATTTTGCATTAGGCCTTTGTAGCATGGTTTTCTGAATCACCTGTGTTTGCTTCAACTTTTAAGTTTTCTTGCACCAGATCTGCTGCAGAGCATTTCAGTGGTAGAAGTTGAGAGCAGGATATCCTGGTCTACTTCAGTAACCTTGATCCAAATTCTGCAAGGTAATTTTTCTGTAAACTGTGCTGACTACATGACTTGGAGGTACAGTTTGCTTCCTGTGTTGTGATGGCATCTGGAAAAAAATGGTGTGTTAGTCTCAAAATTATTCTAAAATAATTTATTGATGGGAAAGAAGATGAGCAGAGAAGAATACAAGTGCTATTTCATATCAGCTATTGCTCATAAGGGACTTGAAATAAAATGCTTTTCCAGAAAAGTTCCTTCTGCCTGAAGTGTACTTTATAAATGCTTTCAGTGTTTGGGAAGTACTTTGTAAACACAGTAATTAGAGTCAGGTTTACTACAGATCTTTCTTTTGTTCATAAGACTTCTAATATTCATAAATATTTTAATTTTAAGCAGTAGTTTGAAGATTGTTTAAGGGCAGAAGGAGTACTACGCTTCCAACTACGACTGCTGTTCTTGCTGGGACACAAGACGTGGCATGAGGGCTTTTGTTTTTCAAATTAGATGGGGATATAAACGTGCTTTCTAGTTAAAAAATTAGATCTGTTTAAAACCTGTGAGAGTGTCTGCCTTCTTTTTCTTGCAGCTGCATAAGTATTAGCTATTGGCATGTTGTTCTGCCTTTTCCCACAGTTTCCACAGTGTAGAAATGGGGAGGGGAAAAAGAAAAGATTATTTTCATCCATATAGCTGTTTGGAAGGACAGTAGTCTGAACAATTGCTTCAACCAGCTGTAGGAAATAGTTTATTTCTGAAGTATGGATGAAGGCATAGACGATTTCTAGAAATCTGGTAAGGTGTATCAACACCTCTTTTAATCTTAAAAAGAAACTTTTTTTCTTAGGTGATAATGACATGGCAGAGTAGCAGAAGTTTATTACTACAGCTGTTGTTTGCTGGTTTTACAGAACTAATTGAAGGAGTAACCAGGCATGTGTGTATTCCAGCAGATTTGAGGGGGCAGCCAAGTATTAATTTAGTTCAGCTGCAGCCCCAGTAGATATGTTCTCCCAATTTTAATAAATGTTTTCCCATCACATGCCCAGGAACTTTTAATTTGGATTCCTTTAGAAATCATGCATTTGTATCTGTTTTTTCCAAATGCATGTACACTTTCTTGAAGGTTACCTCGTATATGTTTGGAGCTGATGCTTTTAATGTAGTTTTTTTTGGTTTTGTACCAAAAGGCTGCTGACTACCTAATTGTATGGTGTACTCTGATTTTTATCCTTAGGGATAAATGCAGTGCAGCCTGCCACCAGTTTGCTATAACCTGACTTCCTTATGTTCTTGAAGGTGAAGGTTGTTGTGCAGTATTAGAAGTTGTTGATGGCTAGATCTTTACTTGAAATCTGTTCACAGGAAGATGTATTGGCTTACCCAGTTTGGGTTGCCAGCAGGGTTAGGTTTTTAAAATCTCCAAGCTCAGTTCCCCATCTGTTGCTGTAGCTGTTAACACACATCTGTGTTAATGTGGGAATGTAAGTCTTTGTCAATATTTACATGTGTATTTGTGTATTCCCTTTCTGCTCTCTTTTTTCAGATACTTGATCCGAATTCAAAAGGGGAAAAAACCTGTGATTTTGCATTCTGTTTCCATCAAGCTTTTTGTCCTCTTCATATTTCATGTTCCTGACAGGTTCTTTCCCCCTGCACCTGCAGGCCAAGCAGGCAGCCTGGCGTGTGAGAGCAGCCCTGACAACTGCTCACACAGCAAGACCAGTTCCCGGTTTGTCATCGTGAGTCACGCGTGGTCCAGTTGAATGCTGTCTTCTAAGATGCAGATAATATGTGACCAGTGAGGACAGATATTTTAAGAGAATTTGGGTACTAAATGCCCCTCATATCTACTTAGGTGATGCCTTCAGGTTTGGGGAGGGCAGTCCTCCAGATGTTTGTAACTTGGTCAGATCTGGGAAAATGTTCATAGAGATAACAAAAGACACGTGCCCAGCTCACAAATACATCCTTAACTGATTTTTAAGTCCAAAAAGAATGAAAGATGCAAGGTTTTAATGGATGCCTGTAGGAAATGTCTCTTTCCTCCATAGAGCAGTAGACAAAATATTTTAATTTCATCTTTCTGTGAAAAGGGATGAAGTGATTTTAGTTGAAACATCCGGAAAGCCTTCAGCATAAAGTAGTTGAAGTTTGGTAAATTTTGTAAGTGAATATAAACAAGCACTTGTGATTGAAATGTCAGTCAATAATGACATTTTTGAAACTGACTGGCCTTGCTGTTTGATTATTAGTGCACAGGATACTATGGTGGTGGTCTGTTTCCCCAGAAGATGATGCAAGGCTTTTTTTCAGTAAAACTAGAACAACCACATTTGAAAATCGTGTGGTATACATCTTCTTTTGATCTTCCTGTAAGTATACAAAGCTCAAAAAGTCAAATCCTATTAGACTTTTATCTGGTAAATTGAGTTGGAAGCCTTATAAAAGCAGCTCTCTACTTTTGGCTGTGTTCGTAATTCGTATAGGCAGGGCAATGTACTTAGAGAAAAATAGATCTAAATATTTCATAAAGTTTTATAAAAAAAAGTTCTCTGGAAGTAAGAAAGATCGGGTGGAGCCTGTCTATCTAAACCAGTTTGTTTCCTCATCTAAGCATTTTCTGTTGGAAATTATCTTGAAAAGTGATTCCCTTACTTTGAAGTTTTGTTAAGGTATAAAATGTTCTGATTCCCAGAGTGTTGAACTAGCAGATGTGTATTGTAAATGACCTGTGTGGGCATCTACTCCTCTGTTTACCTTGGTAGACTTCAGGAGTGGTGGGTCGAACTGCTTCCAGCTTCCAATGGTTTGAGAGTTGCTGAATTCATTTGTTTTGTTTTTTTCTATGGAAAAATCTGGCCAGTTTTTAATGAATGTTTCTGAAATTTACTGAAAGCTTAGAAGATACACGTTTTTTTGCTACTAACCTAATATTACTACAAATGATAGTAAACCTGTCTTCTTGGAAAGACCTGACCTCTTTTTGGTTTGTTGCTGAACCCTGGACAGTGTTCTGCATGTGGTCTGTGTCATTTCTTCTCCACCTGCAGGTGTTGGGAAAACCCATACAAAACGTGCAAGGAGATGGAAGGGTCAGAAATACAGAGAAAGGGTAGCCAGATGGCTAAGATAAGGGATTGGGATCACGGGCAGTTTACACATTCCCTCTTCAGGTTTAAACTGCCTTTAGAAAGCAGCTTGGGAGTGTTGATGGGTATAGTCTGTTTCTTAATGAGTTTTCCACTCACCCACAACGGTGTGAGGGAAACTGCAGGAATATAAAATCAAAGAGACGTGGATTTGCAGACATTTAGGATATGTTGCAAAAGCCATTTAAATAAAAGCAGGGGCAATGCGGGTAGGGAGGTTTACCCTTACAAGCTGCTTAGTAGTCATAAAAACTTCAGTATTTCATATTTAGTAATAAAAATACACAAAAGCTAGTTCTTTGTGTTTTGCTTTGTGTGTCCCCTGTCCCACCCCACCCCCCCCCACCTCATAGTTTTTTGGATCTGTGTACTTATTTTGGGACTCAAATGTAAGTGGAAATCCTGAGTCAGGGAGAGGAGGCTTTTTATTAGCCCCACTTCTTCCTCATCAGCTACTCTGTGAGATGATTTCTTAAGTGCTGGAAGCGAAGGACTTGGTCATTACTGTAGCCTTTGTTGTTTGAGACAACCTTTTGGGACTCACTCTGTTATGCCTCTTGTTGAATCATAATGAAAAACAGTGGATGATTTCAGCATCGTTTGTAGGAAATAATCTGAGTCACATTCAGATTATTCAAAAATCTGCAAGCTGCTAATTTATTCTAAAAAAGGATCAAAAAATATTCTAAACAGCTGCAGGCCTGCATGTTTCCTTACTGTGCCAACAGGCAAGCTTTTATAAAACCCTGCAGAAAATTTTAGGTACCCGGCTACGATAGTGCGTAAGTGTCTTGCATAAATGGGTGACATCTGAGAAAAATCTGTCATGACTCAAAGATGTTTGAAGTAGACTGTTGAAAGACGTTAGTACTTGACTTCTGAGGGATAGCACATCAAAGGTCTTTCTCTTGACCGGATGCTTTTTACTAGGCACTCTTGCTGTATCTGCATATTTTCCAGGTACAATTGATGCTTCGGGAACTGTGCCACTTGCAACGATGATGTTGTGGATCTGCATAGTGTTCAGGCTGATCTTTAAACTCCGTCATGTCTTCATTCCTGCAGGAAATGCACATTAAGAAATGTAGGAGCAGCTGACGGAGAGAAGTATTTTTTATCATGTGTGAGAAGTTGTGTGGCATTTCTTTCAGGGTTGAAATGCTTAAGTAATCAGAAAAGTTCTTTCTTCCTTTACTTTGAATCCCATCCAAACAGAAAAATTCTTGGTTCATTGTTTTCCTTTTAGGGATAGCAATCCATTGTGGTAAGGAATCGTCTATATAAGTTTGCTCTTGGTAATTAACCAATATGCTTTTTGGTACAAAATGAACAGTATTTTTGCAGGCTGGTTACCAGAGACTTACGATTAGCTAGCATGAAAAGCTGTGCTTTCTGATGGACAGCATTGTCTTTTCCAAGTCAGAATTCAACTCCTTTGAATACCATAACTTACTATACATTTTTTTTGTCTGATAAGCAATGGAAGTATAACGTGTTACTTCAAATACAAAAGTCTTGATCATATGTTGTTTTCAAGCACGGTACTCACTGGGTCTTTACATCAAGAATTAATTGATTTCAGTGCTGTGCAGTCTTTGCTCTAAGGATCCTGTGGTTCAAGTACATGAAACATGAAAGCTTTTTGGAGATTTGTGGATGAAGAATGGGTAGGAGTAACAGGTGCATACTGAGATAGTAGTGGCCAGTATGGTAGGCAGTAATTTCACTGTCAGTAATATAACTGCAGATAAACGGGTATTGCAGATGTGAGGATAAAAGCGTATAGATGAGGATGATGAAGCAATTTTGTTTTTACAGGACGAAAAAGGAAACGTGATTGAAAATCAGTAGTGATGTCTTACTGAAGCACTATACTGTCTGGAAACTTTCTGTCCTGGTGTGTTGCATGATAACCTAATACAGGGAATGTGTGATTTCTCTCTTTCCAGGTATCTTCTCTCTAATAATTTGCAGTCTACATTAAGCTAATTTCATAGTGAGTTATAAATTACAGAATATATTCCACAAGGGGAATTGTTAGTATGGGTAAAGGTTCATACCTGTGTTGTAACTTAACTATAAGATTGTTTCATTAGGTGAGGCTTATTTTCAGGTGAGTTTTTATTTGATGATTTTTTTATTTTCTGTGAGTAGCTCCTGGGTGTTGCATGCCCATGCTGTTCATCATCTCATTAAAATGTGTAACGGGAATCTCAATGCCAGTATGGCCAGACATTGTCTTGCAGCAGCATGTGGTAAAATTCCCTGTGTAGCGGAAGGATTTCTGCAATGGCTGCTATTGGAGCTGGAGCACAGCAGGGGCTGAGGAGTTCCAGAGCATCCTGTATGCAGAAGGACCCTGTGCTATGCTTGAATTCTTAAAATATTTTTGCTTTTTCTGACAGAAATAGATTTATGTGGTTTCTGATGAACTAAGGCTGAGAAAATCTGTTCTCTTGTAAGCTCTTTCTGTGAGTCTTTGCAACTGAGCATTTAGTAACAATGCTAATGATTTTTCTTTTTTGCTTAAGTCCAGATGAATGCTTGTTTTTAGAAATTCTGTAATTCAGTTCTGACCCCTCTAAGGTTGGGGCATGTTTAAGCCTCTGCGTGCCAACCCAAAGCATTCCTTCTCATTCACACATCCCCAGTTGTAGTAAACCCTAGAGGAGGATGTGAGGATGGGGAGATTCCTCATGCAGGTCATTAAGCTCTGGGTGGTCTTCTGGCTGTGCTCAAAAGGAAAATCAGTATTTGTTCTCGTAGTAATAATTCCAGCGTGTTACTTGCAGCAAAGTTTGAACAGGAACAGCAGGTTTCAAAACACACTGTAAAAAATTTCATTCTTAGATTTATTTACTAGAAATGCCAGTGCAGATTCTGTTGTGCACAAGAGACTTTGTGATCTGAGTAAATCTCCTGTGCCGCTGCTGATACCTGCAGCTGATACCTACTTCGTACTAAGGCCATTTAGTTCAGGTACTCTAGTTTCTCATTCAGAGAGAGGATGCAAATTGGTATTGAATGACTCTCACCTTAAGGAATAAATGAATGTGCAGAATTATGCTGCAGCAGAATAGACTTCTGTTGTGCAGCTCGCATCTTCTGCAAGCTCGAAAATGCTTCCCAAAGTGAGTTGCTGTTGAGACTTCAGCTTGGAAGTTCAAGGTAGTAGCGGTACAGGAGATGTTCTCGGTTTCCGGATCTGTGTTTTTCTGTATGTTTGGGATCAGGTGTACGGGAACCTTTCTTACAGTCAAGATCTCACTGTAATTCAAATTTGATAAAGTTGCAAGCAGCACTGATGATTAAATCCAAGTATCACTTTTCTTTTACAAATCATTACATTTTATTTTCTGCTTGTATTGCTGCTTTAGGTAGTTCAACTGTGGTTTTCTTTATTTCTTCCCAGCCTAAAGGAAGCTTATTTTCTTAGCCTGTGAGCTTGGATATTCCTGAAAACAAATTTAGGAGAAATGATTATGCTGGTGTTTCTTGTTTTCCATTTTCTCCCCCACTTCTACCAAGTGGGGTTTTTTTAAGGTTTTTTTTTTTTTTAAACAGATTTACCTCAGTGTATGCCTATGCTGCGTTTTTTTGAGCTAGGTTGAATCCATCTTGCTTGGGGATGAGAAACAAAATAGCAGCAGTCATTGGGAGCAAGATGCAGGCTGCCAGGAAAGGTAACTGTCAGATGTATCCAAGAATGCATCTTGGCAGTTACGCTTTTTAACTTCGTTGTGACAAAAGCTGCCCTGTATTTCAAGGTCTTAGATGTTTGTATTGAGCAAAACAGAGGGACCTGGGGAGGCAGTTCAAATTAATTAGATATGTTAGAATTGTTTTCTCAGGGCTTAAAGCTGTTGCTTGAGAGATATTTATGTTAGAAATTCCTTCCCTGACAGGTACAAATAAACATTTATTGTATGTGATGGTAAAGAGGGATGCCCCTGCAAGCTCTGGCATTTCATCTTGTACACGGAGCAAAGGCGTGGGAGCCCAGCGTGCTGATTGTAATTCCTAGGTCTGAAAAATGTTCATTTGTTAATACCCTGCAGTTACTGTCTTCCAGATGCAGTCTGTAGGGGAATCTCTATGGTGATGTTAGGTACATTCGCTGTTTTACAGATGCAGAAACTGGGGGTATGTTCAAGTGACGTGAGCTGGTGAAAAGCAGAGTGAAATGCTGGCTTTAATCTGTGCGCTGTCATTTCAAGACATGTCTTTTAATGCCATTACTTACCAGTAAGCATTATGGGACTTTGGTCTGCTTATGCACAGGGTTCTGAAAAGTCTGGCAAACTTGCCTGCTCTGGTTTTAGGATGTTGCTGTGCCAGTAAAGCAACAGATGAAAATGACAGTGTCCTGTGGCTTACACAGACTGAACTTAATTCCCTTAAGCTTTCAAGGGAAGTAGGCTTTGAGCTAAGGCACTTGTTCGCAGACTGCTGCTGCTTCTAACAACTTCAGAAGGGGCAGAGAGGATCAATCTCCCCCCTGAGTAGAGTGGCAGTGAAGTCTGCCAGAACTCCAGTATTGAGTTTGGCAGGTCTCAGTTGAAGATATTTACTGTGATGTCATTTATCAAGAGTGAATTGTGTAGCTCCAGATTTTTGCAGGGGTAAAGAAATGAACCAAAACAGGGAGATTTCTAACTTGATGTTGTTTACATAGCTGCTGCTGATACCATGAGGCTTTCATAGACCAATTCCTCCAAAAGCATCCAGGAGGCAATTCCATCCCGGGTCGTGCAAGGGGCAGCTGTTTGTTCTAGGTGACAGACCTGAGCTTTCTTGTTTGGTGGGTGGGTGGTTGGCTCTATTAGGGCTTGGCTAAGAATTTCAGTTCATCTTGTCCAGGTGCAGATTTTACAGGGTATGTCTTCAAACCAGAATTAGTTTGGTAAGTATGTCCCCACTGCAGAACCCTACTTGTGTCAGACTTCAGCTAGTGCTGTGATAGCTTAGGGGGCACATCAAACAGGCAAGATGGTGTTTGTTTCATTTATATGATGTCTTTTCAACTGCACAGTCAGTCTGTCCCGGCAAGTAAGTGTCTGTAGTAGAGTAACCACACTGCGTGTCTTGGTCTGTCTTGTTTCAGTTCATGATAACAAGTGCATCGCTATATGTACCAGTGACTCCTGTGGTATTTTACTCACCGCTGCCTCTTAGACCTTTTGAAATAGGTTGCCACACCTTCAGGCAAAGAACAAACCCATTCAAATATATGTATAAAAGAGGAGAGGAAAAAAAGCAACACCAGAATTTTTCACTCCTTGCCTTACCCAAAGATCCACTGTATGTAGCATTAAACACTGATGTTTATGTAGCCTGCTTTGTTTTCATTTGGGGATGTTCAAAGGGGACTTCAGTGTTGTAGTGAAATGTGGGAGATGTGGATGAACAGCTGACTGGAAGTTCAAAAGCAGTTGTATAGAATGAAAACTGGTTTATTTTCCACGTGCCAAGAATCAGTATTGTTTAATTTAGATGAAACCAGATTATGGCATTGAAAACCCAAGTGTATTAACATTCTTACATAAAGCAAGTTGGGAAGCGATGTTACAGTTGAACTAATTGTTAATTATACAAATAGTCTTCCTGCGTGTTTTCTTAAGACTCCAGGAATGTTTTGTGATACAATAGATATGGGGGAGTGTTTATTCTTAGGGGAAAATAGAGCAGTAAATGAGTTAGGAATGAAGATATGGAACGTGGGGTTTTCTTCACTTGGGAGCATGCTTAAAATTGATTAAATATTTGATTTCAAGGCTTTAATCTTCATCTTTGAGGCAGGGACATGCTGCCTCTGTCTTTCTCCTTAGAGCTTGTTGTAAAACTCTGTTCAAACCTTTGTGATGCCTTACATAGTGGGTAATGCTATGGAGGATCAGCATCCCTCTTTTGTTGAGGTCCTGCTTTTGTCCTGTTGTTCACTTGACATAGCCAGAAAGAAGGGTTAATGGCTGCTGAATAGTAGCATGTGATGAATTTGAGCATTGGGCTTTTCAAACCTTGAGCCTTTCACTGTCATTGCTCACAATAACCTACTGCTTCTGTGCTGTTTAAAAACCAAACCAAAATCCTTGTTCTGCACGTCTGGGGGAAAAATGGAATCTCTGTCGGTTTTATTATTATTGAAAAAAAATAAGAAAATCCGATTGTTTTGTAAGGAAGGTGAGATTTTTCCGTTTAGGTATTTCAAATTTTACTCTGTGGCATGGTCAAACAGTGATTTATAAAAGGTCTGGATTAAAAAATAAGAAGCTTGGTGACTTTTGTAATCTTTTCAATCTTTCTCTACTCTGCAAAAGTAAATGTATAAAACAACTGAACTACAGTTAAAAAGGGAGGGGTGAAGTTATCCTCTCCTGCGTCCCAGAATGCAGTACTTGTGTTTGCATTAATACAGATCGTTCCCATGTGAACATCTTAAGGTCTGCCTAGGGACCTACCTTATCTGTAACTCTTTAATTCCAGGTAATTGATTACCCTGTCTGAGATGATTTCAGGCTTTACTGGGTATAGCATTTGAAGTGAACTGCTGCAAGAGTGGAAAGTGGTTAGGGGGCACCACCCTGGGGAAAAGAGGGATTGTTGGGATGGGAGAGTTACTTGTAAGAGTAGGCATTAATGAGAGCAGCTGTGAAGGCAAAAAAACCACCTCAAAACAAAGCACAGTGCAGACATCTTGAGGAACAGCTGTAGAGTTTCTCTTTTTTTTTGAACTGGGTGCTGGGAGATTCCTTTTGGGAAGGAAAGTGTTAAGACTTGTTACCCTATTTTTGTGAGAGTACTCTTTCAAAACAAACTGCAGGAGAAGTCACATTTAGCATTTCTCCTTTGGTTATCTATTAAAAAGACGTACCTTCTTTGGCAGACTTCTTGCGCTCAAGTTGGTGTGATACAATGTGTTAGACTTACAGTGATGGACCTGCATTCTCTGTTCCTCATTTTTCCTGCTGTTAAATTCTGTATGCTGTGCTCTCTGAAAGATTGCACAGATGTCAGCCTAAATATGCCATTGTTCTATGTATTGTGTATTCCTAGATGCACAACAAAGAACAGGCATGAACAAATGCCTACAGCGATCGTACATTTACTATGGGTTTTGCATCTAGTAGGCAAATCTGCATCTGCAGAGGATGCTGTAACGATGACCCCCGTGCACTGTACAGTATCAGGAGGTGCTGGTTACTTAAAATAGAGTCAGTCAGTTGAGGTCTGTCCTTTTGAACAAAAGGGAAAAGCACACCTGAGATGCCAGTATTAAACTTTGTTTCAAAGACAAAAGTAAATTATTGTTTTCAGTGCCCTTGATTCCACTTTGGTAGGACAATTTTTTGCTTGTCTGTGGGACGCTGAGCCACGTTGTTCCTCAGAACTATTTTGCTACTGAGGCTTAAACCACTGAAATTCTTCCTCAGTACATTGAACAGGTTTTAGTATTTTCCTTCAGTGAGAATGTAGGAATAGCTTCAAGCTGTTCTTTGAAACTGCTGCCACAGGATGGGGCTGTTGCACTGCCCAAATATGATCTGTCACTTAAAACAACTGCAACCGAGCACTTTCAGTGCTAACCTAAAGCTACACTCCTGTCACTTTTCTTTATTATTCACCAGTCCGTGTAGTGTTGCCTCAGTTTATCCACTTCCAAGAGGTAGGAGATTTGGAGTAAGGTGGTGTTGGCTTGCTGAGTGTAGATCAACTTTGTTTCTTTTAGAGGCAGCTTTGCACCATATGACAAGCCCAGGTAGTGAGGTAATAATCCACATAAAGGGGATTTGGTTCACGTATCGCAGAATATGTTAAATATTAAATCGGGGGGGGAGGGTAGGCCTTTATTAAATCCATATTTGTGTTTTAGAAATGTGCCAAGAAGTGTTCTAATGAAGCAGCACCTGGGGGTTAATAAATGATATCATGAATCCATTCTGATTGCCAAGAAAGATTTTAATAAAGTAAGCCATGCCCAGGGTTGACTGTTTCATCCATGAGGAATAATTGTTTTGTTTCCATATTTCTTTTATTGGTTGGTTAAAACAAGTTTGCTTATTAGCATCAAGTCATTTATGATCGTCCTGCGTATTTCTGTGTGCCATTTGCATAAAGAGCTAGCCCTTTGTAGGTCTGCTGACGCAAATTGTAAGAGTGTGAGAGGTGTTATTTTGATTGCATGAAGAGCTTCCACCTTTTACTGCCTTTCACATTCATCACATCTTCCTCTGTTCTCCTCTCCTCAAACATTCAGGGTGAAGCGAAGTCTGAAGAGGGACCAGAATGGAATATACTGCGTGATGACTTCATGATGGGAGCATCTATGAAAGACTGGGACAAGGAAAGCGATGGAGAGGGCAATATTGAACAAAGAGGTGGTCTGAAACAAGAAGATGACAGTGACTGAATGAAACTGAAAACCGTTCAAGATAATGTTTTATCTTCTATACGTTGTTTGGATAAAAAGTCAGCATTCTGTGAATGTACAACACTTGGAGGATATCTCTTTTTTTTTAAAAAAAAAAAAAAAAAGACTTGCACAACTTTGGAGTGTTTTCTCCTCCATGTCAAACTTTTATTTAATATAGCTTCATTTGCTATACTGAAATCCTGAAATATTTTCCAAAACATGTATAATTTTCAACATATTTCCAAAACATTTTGTACAGTCAAAATAGTGGCACCTGCCCAATGACAGAAAGATTTTGCCAAGGTCATTAAAAGTTTATACATTAGTCATGGCAATTGATGTATTAGTGTGCCTGCATTTCCAAATCAGTGTTGCACTTTGAAGAGTTGTTAGCAATTCGCAATAGAAATGGCTTACAATAAACACAGAAATGCCGTCACCTTGTAAAGTTATCGGACTCCTATAGAGTCTTTACTACTTTGGCCAGAAAAGGTTTTGTAGATAATAAAGAAAAATAACCATTAATGTGGTAGTTCTGGTCTTGGAGAATTAGTTTGATTGGAGACAACTCTGGAAACATAATTGTAAAAACAGAGACTTGACCCTACTGACTAGCTTTTATGTTTATATATATATATGTGTCTATATCTCTATACATATGTATGTATGTTTTTTTCCATTGCAAGTCTGAAGCTGTATAAGCTAAGAGACTGGTAAGAAAGGAGAGGACAGTTGTTGTAATTGGATTTGTTGGAGGAGGGAGAGCTTTTCCAGCAACACCACATAAAATTGTATTCAGTGTTGCTTCGTTTGCAGTTCTGTTGTTCTGGCCTTTTTCAGTAAGGAGCTGAACCTCGAGATCCATCCTGTGGGTTTAGTCAGCTATAATGCTAGTACCTCTGGTCCGTAAAGGGTCCAACAAAAGCCCTTCCTCTTAGGTGCGTACTGTAACAGTACCAAATTTTGGAAGACATCTCTCAGCGTAACGGTATTGGCTTTGTTTAAGCTACAGCAGTTTCTCCTAACTAGTTGTTTGGTTGTGAAGGTGCAGATGCTAACGCACATAATAAGAATATATTCTATATAAGCATATGCATACAGAAGGAAGTGCATTGGGATTAAGGTGTTCTAAACGAGAAGCTGGGGTTGAGTTCTGCTGCCTTCACTGTTCCAGACTGGCTGGCTGATGCTGTGTCGTTTGTTTAACTTTGCTATCGCATTTCCCCACTTGCTATGTGAAGAAAATGCCTTGGGGCCTATTAATTGATACTTAACATACATAGTACTGTTCTGTCTGTTTCTACAGATGTCTTGCGTACAAACGTTTCTTTGTACCTGCTTATATGCAAGATATGATTAGGAGCGACTTTCAAATTTTCAGTCTTCAGCATTGAAATGTGTAGCGGGACGGTGGATTTAGATTTTCCTAACGAAGGCCTTGAGGAGGGGAAGGGGTTTGAACTTTGTGGATACTGCAGGATAAAAAATATACATACAAAATGGCAGAGAAACTCATCCTAACAACTGGCAGTGGTTGTGTTATCCCTAGCCTATTCATCTGGTATATATTGTAGCATAATTCTTTGAGGAGAACTCAAAGCTAACAGCAGAAATGTTTAGATTTTCAAGCTGTTTTGAGCGTTAAACATATTAGGTATCTGAAGAGACATTAGTTTGTGGCCTGATATTTATTATCACAAATGAAGGCATACACCCAAAATATCAAGTGGCAAAACCACAGAAGTTTGACATGTGGTTATCCCAGCTTCTGAAGGCTAGACATCTGTATAGCTGTTCGGCAAGAGCTGGCATCTCATTAGTGCAATACAAAAATATACTACAATGAATTTTGAGTCTATGAAGCAGCGTAGTAGTCTAATCTGACATGGCTTTCTTTCTATAGAGTTCAGTTACTTTGTGTGGAAAAATTACAATAGCACCCTTAAATGTACAGTTGTTCTCTAGTTTGATATCCCCAGTCTCAAATCAAACTTTTGGAAAATAATCTAGGGAACTATGACATCCTCAGGTGATTATTACAAATTTCAAAATACTTTCAGAATACTTCCAGAATACTTGGGTGTTTATGAGTTTTATTTGTGCATTTTTGAAGTAACATTTTGATTAAAGCACTGAAGTGTCACTTGTGTATTTAAGAAAAACGTGGAATATATCAATATTGCTAAAAAGATCTTGAGCTTCCATTTCATTTAGAGCGCACAGCAGTACTTTTTGCCTGTGACAGGTGGGAGCGATATTATTTTAATTTTGGGCATTCAGTCATCAATTTATTTCACAAGTTTTGTTTTAATTGACTAGCAATTCAGAAGAAGTGTTAAACCCTGTCTGGCCCCCACACCTTCCAGTCTCCCCTTTCAGCTGTGGGATCAGTTGCCCTCCCTGCCTCCCTACCCGCTTTTTCAGTAACGTTCTTCCTTTTTGATAGCTACCAAGAACACCCTTCAGCGGCTTTTCCCAGCCATCAGAGTACTCGCTCTGTTTTGCCTGCTCCCATGAATATCTCTGCTTAAGCAAAGCTGTGCCGCTGCCCTTCATTCCAGAGAGCATGAATCATCTCAACTTTGTATATTTCTGTACCTATCTATATAAAGCCAATAAGGATGGGGTGGTTCCAGTTTTGTTAGGCTTCAAGCCAACTCCAGAGTATGTAGAGTTTAATATTCTATGGATTGCAAAGCAACAAAGTTTTGTTTAATAAGAGAAGGCACAGGGTCAGCTTTTCCCCATGTCTTTTATCCTCTGGTCTAATTTTTCTTCACATTAATTGTGCTAACTTTTTTCAGCAAGGAAAGCATGAGTTGGCCTGTGGAAACAGAAGGACCATCTTCTCCCTGCTTTTCTTCAGCTGGCTGTTAGGGAAACACTTCGGGAGTGGTGGTGGAATATCCTTCTTGTGCCTGATGCTACTGCACCTCAGTGTATTTCTTCCCTGCTAAAACACGGAGGGAAGAGCTCCCACTTCTGCAGCTGTGAGGCAGGTTCTCCTGGGTTCACAAGTTGAGCAGAACAAAAGAGCTGGAAGCTGCTGCCTGGGGCCCCTGCCGCTGCCTAGTGGAGATAGGGCTTTTTTGTGTGTGTGTTTTGTTTTAAAGAGAGAAATGAATTGTTTGGAGGCCATAAAAGTGTTTTGACTATCTGATGCTTCCAGAAGAAGGTGGTCTGTAAAGCCGCATCTGTTCAGAGCTGGCTCAGTAGCTGTCTCCAGGGAGGAAGGCAGAAGTCATCTGGCACACAACACACTGCACAACTTAAAATGACAAACTCCTCATTCTTATGAAATGAGTCCTGGCATAGTTAATATCCACACAGAGCAGTCATCAATGTTGTTCGCTTCCAGCCCCTGCAAATTGCTCAATGATTTCTTCAAGACTTGCTGAGGTAAGGAGTAAGAGGGCCAGGAGAAGGCTTGAAGTAGTGAAGACTCTTAGGATCTTGTTAAATAGATAGGAGCGTCGTGCTAAATAAGACATTAAACTTAGACTCTAGGACCTCAGTGGCAGACACTGGAGACTGGAGAAGTTCCTGGTTAACAGATGGCGGAACACTGCTGATTTAATTTAGTGGTATTCTAAAGCAGTGGCTTTTAACCTCTTGTCAGTGTGTAAATCTCAAAGGTCTACCTCTGCAGATGATCTAGCAGATAAGGGCTTTTCCTTAGTCATTCTTTTTCAGACTGATAGGGATGGCTGATACTTCTTAGACAAAGCATTTTGTTTTCAAATGCATCTTTTTAATTGCTTTTCTGTCTTAGGGGACATGTTGACATAAAACTCCAGTCAAACTGGATAGCTTCAACACCAAAGATGCTTGTGTTTGTGTAATGCTTCATCCTTTGAAATTATTTCCTTTTGTTTAAATCCATGTGTTTCATCTGTTGGATATCAAGTTGTAAAATGAATTAGGCCACTTCTTGTCAGGCTTTCAGATACGACCTCATGAGCTCAAGTGGCTTCCAAGAGGCACTTTGGAAGGTGATTTTAGGAATCCTCATAAAAAGCGTTATTTCTTCACAGTGCCTCAGTTGTTTCAATAGCTCAGTCTCTCATGCCAATGAGTGAACTTTTTGAGCATTATTTTGCAACATCTTAGTGTTTCTTAATTCTCTTTTCAGTATACGTGGTGTTAATTGTGAAGTGCTAACCAGGATCAGACTTGCACTGAGGTTTGATACCACTAGGATTTCTTACAGACATACGTGTTCTCAGAAGTAGCTAAATAATAGAAATAGTTCACTTAAAAGATACGCTGGTTACACTGCTTATCACAAACTTAATGCATAGTTTAGAAACGGTTAAATATGCAGCCTACTGATGTTATGTACGAATCAGGTCTTTAAGTAATGTCTATTATAGGCATGTATGACCACAAGTAGAAGGTAACAGAGGGTTGTTTGCCATAGTTTTAAAACCTGCTTGAACATTGAAGTGCTTATCCCACTAGTCATTTGTGAGCCCTTTATAAACAGCATTATGAACGTAATCCTGGAGATGATGACTGAGGCCCCTTGGCTATTCAATCCTTTTGTTGCTTTTAACTTTGTTTTTCTGTCCCAGTGAAGAGGGGCATTCCCATTCTTGTTCAGAACGGAAAGACATACAAGTGTTGCTTCATCCAAGCAAAATGGTAGTGAAAAGCTTTCTTGATTATGCGGATGCTTGGTTTTGATTATTATCTTGAATATTTACTGCATTGACTTTCAGGTTGTGTACGGTTTATCTAAAGAGGATTTTCTTGGTTTTTCAAGCGATCCATAAATCGCAAAGTTTGTGGGCAGTGATGTATTGGAAGAGTAGGAAGTTGTGGGTAGAAATACAGGTGTCGGCAGTCCTGGGCTTCCTTCCCAGCTCTGCCGCTGGCAGAGATTTCTAAGAGTACGCTTTCGAAGCAGCCTTACGCTTAGGGCTGCTGCGTTCAGGGACGAATACTGATGTGGGTCCATTCCAGGAAGGGTTCCTCAAGTCAGGCAGCTGTATGAAAACTGTTGCTAGAGGCCTGAGCACCTGAGCTTGCTGCTCTTGGTGATTGAGACTTTGACATACCTGCCCATAACCACCCGTACAGTCACCACCTTGCTGTGCTCCTTAGAGATGAAGGGCCATCAGAACCATACCGTTGGCCTTTCCACCATTGTGTAGGTCTGCTTCCCAATGTTAGAATCCCAATGAGTTTCAAAAGAGCTGAAGGTTCATAAGTAAAGGATGTCGCATGGCTACATGTTGGTAACGATAGTGTGGTTTTGTATACTGCTGGTTTTTAGGTGAGTGAAATACTTGACAGCACCTGCTGAAATCTTTTTATATGCTTATGAAAAAAAATGGGTTTTTTGGTTAAGAAAAGACTTCATAAAATTCTCAGGTGAGTATCACTTCACGATGACAGAAAAAGACTATGAAGATTTTTCGGAATCTTCAGGCAAGATCCTCAATGTATGGGCTTATTACTCTGCTGAAACAATGTATTAGACCGAAGTATAAATATACTTCCAGTTAGAACATTGATCAAAAAAATCCAGCTTGGGGGGATGATAGTGACACTCATTCTTGCAGATTGTGTTAGCAAAGGGACCAGTCAAGGCCTTGCAAGATGTTGAACACCTTTCTGACGTTGAACAAGCGCAATCAGCAGGTCAGATCAGGATTGCCTGTGCCACTGCTGTTCTCGCCATCTGCTATATTAGTTGTTTTATTGCCTTTTTTTTTTCTTAACTGCTGGAGCATTCTTTTATTTTAAGTTTTGGCGTCATTGCCCAGAATTAAAGCAAAGTGAAATACGTTTTTTGTGAAGAAGATAGTTTGACTAAGAAGGGAAATAAATCACCTATGTGTGTTTCTATAATGTCAATATTATGCTTACAAGAAAAAGACCCTTGTCTTCGGTTCTCATTCACTTCATTTACTGTTGAAGCATACTGCTGGACCATCTGCCTTGTGATGAATTAATTTCTTAAGAGACTGGAGTGATGGGTCTGTGGGCTCAGGTCCTTTATGTGAGATGGTACTGGGTCTGCCATCTGCACTGTCAGCCCATGTGTAGGCTGTTCTAAGCTCTGACTTAGCTGTTAATGAGGTGGATGTTCAACTGACACTTAGATTTGTGAGAGGCATTTCAACTGTCAGTCTGTATTCATGATGGAGAAGTTTAGATGTTAATGTCCAGAGGAAAGTTTGGGCTTTAATGAAGATAGTTCTCCCATTCTTGGTATCTGTTCTTCTTACCTGTTGTTCTTAAATCTTGTTTGCATTATACCTTTATCTTATTTTTACAGAAAATATAGGACTCTTAAATTTCTGGGAAAATACCACAATTCTTTGATCTTCCGTATGCTTTTAAAGATCTTTGTCCTTAACCCACAGCATGCCTTGGATGACAGGGGAGGTGCTCTCAGGTGGTCCTCCTTCTGGAGAACACTTCACTGAACCCACTCCCACAAACACCCAGCTGAGGGGATCGCACGTGCTGTTTCAAAAAGGGGTGTTGCTCAAATTCTCCGTGTGGTGTATGGCCGGATGGGGCACCGCATTCAGCCCTATGGTGGGCCTGGTGGATGTGCAGGTGGAGCTGCTCCTTGGCTTCCCGGGGGCAGCCTGGACCCAAGCCAGTGCCTCTGGGTGGCACGAATCAGGGAAAGCACAGAGCATCTCTCTCCGGGGACGGGGCTTAGAAGCTCTGCTGCTGGGAAAGCTGAGCAGTTGGGTAGATGTTGTAGCCTGCAGGGTCTGCCAGACCCAGCTAGAAGCCAGAAAAGTAGGTGTCTTTAACTGCTATCCCATCTAAGAGACCCTTGATTCAGGAGAAGTAGATACTGGAACACGTTTGCCACTCCATATAGATGGCACGTTCTAGATTCGGCTCTAAAATAATCTAGATCTGGCTCAAAATTGTCACTATCACAGAAATGGATCTTTCTGTTCTGTTTCTAGATTGAGTCACCAAGCTTATGCCATCTGGCCGGAAGGGTGCAGTTTGATCAGCCATTCAAGAATACTGCTTTCATTGATTTCAGTAGCCAGGCATAGAAAACGGGTTTTAAAATGTGTAAGGCTGAGAGGCGACACAAAACCTTCTCCAGAGCTAGTTTGGTGAGTGCAGCACAAAAGCTTGGTATCCCATGAGCCTTGTTTTGTTTTGTTTTTCCTGAGGTAATACAAAGCAATGCATTGCTTTCTGTAAACTCGCTAGGATCATCTTGAACAGTTGCTTAAAAACCATAAGGAAACAACATTTCTGAAGGTGCATTAGCTTATTAGAGCTTTTCTTCGGTGCAGACTGCACAGGCAGCTTGTGAGGAAGACAGGACTCCAGATCCAGGTTGGATGGGGCATTGAGCAACCTGGTCTAGTGGGAGGGGGGGGTGGAACTAGATGATCTTTAAGGTCCCTTCCAACCTAAACCATTCTATGATTTTATGATCCAGGGCTGTTTGGTTGGGTTTTTTTTTTGTAGCTGCAGAATATGAAGTATGGCATCACTGGCTGGCCCATTTTTGAGGTTGCTGCCAGTTAATCTTGCTCTATACGTATTCTTAAAACCTCAGCAGTGCAGTCTGGGTGCATAGTCTAACTTGAATTACATAACTTTAATTTGTTGCATAAACTCCTGTAGATGCTCTGTTGGGAATACAGTATTTATAGATAATCATTTGTGTGTTACTTAGTGAGGTATAATCCAAATCATCACTGAGCGGTTTGGAAATAGAAGGCAACAGCTGTAATACGGAGGAAGAGATGCAGGTCAGGAGTTGAAATATTGAGATTAAAGGGATGACTTTTACTCTACTGTCTTTACTTTGTCATGCTTCCCATAAGATGTCAAGACGCTCTGCTATATAAACCGCTGCGCTTATATTTCTCTCCCCCCCCCCCTTTTTTATTATTTTTATTTTTAGTTAGTGAATCTGATCATTTTCCTCTGCTGATATTTAAGTCTCACTGACTTTAGTGGAAACAGGATTTCCTGTGGTGATTAAAACCACAGGTGCTGGGATTAAGGGAGGCCTTTTTCTTGGTGGTACATGAGCTAAAACTGGAATGGTGCAGAGAAGATTAGTGTGGCATCCTCAGGGCTGACAGGCAGATTTGGAAGAGCACATGAAGGGATCAGACTCGGGGAGGTGTAACCATGGGGGAACTTCTCTGGCATTCACAAAATTTTTATCAAAGACTTCAGTCTTAACTGATTTAAAGATGGGAATTAAGTGTTGGAAGCAGAAGCCTTTTGGGATGCAGCACTGATTATAGAAAACACGTATATTTTTAGGACAGGCAGTTTGGACCGTTGATCGTGGCATTGCTTCCCTAGACCCCCTTGATGCCCAGCTGTGCTCTTGGGGGAGAGAGGGCAACTTTACTCCAGGGAAGCTGTTTTCTGGGTTGTCAAATGCAAGCCGTGTAAGATGTGGATAAAA
>RSEF01000003.1:20542544-20553578 GCA_003993805.1 Himantopus leucocephalus
CCCCTTTGAAGTCACCCAGGAGTCCCTAAAGGTGCCTCTGTTTTTCCACCAGCGTGTACCTGAGCAACGCTTCCCCCCCCCACACCCCGGCCCCGGATCCCGCTCCCTCCCCAGCACTGGGTTTAGCTCCCCCGCAGCCCCGTGTGCAGCCTCCAAAAAGAGCCAATATCTTTCCACTGCTGTTGTTTCCCTTGGAGTGTCTGGATCGGGCAGGTTTCCATCTCTCCATNAAAAAAAAAAAATAAAAAATAAAAGTCACCGGGTCTTCTTCTGTCTGCGCCCCTCCAGAACATTGTCCCGCAGACCGCTCTTCAGACTGGTGCTCAGAGAGGACAGAGATATAGGCATCCTCCCTCCTCTTTCCCACTCTAACTAGCCTCCCGGTTCAGTTCATGGGCGCTTTCATTCCAGGTAGAGAAAAAGTTTTCCCTTCTGGGTAGCCTCGATTCTTGGAACCTGTCTCAGCCCGTCTGCCTTTTGCTGTTTTTAACGACCTTCTGGTGATCCGTGCCACGTTTTGCACAAAAAGCGAAAAACGGGTACAAACGCTCTGTGCTGACCAGATCCACTTAGAATGATTAATAATCGTAACGGCGTGCCTTTCTGTTTGGGTNAAAAAAAAAAAGTACAGCACTGCCTTAAAAGAATCTAGATCGTCATCATACCAAGGAAAGTGAAATACCAGAAGCAGAAAATAACTTCACCGTTCGCATATCCAAAACCTCGTCCCTACTCTCTTCATTTAGCTCGCTTTTCTCTCGCTTCCCTCCCCCGCCGCTTGATGCCCTACATAATTGCTGTCTCTTTTTGAAAAGAGCATACCTCTTGCTTAAATAGATAATGCAGCCATCTTGGTAACTTTATCCTAGAGTTTCTAATTGCGTTTTCCCCTTATTTATTTTTAGTTTAGCAAGTTGTAGCTTTGGGGCTTGCTCCGTCTTGCATGTGATAGTCCTAGGATGCCAGCCAAGGGAGCTGAGCCCCGCGCTCGCTGCAGCTGCCTCCCTTTCTTCCTTTATTCTTAAATGACAGCATCAGGTACAGGACATCCTGGCAGTCAGAGCCATTTTATTATTGTAATTATGGCACCATCCGTAATAGCCGTGATAAATACGCTCCGCCCTTGTTGCCCATGGGGAAGAAATACTTTTTTTTTTTTTTTTTTTTTTTTAAAAAAAAGTATATTTGGAGCCAAGTGGGTATGAGCAGAGGGGTTCAGTGTAATTCATAGCCGTAGCGAGAACACACAGAAATCACGCCTGTTTTCCACGTTGGTACACTGTAGTATTTTGTTGGTGTTTTTGGTGGAAGTCAGCACTTTGTTTTGAGACCTATCGGATCATGCCCTGGGCAGACGAACGAGCGAGCGCCTATGGGCAAAGGTTAGGAAGACGGATAGCAGTGCCTTGGCTTGTGGAGTTGCCCCTGTAACAGAGCGTCTCCGAGAACTGTAAAATGCATCCATCCTGAGCACATCTGTCCTCTTTCCTCCCGTGAGCAAAGTACAAAGAGTCGATAGTCCAAAATGTAGCCGCCTCCTCTCCAGAAAATTAAAATACCTGGCGAGTGTGACTTGGACGGTGTTGACAAAAGAGAATGTATTTTTAAGATGTTGTCAGAGGCCAGATTTGTGCTGAAGTATCGATAGAGGTTTTGGAAGAGCAAAGGAGATTGCAGGTATCTACCAACAGAGTGCATCAGACGTTTGGGATCGGAGGGCCAGTTAGCAGCAGATCCAGTACTACTGTGCGAGGGCTGTCGCTAACATCAGAGTAAGTAGGTTAACTGTTTTTCCACTGCTCTCTAGTTATGCTGGATGGAGCAAACCTTTCCAAAAAAGACAGAAAGGAAGAAATCGCTCCACCATATTTTAAAGGAAGAAATTGAAAGCGCAGCTCTGGCGGCCACGGGCGCTTTCCCCTAGACGTCTCGGAGTGAATTTTTTTAACTCTACGGTTTCTGCTGCGTCGGAGGGAGGCAGGGGGGAGAAGGGGATCAGTGTGAACGCGCTGGAGGTCAAAAGCTGCTGGAAGGAAGGCATGGGAAAGATCAGTGGTTCAGTTTTTACCACAAGTTGTTAGCGTTCAGTAACTGACTACAACCCAAGTATTACAAATATGCTCTAATTATACTCGTAGTCAGCAATATATCACTACAGATCGCTGATAGGTCTTTGTGGGGCATTTTGTAAAGTTCAGACTAAATATTTTTAGCAATGAGGAGATTTAAAAGGAAAACTATAAGAGATATTGTATATACCCTAAGGCATATTTTGTCTTAAATATTATCCTTGGCCAACTGAACTGTATAAATACAGTAAATATGAATAGAACTGGCAAGATGCCAATCTCCTGGGATGAATTTTAGTCAAGAAGGTATTTATGGGATATAAATAATACTGTGTCAACATTTAAAGAAGGGATCTGATTAGTTTTGAATTTATTCATATTAATCTTTTCACATGCTGTTAGTTTAAGGCTCAAAGTAAAGTTATGCTAAGGTTTACTGATAGTTTGCACTGAGGAAGTAAGGGGGCATCTGGCTTGACAGTCCACTTGAGGTTAAAGACACATCGAGTCAGAATGTATGTGGAAATTTCAGCGAGTCGGGGACTGCCGGACCCAAAAGCAACAGATGTGAAAAGTAGCGGCGGAAAAAAATACTACAAAGAGGTTTGGAAAAACCAAAAGGCTTTTGTCTGTCAAGCATGCCTGCCTGCGTTGTGCTCACGACAGCCTGGATTAGATACTGAAAGGCGGAATCTGTCCTAAGTCCAGCTGGCAGTCAGGAATTGAGTTGTTTTGCGGAGCGGTTTAAAGAGGGGGGTGGGATATGGAAGCTGAGTGCAACATCAGAGAGAGTTCTTGCGAATGCTGTGCCTAGGCGCAGTTACCTGAGTAGATGCTTAATACTGATTTCTGTGACAGCTGGGTCACGTTAGAAGTTTCTTACTTACCAGTGCTTCCTTGATTATCCAGGGCCTGATACTTAAGCTAGTTAGTTATTTGAGGCTGGGTGATAATCAATCGCCATCGCACTGATAAGAAACAGAAATTTAATGCCAGCACAGATAAGGATTGCAAATTGTAATACTAATGCATAACTGGGATACTCCAGAAAAAACAGGCAATGTGTATATGGGGGATGGGGCCCAATTCTGTCATCTTCATTCCTGGCAATTTTTATTCAGTCGGTTAGCTGGTCAGTACTGATGGCTTAAGGCTAACGCAGTTAAATTTTTAAGTTTTCCTCATTCCTGGAGATAGGTCTGTAAGTACTCAGAAATCACAGTTCTTCTGGATTTGGGCCTGGTTTTGCATGGATTTTAAACTGCTTTAGTATGAAGGAGCCTCCACAGGTTCCAGCCTGCACTGGGTGGTGAGATTAGTCTTCTCCGGAGCTCTGTACCATGAATATCGCTTCACATAGACCGTCATTCTGCTGAATATTCGCCTCATGAAAGACAACATTATAAACTGGCTGGGCACAATGACATGCTTCTACTTTATCAACAAGGACTCGATTTACCAGCGATTATACATATGTGGGCTCCTTGTCGTCGGGGTACCAGAATTACTCGTGCTCCGCGTCTGCCGGCACTGACTGCATCAGTACCACGATGTTAACAGCTACGGCTGCGCAGCTCGCGTGTGTTTGCATTTAGCAGAACACAGAACTTAATCTTCCAGGATTTCCTATGTTGTTAATGATATGGGAACAGTCTCTGAAGGAATACCTTATTTTAAAACCTTCTAGCTATGCTGGCCCTATGGTCGTGCTCTGGAGCACCTCTTGTAGGAGGCATTTGCCAGTCCTACTCTCCGGTTTGCAGAGAGACCGGGAGGCTTCCCTGAGGAGAGACGTGGGAGGAACAGTTCCTTGCTCCTTGCTCATGAATGGCACTTAGTGCAGTCTTCCCAGGTGGTGATGAAGAAACCCAGGAAATTGGAAACAGCTTTAAAAAGGGGAAGGGTAATTTTCTGGACAGTAGTCCTCTACATACGAAGAGGGATAATAAAATAACATGCTCTGGTGCACTAACCAAGGGCAGCTGAAATCAAAGAGAGCTCTCTTCTTCCACTCCCACTCATACGGCGCAGATGGTGGGGTGCACCACGCGTGTTTCCTGCCTGACTTCTGAATCACCAGCGGCTTGCTGTAAGCAGGGTGCCAAGCTGGGAGAGGGGGAGGTCCACAAGCCGGTCTGGCATGGTCCATGGTCCCTGCGTTTCTTCCAGAGGATGAAGCCTATAGAAAAGCAGAACACCCGTGACCCCCCTCTTTAACGCTGCAAGGTCAGAAGACCTGCAAGACAGAAATGCAGGGCTATATTCCCGAGTCCTTTCTGTAACCCTCCTTGAGTTTATCTCTGGTGTCTGCTTTATAGAGGCACTTTCACTCTAATTTGTTGAGTGAAAAGGTTAGATGTGCATCGCCGCCTCTGCCGCTTCCCAGCCCCTTGGCACTGTGAATGTTTTGCAGTCCCAGAGACCCATCTGGAAATGTGCCCTTGTCTTCTGCTCATGGCTGGAGATGTGCAGAGTGTACCTAGAGCTCATGCCGCTCTTGCTGGCTCCACTTAATTGCAGGACTGGCTGTGAATAGCTGATTGTGCAAAAAAAGCATCTTCATTAGCTGCTGGTTTTAGCCTTGCTCATCCTTGGTGCACCGGGTGGGAACAGTAGTGGTCATCAGGAGGGCTGTGTTACTTTGAAGTTACTACTTCCAGCGTTTTGCTGTCAGTTTGAGATTCCTGCCTGCACCAGAGCTGAGCAAAAAGATGAATGAGGACTCCTGGCTGTTGTCCTTGGTGAGCTTCTTCAGCACGGTTCTGAAACATGCACGGAGCTTCACACACATGAATGGACTCATTAACATTAAGGCTCTGTGTATGCCTAATTAGCTTCCTGAATTGGGGCCCGGTTTATGGCGCGTTTGCAGGGATGAACAAAGCCAGACAGTTCAAATCCTTCTCGCTGCGTTGAAATCTGTCATTTGTGCATTGGAGCCCAGTGAGAGGGAGATGCTTTACAGGATTTTTTAGAAAGGAAAGAAGAGGCTCTTCAGTACTCCCGTGATCCCGAAAAAAGCTGACCCTCTTGGGCAGCTGGCTTCTTTTGCCTTTGCAGTGTCTGTGCTACACTGCTCCTGTATTACAGATAAAGAGAGGAACCCCAGGGTATGGTGACGAGTCATGAGTGAAGACACACAAATGTTTCCGGTCCTGTTGTGAAACCACATGCTGCACATTTTCAAGCAGGCAGTTTTTAGCTTGAGGACGATACGCTCCCCAGGTATTATTTAATGTAATACTGTGTTATGGATATTTCTGCTGATGTGTTTAGACTAAAAAGTTTGTTTTGGTCATTTGTTTAGGGAAAGTTTGGGTCTTGCCTTCAACCACAGGCTCTTGCTTGTTTCCCTTTCAGCCTGTGATGTGCACTAGTAGGTGCCTAGCTCCAGCATCACTGTTGGTTGGCTTCCTGTAGTGGTCTGTCTGAAGCAGCTATCTTTCTTCTTAAAACAGCCCCCACACGCTTGTCCTCACTGCTAAGTGATTGCAGCTGGGCACCCAACTGCACAAGACATACAGCGGCAAGGTGTAGAGGACAAACTCAAAGATTTGTCCGTGACAAAAGGATGAGGAGTTGGAAAAAAATCCAACAGCCTAGTGCGAAGAGTTGTGTTTTATCTCCTTCTGGTGTGACCAGTTGTTTTTGAATTTATGAATGACTCATGAGCCTGANGCACCCAACTGCACAAGACATACAGCGGCAAGGTGTAGAGGACAGACTCAAAGATTTGTCTGTGACAAAAGGGTGAGGAGTTGGGAAAAAAACCCAACAACCTAGTGCGAAGAGTTGTGTTTTATCTCCTTCCGGTGTGACCCGTTGTTTTTGAATTTATGAATGACTCATGAGCCTGCTTAGTACTGTGGTTCTCTTAGCTCAAATGGCACAGGATTGGCCCTGGAGAAATTAAGTGCTAGACCTGGCTTCACTAGACCTGTCTGGTGAGCAGGTTTATGCTTGTTTTTGGTGCTCTGCAAGTCGGTCCAGAGTAGAGAAGTTGCCTCTTTGGCCAGCATAGAGTTCTCTAAACCAGCAAGGTTTTCCAAAGGGAACCACGCAGCCATTCCATGCGTGCTGCTTGGAAGGGTCCTGGCACCTTGTGGAGGAGGTCAAGTGGGATGAGTTCAGGCAGCAGCGCAGAGAGGCTGCTCGTTCACGATAGAAAGACAGGCTCCACTGAAATACATCTTGTGTTGCTGTTGGGGTTCTCTGGCATCTGCATTTGATTTCCAGGAGATGCTAGACCTCAGAGGCATCCCTGCAGCAGATTATGGCTGAGAGTGTGGAGGGTATCTTCAGAACATCTCTCCTTCGTTCAGGTTTTAATTTGGACAGTGCGCTAGGGTTCCTTTTAACTTCATGTGTGATGCTCATTGACATATTCAGGATCTTCATTGTAGAGATGAGCTTTTTCCCACTGAAACCCCCTTAGGGCAGGAGCCTCTTTTTGTTGTTAGTATAAGACCTAGCCTAGTGCGATGCTGACTTCAGGTTATTATAAATAATAATAGGTGAAAAGTATAAATGATAAGTTGACCTCAGAGCTGACCCTGCTTTGAGCTGGAGGTTGGACTAGATGTCCCTTCCAACATGAATTAACCTGTAATCCTTGTAATACTACGTTTTAATACAAGAAAAACAATGCATCGTGTTTCAGCTTCCACAGGGTGGTCTTGATTCAAGTATCACCAAGTTTCTAAAGATGTGTTGTTTTCTGTCAGTCTTGGATTTGTGCCTCTGTTGTAGCTTTCTTGCACCAGAATGTTACTGTTCTTCTCTCCCTCTGCAGGCATTTTTCTTTTACTTTTCTTGTGTGAATGTTGCTTTTCAAACAAGCACGGTAGGTTGCATGAAAATAGACTACTGTGTTACGCTTCAGCAAAAGCTGTGGCATCGTTTTAGGTGAACCGAGGGGGGGGAAGGGAAATGTTGTGATTCTGACCTTTCACTTTGCTTGTTTGGCTCCTTCCCACCGTATCTAACCCACGCTGCACTGACAAATACCGCATCTGTCTTGACAGGCGAGTTCACAAATAACCATTCATTCATAACTTGGAGCTGCTGTAAGACTCCTTATGGGTTGCTTAATCTGACAGTTGTGCATTTGAGCAGAGACTTTGAAGAAAAGGCTTTGCAGAATGACCGTAAGTTCGGTCTGACTTTGTGAAAACTAGGAGGGAGGTCTTGCGTGAAAGGGGATACTGTACTTAAGTATATGTGTGCGTGTGTGCATGCGTGCACACACACGCGTGCATATATTTAAGAGCATTAAAACATCTGTTGTTGCCAAAGCCCAAATTGGAATGTTCTGGGAAAGATAATTTAATTTTTAGCTTCTGGATTCATTTCAGTGATGGTAATTTCAACACTTCCTGGGGAGAGTCTATCAGTGGTTATGTGCATCAAATGCAGCAGTAAATCTGTCATTCTTTCCATTTCAGTTTTTCAGGCTTACAGCTTCGTTATTTTTCCCTGTTTGGCTGGTGTTAGTATCCAATGTTTTCCCTGGCTTCATCTCTTTTAAACCCCTGCCTTGAATTTTAAAAGGCCAGCTAAGCCTGTTGAAGTTCCTTCTCTTACTTGTTTTTGTTTACATATAGCATTTGCAATTCAGCAGCCAGCTCAGCTGAAGCAGTGATGGTAACTTATCTTTACCATAATGATGATTGAAAGATAGGAATCAGAACATGTTGGTTTTCATTCCTTGGGGTGGAAAAAAAAACCCAACCCAACACCAACCCACAAAAAACCCCAACCCTGTGGGTGGACTTTGTACTCAGGAGGCTGAAAGCCTAATAGATCTTAGCAGCAGTGACTCTTTTGAAGTGGTCAGAGAGTACCTAGCAATCTCATACTTGATGAAGGCTTCTGCGCAATAATACTCATTAATCCTGTGCCCACAGTTGTGTTTACAGATGATCTCCGATACCCCGAATTGAACAGAGAGTAGTCCTTGCTTCTTTGACTGGGCGTTGTATAAAATGACTTTTTGAGGGGGGGCTTTGGGCAAACAGTCATAAAGATCTTCTCTGGGACTGCCAAGATGTACACTAGGAAGGAGAACACCAGCAGAACTTATCATCTTCCAAGTGACGTGTAAAAATGATGCAGCAAATTTACCCTCTTCAGATGCAGCAGCGGGTTGAAATAATGGCAGAAGTGGCTGGCAGGCATAGCGTGGTCAGGGTCTAGCATTAACCAGAGCCTGTGGCAGGCTGCTGCTCCTTCTCCCACCTCTGCTTGGTCCCAGGGGTGGCCCAGGTTAGCAAAGCGGAGAGGCATCTCTGCTCTCCCATGAATGTGACGATGGAGGGGCAGCTCTGCCCTTTGCATCGCAGTTCCTGGCCTTCTTGCTTCGAGGGTTTGATGCAGCAATCGATCCAGTTGACTGGAAAATACCAAAACAGNGGTGGCCCAGGTTAGCAAAGCGGAGAGGCATCTCTGCTCTCCCACGATGGAGGGAGGGACAGCTCTGCCCTTTGCATTGCAGTTCCTGGCCTTCATGCTTCAAGGGTTTGATGCAGCAATCGATCCAGTTGACTGGATAATACCAAAACAANGACTGGAAAATACCAAAACAGAGCACTTCATAAATACCTGTTAAGCAAAATTTATGGATACCAGGGATCAGGTCCACTGACACATGCAGTACTGGCAGTTCATTTCTTCATCCAAATGCCTGCAGGGGGATGTTTGCCCTCGGGGAGGGATAAGTGATATATTGTGTTCGCCAACACGATAGGATGTTTTAAACCGCCCGGAGATGTGTTGGATCCACCATCCTTGTGTTCTCATTCTCGCCCAATCTCTGAGAGATCCAGCCCAGTTTTCTTGGCTGTTGCAGTTGGCTCTGGGCCTCCCTGGCAGAGCAGGGCTGTGTATGTCTTGTGCCAATCACTGCTCTATACTCAGATTTTTCCTGATGCACGCTTTGGAAGTGAAGTAGCCACATTTCAACATTGAGGTACGCTGAAAGATGTCTGTACGTTTCATTTGTTGTGCTTGTTGCGTGTTTACCTAGCGTATAATGGCAGGCTGTTGCAGCTGACATACATACGTCTTTAGGTTTGTGAGTGAGGAACAAGCTCCAGCTTTCTTGAAAATAAATCTGCTGCTCTGATCTGGTGGTGTGATAGGAACCGAGAGGCTCCCTGCCAGGATATACAGTTTGGAAAGCAAGGGAGCTAAGCGAGCAGCTTCGTCCCGGTTAGGATGGCCTCGGAACAGATTGTTGGGGGTCTGAGCTGTCTCTCCCTCTTTGAATCTGGATTCCCCCATCCCAGCTTGCATTTCTCCCTGATGTTAGGAGCCATGTATTTGGAAATTTCACATTCCCCTTGCTAGTCAGGGAAGAAAAGAGCCCCAAAAGGATATAGAAAAAGAGATCTTTATAAAGGTGGCCAGAGACTGAGTTACAACAATATCATGTGTCTGAAGGAACTTACCTCCTTCCAAGTTGGAGTCCTATTATTTACCCACTTTATTGGGAGACTTAATTTTCTCTGGCTGGAAGTGTATTTGTTGAGGTAGAGTCTGGAAAGGAATCTGCCTCATGCACACTTGCCACAAGGCCAGCTATACATGTGATACAGTCAAACCTTTCCATTTTTCTGCCTTTTGAGAGTATGTTCCCCAGATTAATGGCCCTGGTCCAAAGCCTGCTGAAAACACTGGAAGCCTTTCCATTGACTGCAAAAGTCTTTGGATAAGGTATTAAGTGCCGTTCCTTTGTTTCAGGGAACGGCCACATCTTCAAGATATATTGGGATGTATTACTGTAATGTGGTGCTTTCCCTTTTGTTCAGTTGCCACTGGAGATGTTCAGAATTCTGCATAAGGCTTTGCAAAGAAAAAAAAAAAGACACTTTTAAAAATAAACACCTTAGTAGCTTATTGATAGAAGCATTTGATGGCAGATGTCATCTGGGAACAGCATATGGCAGCAATATGGCAAGAATTGCAGAATGCAGAGAAGGAGGCATGAGTTCATGTCCTGTACTTCTTAGGTATTCCACACCTCCCCCTGTCTAAAATAAATGACCATCTGACTGCAAAGGCCTTGGCAAATAAACATACTATAATATATCTCTATCATCCTCCCTACAGCAAGTTTTTGTCTACAAGCTCATCACTCCACATCCAGAGGCTTCTTATAAACACGTGCAAAATCAGACCTCAGCGCCTAGAGCAGGGAAGAATCTCAAGGCTGTGAATAAGAATGTGGCAAATCCCTGTGCAGTGGACTGTAAAGAAAGGTCAGGGCTAAGCCAACAAGGTGTTTTTATGTTATCAATAAAATCTTAAAAGTCAGTTCTGAACAGAGCTGGAGCCTGGCGAACAACTTCTGAAAGTCAATTTGCTGCATGATATATGCTGAGTTTACAAGCTGGAAAGCCAAGTAGTTCGGGAACAGGAGCTGTGCTTATAGCATGAAGGTGCATGTGGTTTTACATAAAGCCTCTCTGAGTCGATACGTCTCAAAGTGGCTCACGACGTAATGACTTAACTTTTGAGGTATGTTTTTTGCATGGATGAAAAGTTGGAGCAATTTAATTTGAGTCAGTAAAGCCACTCCAGATTTTTCCTTGTGGTGGTGAAACTGGAGTCTGTGCTGTGGTTGCTTAGGCGAGTAGAACAGTCATGGTGGCTGGGGTTTTAAGCGGCACCTAAAGGCGTGATTACTTTGTAGCCTTTGAGAATCCCAGCCTTTTATTCGGATGAAGCCTAAGTCAGGTAAATCTGCTTTGCTGATTATAAATGTCCTGAATGCTGTTTTGTATCGTGTTTGTGCTATTACTGCATACTTTACAAAGCCAGGGAGAACTCAACATCCACCACAGGTTGTTGGGGCTTTGTTTGTTTTGAAAAAAAAGAAAAGAAAAAAGCTTGGTTTATATTTTATCTGTGTGGTACTTCCTATTTCCTGTTGGGATGAGATTTGATCCCAAGCCATTTGATGCGG
>RSEF01000003.1:20553678-20575103 GCA_003993805.1 Himantopus leucocephalus
ATCTTTCAGGTCCCTTCCAACCCAAACCATTCTATGATTCTAAGTTCTAGCATTTGAATCTGGTTTAAACCTCCGAAGACCCATTATCGAATTTGTGGGTATTGTGTAGTCACCTGCAGGAGAAGGAAGTTTTGCAGACAGGAACTGGTCTGGCTGAGAACAAGCTGGTGTGGCTGATGGAAGACCCTGCAGTGAGGCAGCCAGGAGCTTAGCATAGGCTGCTTTACCCAACTTTGAGTGTGTTTCAGATCCACAGACTGTGATCGAGACACAGCTCTTTTAAGTTTTATATGCTGTGCTCCTTGAGATACTTCCTAGCCTTTTCAGTTATTCTCACAGTTCCCCTCTGAAGCTCCTCGGCTTTTTTCATATACTTCTGAGATTGTGGACAGTGGTATTGGACACAGCATTTCAACAGTGGCTGTGCCATTATCAAGTACATGCATGCTGAGGAGTCTGCTCTAATTCAATATTACACAATTTATGTGGCTTATTTAGGCAATAACTTTGGCAGGAGCTCTACAAGGAGAAGTAAAATTTGCTACTTGGGTAATTATCCAGCAGGGTCCCCCCCCTCACCAAGTCCTTTCCAGAGGTGCTGACTCTCAGAATGGAGTTCCCTGCTGTCTAAGTATGGTCTGGTTTCTCTGTCCTGGAGTTTTATTTTCGTATTGATTCTACTGACATTTACATCTTGATAATTCAAGATTCAGGTCACTGTATTTGTGATGCATCTTCATTATTTGTCACATCCATATCATTATTTCATCTGCAATTGGTTAATAATAGTTTAGTTTCCTTTCAGGTGATGGATAAAAATATTGCATAGTAGAGTACAGTAAAATGAGCCTTATGGGNATTGCATAGTAGAGTACAGTAAAATGAGCCTTATGGGACCTTGTTAGAAGCTTGTCTCTCAATAATGGTTTCCTATCTACCATTCTATTTTGAGTCTCATAAAAACACAAGGCTTTGATTCGTTTACTGCCTGGCCATGTTGGTGTCCTGTTGTTCCTGTTTCCTAATGAAATCATTATGTAGCACCAGCTTAAATGTCGTGCAGCTACCCAAGTACATTATATTAAAACAGTTGTTTTACCAACAGGACTACCGATCTCGCTTACTAAGATCCTGGACCAGTGGGATCGCTTTTTCTGGAGTTGATATTGGTGGTACTCCCTTAGTTCCTCTGAGCCGCTTCTCATTCCTGCGCTTTGCCTGTTTTTTTCTGGGATCAATATAAGGCTGACTGTGTATGTGAGATAGCATGGGTTGACCTGTTCAGGCATTGTATATTAGCAAATATGTTCTGCCTCAAATCCTTAAGGTATTTTCCAGTGTTTGGGATTTACTGAAAGCCAGTTTTAATAATTTAGATAGTTCCTTGGACAGTTCTTTAAAAAGTCTTGATGCAAGTTACCTGGTCTTGCTTGTTTTACAATATCTGATTGTAGTAGCTATTGTTTTAAGACCTTCTGAGTTGCTGCTGAAATATAAAAAAAAAATCTTTTCATCTTATTATTGCCTAGCTTTTTTATCTACAAAAGTATCTTTCTTATTTCTGTATTATTATTTTAACAGTTTTTACCTTGTAATGGTTGAATACCACTGTTCAGCTTCCTTAGTACTTAAGTAATTATCATCTTTAAGTTTCTTTGCCATGAATCTGGTACGCCCGTTTGATTTTTCTCATGTTATCTGCAGTTCTTGTTTTCTGAGGTATAGTAGTTCTCAGCAGCTAGTACTTTTACTTTTGTTTGCAATCGATAGCTGCATTTTTTTAATTTTATCTTCTTATGCTTGTATTTGGTTTATGTCACCGTTTTCTGACCTGAGTGGTCTTACTTGTTGAGTGTGGAACTGTGTCATTTCTACCTGTCCAGCAAACTAAGCGCACATCCATTATCCTTTCCAGTTTTCTGTGTAAACACTTCTGTCCAATTGGTTCAGCTCATCGTTGTATTCATCTTTGCATGGCTGTCTCCTTCATAATACTAAACCTGGATGTTTTCAATTCTTGACTTCTTGATTTTGTGCAGAACATGAGATGATCGCTTCTACCTAAGCTATGAATCTTTCCTGTCACATCTGGGTAACTGAAGCACCTCGATTCCATCTTCAAAGTAAACGGGTGCCTACATCTGGCTCCTTGAAGGTGTTTAATTATTGAAGTACCAGGGGCCTAAAATAAGGGGTCTCCAGAAGCCAGCTGATCAGAGAGTTACCATATCTCAGCAGGCACCAAATATGAAGGCTTGGCCTGATGGAGCTGGTTGCCCTTTTGCTGGCTGGAGCGGTGCCACCCACAGGTCCCAGCTGCAGAGGAGGAAGTAGGTGGTGATGGGTTATCTAGTGCTCATACAGGTGGCAGCTCTTCCCTGAGAAAAGCAATGGGCCAGACACTCCGGCTGTGATGGTAGTTCTGTTGCCAGAAACCATGGTTTTAGAAGGCAAATGAAGTTTTTGGCTTTCTTTTTCACGTTCAATAGCACAAGACATGGGAGACCTCCAAGTCAGTGACTCGGTGACTCCATGTTGCAAAGTAGTTAGTGGAGGTGTTCTTCCTACCCAACCCAGAGGTCTGAGCCCTTATCCTGTAAAGCAATTTCACTTGTGTTAAAAATAGTGGAGGGTACAGTGGATCATAACTTATCCTAGTAATTGGGACTTAGTAAAAGGACCTTGGAATTAGGAATATCTGTACTTAAATAGCAAGAGTCGATACTCTCATTGAGTCCATCCTCTTAACACTAAAGTGGAGCTAAGTCTAGCAAGCATCTTCAGGGAACAGTCTGTTTTTGACAAGTGACTGTATAAAAGAGAATGACCAGATATTTAACATTAATATTCTCTCTGAGATCCGTGATTTAATAGCCTGATTTGGGGCTACTTGTACCTGAAGCTCTGCAGATGAGCTCCCCCAAGCTTTGTTGTGCTGTACTGTTTATTCTGCAGCTCCTAATCCTTCCATGTCCATCTCTGTAGTAGTCCCTGGGCTCAGCGAGCAGCCACGTTTCCCATGCAGCGTGTGAGGTGTTTTAGGGATCTTCAGAAGTGAGCTGCCTGGGAGCTTCCTAGGCCAGTTGGGGTGAAAAGTAGGGGAAGGAGCACCTCCCCATGGGCAGGCAGGTGTGCATTTCCTGCAGGCAGGCAGCTGCTGGCACTGAATTCTGCTGGCTGGAGGGTTTACAGTCTCTATGAGAGGTTTACAATCTCTATGCTTTTCTGTTCCTGGTTTACACTGGACCAGGGTGTAAATCATTTTAATTGTAATTACTGTTACGAAGCAGGAAAGATTGCACGATTTTTATGTGGTTAAAAACTTTCACTTCCCTCTGTCTCTAACATTCATCTATTACCCACTGTCTTTATCGTAATCATTTAAAGATGTGTTGCCTGTGCTTTGAGTCTGTGAATCTTGACTTCTCTGCAACGCAAAAAACCGTACAGTTTTCCTTTGCTTTTCCTTCTCCGTTGCACTTTTACTTCTTNTTTTTTTTTTTTTTTTTTTTTTTTGTCCCCAGTGTGAAAGGGTTGGACAATCCAACCTGCTTTTCTTGAAAATGACTTGCTTTCATTTCCTCCTCCAGCCAGGGAATAGTTTGGAAAGGCTGTTCTCTGGACCCTTGGCCGAGCAGGAGAAGGCAGCCAGGCGCGCTGCTTGCCAGGGGAACAGGAGCGCTTCCTGGCAGAGGTGGGGCGAGAGGAACAGAGCCTGTGCCGTGGGACTCGCTTTCATCTCCTCCACTCTCTGCAAGGCACTCCTGAAATTTCCTGACCGCTTTTTAAATCTTCCAGTTAGAATAGCTGAGCAGTNAGCCCCTCGTGGGAAAAACCCCTGCGAAGGAGAGGGAGGGGGAAAATTTTTTATTTTTTTTTTTTTTTAAAAAAAAAAAAAAGAGAGGAGAGAGCAACTGGCTCTTATAAATAGCAATAGATGAAAAATACTAATCTGTGCTGGGAAATCCAGCGCAAGTTTCTCTGTGTGCGATTTTGAATGCCCGGTGAGGGAGGATGGGTGCTCCCACGTGCCTGGCCACCGTCACTGTAACCTTGTACGAGTCCCCTTTTTTGTATAATTGTCCACGTACGATTCTTCTGTTAAGAGTAAGATCTAGGTCTATGGTTTATCCTGTTCCATTATATTTAAGGTATTTAGGGATGGATGCATGCTGTCATGTTCTGGTTCCCATATCTTCCCCCTCCACACACACTTTTCAAAGTTCCGGGTACATTTGTGGGTTTGGTTTTGGAGCCCTCAGCATTGCAGAGTACCTGAGCCCTGTTGCTGAAGTGAAGTGTGGGGCAGGAGGAGTGCTTCACCANCACACACTTTTCAAAGTTCCGGGTACATTTGTGGGTTTGGTTTTGGAGCCCTGAGCATTGCAGAGTGCCCGAGCCCTGTTGCTGAGGTGAAGTGTTGGGCAGGAGGAGTGCTTCACATTTGCATTCTGGCTTTGGGGACCTGCAGACAAGTTGCTGTCAGCAACACTACAAGTGCTTTACTTCGTGGAGTATTTTTTGAAATGAAATTATGCAGGTTTCCTGGTAAAACCTAATTAAATTTAATTCATTGGTCTCCATTGTTGGGAAATACACGTGAGAAGACTTCTCTTCTAAGCCTCTGAGAAGACATTTGGAAGCATCTATCCTCTTTCATGATTTTGTCACAGACATGTTTCAGAAGAGGTCCCAGTGTGAAAATGACTCCTGAGGAGAATACTTTCTGTTATTTGCCTCCAAGTCTGACATGCCTAAATCTGTCACTGTTCTCTTTTCTTCTTCCTAAGGCATTTCAGAGATATCTGGAGGTGCCATGGATTCTCATGCCACCTTTCTAAGTGATATATTTCTCTCTATCTGTACTGGTTCAGCTTTTACCATGAACCTTGATTGAAGTCAGCAAATGATGAGGGGTTCCTGGCTTGACCTGAAGTCACAACTGACGGAACCACTGGTGACAAACGGTAACTCGGATGAGGAGCTGATTGCTACATTGGCATCAAGAGGGATGGGAAACCTCAAAGCAGTACGAACCCTCAGTGTCACGGTGAAGCTTCTCTCATCCTCCCATGCAGTTTTCCAAGGTGGAAGAAACAGTTTGTTCGACATACAGAAGAGGTTTTGTTGTATCTGCTTTTGTGAAGGTCTGGGTACGGTGAGATGAGCTTTACAAGCTTCTAGTTTGGATTGTTGCAATTTGTGCTCCTCAGGTGGGATGCAAAAGTTGCTGGTGGCTGACTTGGCTAAAAGCAGCCAATACCACCAACAGCAAATACACGGCAAATGGCATTTGCTCCTTCAGAGTCTTCCTGGTAAGATTTCATGTTTCTGACTGGAAGTTGGAAAGCCTGTGGGAGCCTGGGATCCTTCTGCCTTAGAGACTTTGTTAACCTCAAGTAAATACCAGTAAATACCAAAATATCCATCTTATTTTTAGTGTTACGAGGCAGTGGTACTGTTTTTGGGTACTGACAGCTAAGCAGGTAGGCATGAGCAGTCTTAGTTCAAGGGCAATGGCAGCTACTCTGCGTTGTTCCTAATTTTTTCATCACTTTTGACAAGGAACTTTAAACTTTTATTGATGTCACCGAAGAGAAAAAAATCTGTGTGAAAGCAGTCTTGTTCTTCTATGCCGGAAAGATTGAAAAAAGAGAAAGAAGTTCACTCTCTATATTCCACCCCCCGCCTTCGTCTTATTGAGAGGTGCTAAGTAAAACACCCGTGGGTAGGAACAGTGCAGCTGGGGAGGCTGTAACTGCCCGCGTTTAGTGAGTCAGGGCTCTCCGCAACTCAAGTAACAGAGATCCTTTTCTTTGCTCCCATTCTGGTCCTGCTAGTGCATCAGCCAACTTTCACCCCGTATTGCAGCTGCTGACAGAGAGGTTTTCTGATGTGTGGAGCCAAGGGCCAACCACAATTTGTCCATGTATTTGCAGGGATCATTTCACTCCAGTAGAAGCGCGGCCAAATATTTCTTGATAGAAACATGCTGCATCCATCTAACAACACTGTCCAATTGAGGCAAAGGGAAGAATGCCGCAATATTTGTATTACAGTAGTTGCTCAAACCCCAGTGAGAGATCAGGACCCTGTTTGCGTGAGGCACTGTTGATCTCGCAGTACTATTCCTGGCCCTACGGACCTTCCCGTCAAAACTGACAAGTCAGATAGTGATGGTCCATGGTATAATCAGTTACACTGCAAAAGGCATGTGTGCTCAAAACCAGGGACTTTCAGGTGATCTTAAAAATTTCTTCATGTGATAGTGTTCGTCGTCTCGCGACTGGGCTAGTCCAGCATGGAAGCGATCGTACATGAGAAATGGAGAAACTTCATGTGTCATTCAGTGCTACTGGTGGGGTTTTTTTGTTTTGTTCTATTTTTTTTTTTAAGGCCAGACATTAATCCTGCCCTTACAGCCCCAATAACTGTTATTTCTCATCAGCAGCATGGTGAGTCTGAAAAGAGAAATTAGAGTCAAGAGGATATTTTCCCAGAAGATTACAACAGCTGTAATGGAGGTCAAACTTTTGGCTTCAGCTATCAGGCTGTTCCGCTTTAAACTTGAAATGCTCATCAGTGAAAGCAGCAAGTTCAAAGTTTAGCATGAAATAATGCCAAAGACTAAGGAAAAAAAAAAGCGTATCATAGCAATTTTACTAAAACTTTGCCATCGCTCTTCACACTGAATGTAACTTTTCAAGCAATATAAGAAGCAATCCCAAGATAGTGAATCGCCAGTGAAGGAAAGCGCTGTACAACGTAGCATCCTAGTTTGGGGAATTCAAGACCAGGGGATGGGGTATCAGTTATGATTATTGACTGTGTTGTTTTAAGCATGAACTTGATATTAATACCACAGAGAATTTACTTACTATACTTGCATTATTACACATTTCAAATATCCTGATATAAATTCCTTTAACGCAAGGCTTATCTCTTTAACTTAAGAAGCTGTTGTGGTTTATTAGCTGGTTGCAGGATAGTTGCAGCAGACTTCGAAGTGCATTACCCAGGAAACAGCATGCTTCAAAGAAATACTGTTAAATTTTAAGTTAATCTGTCCATATGCCTGTAATTAATGGCAGGTAGAAGTCATTCCCACAGGAAGGGGTTTAGAAGCGTGTCGCTGTCTCTGGCTGCAGTGGGAGCTTTCTGTGCGCGGCAGCTCCAGTTACCAGTTACCGCGTACTGGGCACGGCTATGGCTGGCCGCAGGGCAGGTCTGCTGATGTTGGTAGAGTTCACATACTGATCTGCACCCTCTGGGACCTGACCTAATGACATACGTTCCAGAATTACATTGTAGAAATATATCTGAGGTGTATATGTATCAGTAGATGTATCCATAAAGCTTGTCAGGGAATGCGAGCTCTTGGCAGTTATCACAGAAGAAACATGGAGGTGGAGGGATTTAAGAGGTTCCTCCATTGGTCCTGCATTAGAAGAGGATGTAGACTGTAGCTATGATATTCCGAATAGTATTTGTGTAGCCTTTTCTTAAAGGCTTCTGGTCACCACCACAGCCTCCCTGTGCAACCTATTCTAGTGCATCGTTATCCTTGATGTCTAAAGGTTTTCGTGATATCTAGCACAAACCTTCCTTGCTGCAACTCAGAACTACTCATGATGGACATGGAAAATGGCTCATTCACCTGCTTTTTGTGGCTGTTTACATACCTGAAGGCTGTTTTTATGTAACACCTTCAGTACTCTCTTTTGGCTGAGCAACCCAGATTTAGTTGTTGGTCCATGTTTTATAGCTCTATAGTAATATCATTCCTCTGCAGCACCTAGTTGGGTAGTTGCTTCTATTTTAACTAGGAACCACTGGTAACCGGGATAACTCAGGGCAGTCTTCCAGTCTTGCAGCCTGCCTACTGTATTTTTTTGTCTAGATCATCTCTCCCTCATTTGCTAATGGGTGTGTCAGTGTCCAAACTTACTGAAGTCGAGATAAATGTCATCTGTTGTTTCTCCTCTATTTGCAAAGCTTGTTATCCAGTCCTGGAGGCACTTCAGATTGTTTGGACACTAATTGCTTCTGACAAGTCCATGTGAGCTGTTATTCAACTCCTTATTTTCTTCCAGGTGCTAACAAATAGTTTGTCTGAATATTTTTCCACTCTTGTTCTGTCTTTAATTCCTCACTACTTCTTATTCCCCTCAGCCCCCTTTTTTTTTTAATAGATAGCATAGGTTGCTCTATTCCAACCTTCTGGTACTACATACTTGACACTAAAACTGTCTTTTCTTATACGTAAGTGTTACTGTTACTAGAAGCAATGAGGAAAAGTAAAGTAAGTAAGTAGTAATGTGTTAATTTGTGGCAGATCTTTTCAAAAGTTTAAGTAAGTGTAGAAGAACATCCAGGTGTCCACAGTCCTTTGCATCCAAGGCTGTGCGTTAGAGCTGCATTGCTTATATAAGAAAGGTAAGAGTGGAGAGAGGCACTGAATGCATCTGTGCCTGTGTCTCTGCTTCTAATGTCTGGGTTTTTTTATATTGTGCTGTGGCCCTTGTTCACCAACTGGTCAATTAATTGGTTTGTAGCTTGCTACGTACTTGGAGAAGTGAGGCAGACCTTGGGAATCCCTTCTGTTGAAATATATGGCAATCAGCAAACTGAGTTGCTGGCTGTGTGTGAAATTCACTTGTCAAATTTGATCACGATCATACCTTTTCTTGTTTTAACCATCAATCCAAGGGATGATGAGTAGAATTCTGTAGTATCTGTTACTCGGGGGTCTCCGCAAATGCCTACAGGAGGCTATCGAATGAGAACAATAGAGCTCAGCTCTGACGCTCCCCATCTTGCGTTATTATTGTTGTTCATTTTTTCAGATGGAATTAGGATTTGATGCCCTTTCAAAAACTGGAAGCTATGAAAAGAATGCAGAAATAACTTCTGAGCATTTTCTCTCGGGCCTCTATTTTGAAATAAGCAAATGAATTAGGAAGTAACTTTTTCATACTCTTTTCAAGAAATCAAAACAAAGCCGTGTCATCTTTTTGACTGAATGTACAACATTGGCTAGGTTTGCTATTCCAGAGCATACAATTGATATTTATGAGAAACATAACAGTCTGGGTTCTTTGTGCTTTGTTTCTTTGGATAGGGACTACTCGAGTTTTGTGCCGGTGCAGTACCTGGCCCAGGTCTCTAGGGCAGTGGTGCTTCGTCTCCTCCGATTATTAGTGGTTTCCGAGCATCGTTTTTTCCAGCGGCCTGTATTTGTTCCCATGGATTGTGTTACTTTGCACATGAGCTCATCTTTCTTACCTTTCCTCTCTCTCCCCTTTGGTTTCAAGTCTCAGCGGCTCCCTTACTGCATCCAGGTGTCCTTCCCTCCACCCTTGGGGTAGCTGGCAAGGGAGAAGGGGGCGTTATGCGTTTGCAGTGCTTTAGGCAAGCGGTGCCACAGTGTAACCGGAGATGTGGTTCATCATAAGTAGGTGCTGTTCAGCTAATGGTTGGATTAGCACTTTGGTAAATTATTTTGAAAATTAACTATATTTTCATGAACTGGATCCTTAGCTGCCAAAACTTCAAGCAGTTGTGTCCACTGCGGGGGGAACTGCCCCAATTTATTCCAGCTGAGCTGAGAGCAGAGTCTGCTTCTGATGTGCTTGCATTGTATTTCTTTTAACTCCTTTTTGAAGTTAACTGCAAAGTTTTAGTATTTGTAAGTGGCAAATCTGGAGGGTAGATGTGCCATATTTAATCTCCCCAAAACTTGTTCGTGTTTCTATGCGAGAAGACACTGATTACTCCTTCCTTCTAGACAGTATAGTTAAGAGCTCAGCTATATACGTGCTGGGGTAGAAGATGAGGTTACAAAGGATCTGCTTGGCAAGTGGTCTGTTTCCCCACCATTGCTGGCATGTCATTTTTCATTTAGTCTACTTTTAAAGGCCAAGTGTAAAAGGTTTTGGAACTTGCCATTTGCACTACTTTTAGAGGCCACCTGGGTTATTAGTTTAAACTAGACACTTAACTGCCAGCTAGAGTTAGGTGAGATGTGGAACCACGTCAAACCAAATAGAAAACTACACTGAATATCACAGTCTAAAAAGATGCTACTTTTTTTTTTTTTTCTTTTTTTTGCAGGGAGTGTCAGTTCTTCGCTTTACTTTTTCTGGTCCACTCAATTGTCTTCTCAATTTTTATCATCTTGAGGCCAGGAGTGCCTAAAAAAGTAATGCAGCAGTTCCATAACTTCTCTTAGTGAGCACGGTAATGATATTACTGCCCTAAAAATCGCTGTCATTTTTTGATGATTATATGCTTCAGATGTCTCTGTGTGGTTGAGTTTTGACCTATTCCATTACTTTTCACATAGGTATTCAGTCTTTGTTGTCTTTCATCAGGCTCTGGAGCCACTAGGTCTCCTTGCTTAGCTCTGACATCTCTCCATTTTGACACTATCCTAATGGAAATTAGTCCAGCACTGAAAGGAAGATTATTTTTGCGTGTGTGCGTGTGATCCCAGTTAATTTCTGTCATAAAAGACTTATTTTCACCTTTCCTTGCAGCCTGAGAGCACATTATTTTTGCTGCAGTGTTGGAGTGATAACTCATTTATCTGCCATATGCTATCAACCCTTGTTGTCTTGCCATGTCCTTGCAGTTGAACCAGGGTTTTATTGTTATTTTCTCAGTCATTTTAGTATTTGTGATTACTTCTCATTATGGTTTCACGCTTTCTAGGTTCCAGTAATGCTTTTGTGTTTGTAAAATAACCTATTGTTGTGTAAATTTGAAAATGGCAAATATTTGTTCTTTGTTATTTGGCATGACAATAGGGTGGTTAGCTGGTGTCCCATACTTCTCATTTGAATGTGTGATCCTGTAGTGTTATAGTACCTGTGTATCAAATACACAAAGCAAGGAAAAAGGCGTCACCTTCTCGTTACAGATGTAATTTGTGTGTGCATTTTGAAGGCACCTTCCTTGGGAATTCTGAAGTTCCACCTCTGAAATGTGGAGCTTTTCCTTTTGATAGTAGGTCAGCCTTGGGTTGGGTAGAGCTAGAATAGTCCTGAAGCATACTGTGTTTTGTTTAAATATGTATGATATTTCACTGTCACGTGCTCTTTTGTATCAGTGTTTAGAAGGACTCTGGTATGCAACCAGTACTTCAGACCAAACATCCAACTCAACAACAAACTGTCTGGACAATTCCCTGTTTCACAACCTGCTTTCCAGTGTGATGTTCCCTCTGAATATAGTTCTTAAGAAGCTTAAGTATCCTGTGTAATTTGTGCCAGTGTCATATGACTAAAGAAGTGAAGACTATTTCTGGAGCCCTGCTTCTGTAGGCACATGTCAGCTGAATACCTGCAGAGCCCCACCAGTAGGAGGTGTGACAAATAATGAATGTAGAGCAGAAAATTTAAAACTTGCTGTGAAGAACCACCATAGCTTTCATGCTCCTTTGAACTAATGTGTTTTCAAATCATTCTTTAGGTTATTCCAAGAAGCCATTGCTGCATTCCTAGTCTGTTTTGTTCTTTAAGAAATGCAGACATTGACTCTGTAATTGCTATCCATATTCATTATCGCAGTCGTGGTGTTGTATGATGCAATTTGTGGAGCTCTTTCACTGAATGTGATCTCTGTCTGGAGTCTGCGTTAGTTTTGGATCCTTCTGAATCATAAATGGTTAGAACATCTTTTTCTAATATTTAGTTGGATATCATCTTGTTAGTCTGAAATATATATTCTTTTATGTTTTTGGTTTCTTCATGTGCATATATGTGCGTGTGTGTGTGTTTGCGCGCCTCTTTCTCTAGCGAATTTTGTCTCAAACGTTTATACGTGCCCAAAAAAGCAGGAAGTAGGTTGCTTGCAAACATGAAGCCAATTTTTTTTTTGCAATTATTGCAAAAATTGTAAAACAAAATAGGTGAAACTTCAGGTAGAGTAAAGGATTGAAATTAATTGAGCAATATTCACTGTGAAAAATAGCAGGCAAAAAGTCATCTGTTGTTAAGCTCGGGTGTAGTTCCATTGTCTTGGCAGTCCTGTGAGCCCGGTCGTGGTGTGTGTCTGTACCCCCGTGGCTCACGTACCTCTGGTGCAGAGTTGTCCTGCACCACCGTTTTGTTACCATGATGTAACATGGTACATGTGGCACACACCTTCGGTGTGTGATAAAATTCGCCAATAAAAAGGAATCAGAAACTCAGTCTTGGTGATGTCTATCTAAAAGCCAATCTTCTGCAGATGGATCTGAAGCAAGTGACCACACTTGGAGTGATTGATATTTGTAGCGTCTCGGGGAAAGACGTTTATCTTGTGCTTTGGAAAATCCAACTGGATCCATCTAGCTGTTTTGTTTGGACACAGGAAAACTAGTCTAGCCTTGTAAACCTGAGCACTCGGCTATGAATAGCACAGACAAGAACTGAGTGCCCACGATGGTATGAGCTTGTGCCGTTTCCTCATGTGTTAACCTGTCACAAGGAGGGGCATCACTATAAAATAATAGTTGTGTCTGTAATGCTCTGTGCCGCATTGTGTGTTGTGAAAAGAGAGTATGTACCTGCAGCAGCAGCTGTCGCAGTGAACTGTGCCATTCTGTTTGTTCTTACTCTCCAACTCTCCTCTTCCGTTCCAGACACTAGTAGGTTAAAATATAAAAAGTGTATATATTGTAACAAAAAATTTAATCCTTTTTCAATCTGTATATGATTTTACTCCAGACAAGGCAGCTTTCCAGATTTACATTAACCAATATTTGAAATGGGATGGTTTCAAAACTCAGAAAGCTGTCTAGGACATTTTACTATGTTAGCCTGAAATGTTTCAGAAAAATGATCTTCTTTTTCTTCTTTTTCTTTCTTTTTCTTCTTTTTTTTTCAGAATATCGGAAATAGCAAAGTTTTGTAATAGCAATAACAAATATTAGAACTTGAAAAGCTCAAACTCTTGACTATAGTTTTTTTGGCAATACATTTTTTATTTATTTATTTTTTTTTAAAATCATATCAGTCTTCTGGAGTGAGCTGGGGAGGCTCACAATGGCCTTATTTCCTCACTCTTAATGTGCTTGGACCAGTAAAGGTTGGAGACCACAATTTAGATCAGACTGGAAAAGGGTGGTTTTGGGTAAAAAGTAGACTGTTGGAATAAATCACTTCTAGTCATCATTATCTAGAACATTTCTAGCATTGGGTTAAAAAAAAATGTTCAAATGGAACAAGAGGGTCTGAGAAGCAGTGGTCTTCCCACATCTTGCCATAGTCAGAGGTTCTTGCATAAGCATCTGTGCTGAGTATTGGTGTCTTTTCAGATTCAAAGGGATTTTGCTTATTTCTACTTTGTATTTTGAGAGGTAAAACCTGCATTTCGGTCCAGGACAATGCAGTTCCAGATCTGGTATCAACAAGGAGAGACTGAAGTGGAGCCATCAGTTAACAATATTCTATGTTTCTCTCATGTCTAATATTGAGTTGTCTACCTATTGCCTTGGCCGTCTCTCCTTCACAACAGGAGAAGGTGGAAATGTTTTTGCCCTTCCCTGCAGGTGGCTGTGGCAGACCATGGCAAGATATTGTCCTCTGCACACATGGCAATCTCTCTTTACCTGCAAGTAGGGTCTCTTTACCTGTGAGCAGTTTGGGTGGCCAGCCTTAATGGTAAAAGGATTCTTCAGCTGGTGGTTTAATGTATAGGGGTTTATAGTATTCTACAGGCATTGCGGAGTAGTTCTCTTTCCTTAGCTTCAGTAGAGAAGTGCACTCCTCACCCGTGAGGAGGAGAGCGGCCTGCCATGCTTCTGAGGATTAGGTTAGCAAGGCATAACGTTCTGCCTCGAGGTATGTGAGCACCACATAGCCTATATGTAGATTAGTAATGTTATATTTGAGGTAGACTTTCTATCACTGAGTAAGATGACTTTTGTTATTAAGAACACCTGTCAGAGGAAATATTGGACACCTCTACTTTCTGTGTATTGTGTAGATGTCTTAGTTGGGTCTTCTTTGCTCCTTTCACAGGGACTGCTAATTCAACAGTGCTACAACTTCATCCAGGTAGACCATTTAGGTGGACAGTTCTGTAATTTGCAGTAAGAGGAAAATCCATTTACATTTAGTTACAGTGCCACTTAGGAAGTTCTGAGACCACTGACTGCTCTGGAAGCAGGAGAAAGATGGGTTTATTTCTTACCTGTGTTTTGGATTCTGCACACTGTATTATCATTTTTCCTGATCCTGATCTATAAATGCTTCTCGAACAAGTCAGTGCATCTCACTTTAAGAAGTCTTTACAGTGTAGCCAGCTATACCATTGAGAGCTAAACACGTGTTGGTATGTAGGCATGGCCAGCCATTGCATTCTCATAGGAGAGAAGTTTTTAAGCTCAGAATCCTGTCTCTTCCTAACTCATTGTGCTCGACATGAAGCATCTAATCCATGCAGTTAAGTTAGTAGGAGCAAACATTAAATTCAGAAGAGCTCTTCCAGTCTTAGGGGGTCTTGCAGTTCTGAATGCAGCACTTGGAAATTAGCATTTGTCAAGACTGAGCCTGTATGGACGTAGCTCTAGGTTAGCAGGTGAGAAACGCTTGGAGTTTTCCTTCCCAAGCCATGCTATGTAGTGCCATTCAATAATGCTTGATTATAAAGAGAATTTGAACTTAATTGTTGCTTTATGACTCTGTTCTTATCCTTCAATATCAGCAGTATCTTTTGCGTGTGAGGAAAAAGGCCAGGTAAATGCATCCTCTTCTGCCTTTGTAGCTGTGGAAGATAGCTTTGAGCAGATGCCTTCGGTCTGGCTTCCCTAATTCATTCAGTGGTAGGGCTAGTTCCGTATAAGCAAGGCAGTGGTCAAATGTGTGCCAGACCCTCCATTTGGGAGAGGACTTCAGCTGGCTCTCAGTGCTATTCTGTAAACCCTGTTAGAAATGTCAGAGCTTTGCATGAGTTAGTCCTTGCTGTTGTGCAGATGATAGTGTCACAGGGGAAGGCTCCTACAGGAGGAAAAAGCATGACAAACCAGCCTGTATCTTCTTTCTTGTCTTCCATTTATGAAGGATGATAACAAAAATCTAAATGTATACTCCAGATTGAAAGGTTTGTTGGAGACACTGTGCTTTTTGGGGACTCTAAAAAGACAGGTAGCACTTGTCTCTTCCCTTAGGATGGCATTTCTCATAACTATGGTTTTGATTGGTCAACAATGTTTAGACAATCCTGGGATTTAATATCTTCATTTGAATTGAATAAAGCCAGTCGAATACTGTTTGGCATTAGGCAACAAAGTACATACGTTGAGACGCCAAGANAAAGACAGGTAGCACTTGTCTCTTCCCTTAGGATGGCATTTCTCTTAACTATGGTTTTGATTGGTTAACAATGTTTAGACAGTCCTGGGATTTAATATCTTCATTTGAATTGAATAAAGCTAGTCGAATACTGTTTGGCACTAGGCAACAAAGTACATACGTTGAGACGCCAAGAAGAGACTCTGCTGAGCTCTAGATGCTTCACATTCCAGACCTGTTACCTTGTAAGTGTAATATTTACCGGACTTCAGTCCAGCTGGAGATGAAGAGCAGGCCTGTGAAGGAGAGAAGAGTTAGGGAGATTTTAAGTTTGAGGAAGAAAAGCTTGAATGAGCTGGTACAGCATGCTAAATTCTTCCTGGGTAATTGACTTACATGAAGGCGTTCAAAGAACAGTCACTCATGGGCAGTTTATTCAGGCTAAAATCAATGTGCATGGCAGTAAAAGAAAAACAGAAAAAGGAAAGGGGGAAGAAATGAAAGGTGTGCTCTAACCACGGATGAAAAGCCCCGAGCTTTTGTGTTTGCAAATATGAATGGATTCTTACAAGGGTACAAGAGCAGTTTTAACACTTCTGCTTGTGTGCACACTTGGCTTTTGTACCAGATGGCTTTGTTTACTCAGAGGACTTCTCCTTTAGAGGAGATCCTGGTCTTGTTTACAAACAGAGCTGGTACATGAGCAAAGCTGAATGACTGGAACTCATAAACATTTTTAATCTGTGCAAATCATAAAATCCAAAGCCTGAGAATAAGTGAGGAAGCTTTGCAAAATCACCCCGATATTGCATGTTTCAGTCCCATGAGAGTGCTGCTGGAGAATGATTTGAGATTCTTGTCTACCAAACCAAAATATCAGGGAGAAGCTGGATCCAGTTCAGTTGGACTTTATTGGATTATGCCTTCATGCTATTGTAGCTGAAAAAAATGCTACGATTCCAAATATGATGTGTAACAATTGTGCAAATTCCTTAATCCTGTTTTCCATTCATTTATGTAGTAATTAAAACCATAGACCTGGAAACTGTTCTCACAGGCAACTTTCATTTGCAGAGGCCTATTTAATTTCATGTATTTTAAGACTCTATACTCAATTTTACTCTCTTCCCCTTCCAGAGAGAGTGAAACTTGGTGGTGTTACCTTCATTATCAATCTGTGCATTGGCTCGATTTCTTACAAGTTGTACATTATTCCACTGTACAGAATGTAACAGTGTAATTGGAGGGGTGGGTGGGTTTTATTTCATTTTATTCTCCTTAGAGGGCACCACAAAATGCTCTAATGAAAGAATAATCACAAGCTTAAAGAGGAAGGAAAGTTTTAAGGGACTAATTGAAGAGGGGAAATGGCTGAGTGGTTTAAAGGAATGAAATGATGGGAGAGCTCCAAGTGAGATGAGGCAGCAAAAGTAAAAGAGCTACCACCGACTGCGATGAATGATAGATGTGCACTTAAAAACTGTGGTCGTGGGGCTGTGTAAGTATGCAGATAGAGGGAGGAAAAGGATAGTTCACAGTTTGTTCAGGAGACAGCAGTTCAAAGGTACATTGCCTTATGTGCGGTAGTCTGCAGCCGTAGGTAAGTAGGCAGCACTTTGTGCTCCAGACCTATGGGGCAGTAGTACACTGCCCCTTTTAGGTCTGTGTTAACAGGAAAAGCAAATTAGGACATGGTTTATAGTATACTTCTACTCGGTGCAGTCATCCACAATGGAGCAAAGACTGCTGCTCTACTGGGTTCTGTGGGATGCACTATTTAATTTGATCTCTGTACAAGGGATCTACATTAACCAACTTCTGTCAGCTAAAACTGTACTGTCTTCCCATTTTAAAAAGAAACATTTTTTTGGGAGATTGGATGGCTTTATCTAGCCTGGAATTTAATCCAGGATAGGGAGGCCTGGAGAGCGTTAGTAGCAGGTGGCTGTCCGTTGGCCAGCTTGAGATGAATGAGATGAGCTCAGGCTAGCAGGTAAATCTCTGCATGCTCGCAGAACGCTGACACTCATTTTCATCTCTCCCGTTTGAACTGGAGATTTGAACAGGAGTTTGAACTGGAAGGCCACTAACAACATAGGCACGAAAGGTATGACCCACTATTGCTCCTGTGCACAGAGGACCCCTCTCCAAAACACGGGTTGGGTAGGTTGGGAAAGCAGTAACAAAAATCACATTGCAAGTGTGAGGTGCACGAAGGATTTGGTCCTGTGAGCTCTCCTCAGTGTGAGGAGCTTCATGAGGGCTGGATTCACCCCGTTCTCCCTCGCTGCTGGGGGGTTTGAGGCAGGAAAGCTTTTAAGCACATGACTGCTTAGGAAAGCTCATAGGATGACTTCAGCAGGACTATGTATGAAGCGAAGCCAATGCCTGTGCTCTTTCTGTGAAGCAGAGCGGTAGGCTTCTTGCCCTATTAGTCTACTGAATATTCAGACTGACTTTACAACTTACCTGGCATACATTCGCTTCCAGTTGGTTGAACCATTCTGCAGATGAATAAAAGGGGAAATAAAACGTTTGACTTGAAAACAAGAGAAATGATATTTGGATTATTCTGTGCTAAGGTAGAGAGACACATAAACACAGCAGTGTGAACAGCTTAAACTGAATTGTGAAATAGCCTGAGAATGTCTTTTCGCTGCCATTTCCTTGATTTCAACACCACCGAGTTTGTCATGTATGACGGCTTTGTGGTTGTTGTGACACTGTTGGAGAAAATTGGATTTGGGGAAAGTTTTCTTAGTTCTCTAAATAATTCAAAATGTTTTCCAGTTGTGTTTTTTTCTCTCCAGCACAGCTTTGTTCTGCAGTGGTACATTTTTTGTAAAGTAGATTTTTGTATAGTCTTGTGTCGCCGTGGCAGTGTATAATCCTCAGGATATATCCAAGGGATTTCCAGCCATCTTCTTGGATTTCGTAGCATACTTGTGATTAGAAGTGCTTCTACGCAGAAAAATTAAAATGCAGATGCATATTCACAGGCTTAAAACACAGCTCAAGTCATCCAGCACTAAAGGCACAAGTCGGAGCCTGTGATGAGTGTGGTTGCTGTCAGAGTGCAAGCTGTACTGAACTGACATTTAGTGAATGGCCTAATTTTACAGACACAGACGTATGATGGGTAACCACAGCTTACCTTAAAAGAAGTATTAAGTCCGTTTCCTTGGAGAGGTTAGCCTTATAAACATACTAGCCTGATTTCTAGCATTAAAAGTGTATGCCCGTGCTTCTGTCCAATCATCGGGCTTAATCACGATCCTCCTCACCAGAGGTGCCTTCTGGGGTCCGAAAAAGACCGCCCTGGTCCCCAGGTCTGGGGGGTCCTGACCCGGGTTGTCTCTGCAGTACCGCTGTCCTGTGACTCTCATGAGTGGCCCAAGCCTGCGGGCTGGCTGCCTTCTCCGCCTTCCGTGTTGCTGGAGGAGCGCCGCTTTCTTCGCCTGACTTGCGTAGCACCCGTGGGCGCAGGGGCATCCTGCCCATGGGCGGCGGGTCCCGCCGGGGCTGCGGGATGCCCCCGTCCCACCTACCGCCTCGGCTTTGGTGCTTGCGGAAACCCTGGACCTGGGAGGAGGGAGAGATGCGGAGTTTGCGCAGCTGTGTGCGCGCATGCCAAGCTCCTCTCGGATGCTGACGGGGAGAACAGATTTATAACAGAAGTAATTTTTTTTTTTTGGTGAGTCTGATGGATTCAATAGAAGTATGTCTGCACAATATATATTTTTCAAATATAGCTCATTAGTAAATTGGCACTGAGATAACACAATGAAGCCAGTTTTAATCCTGCTGGCTGGGCTGTCAGTGCAAGTGAAATTCGTGAGAAAGGTGCCAGGAAGAGGAAGGATTTTAAAAAACTAATAAACATACATAGACTTTCTCAAACACACGGGCATACATCTAACCTTGCACCTAGTCTGCTGTTGAGAAGAGAAGGTATAATGTTGTCTTAGATAAAAATTACTCAAGATTGCTTGGGGTTTGGGGGGTATGATGACTGCTTATGGGTTTTGAGGCACTGCAGTCAGCATCCCTATGTCTCGGTGTACAGCAATACGATAAACAAGTGATGCAGCTGGACTTGTGATCACATCTGCCTCTTCAGCCCGCCAATGGAGAGGTCTCCTGTTGCAGATTGCTTCTGAAGATATCACTTCAATAGCATGCAACCAGAAGTCGTCTGGGAAATGAAAAAGAATAAAGGTTTTTGTTACAGGGAAAACCGTTGGTCAGTCTTGTGAACAGCAGAAGGTTAATCTGATCTGTTTTAAGTCACTGAGGTCATTGCAGCCATAAAAACTCAGCTGAACAGTGCCAGCAAGTCGGCTCTTACTTTGCCATTGAGAAAGGTTTGTGTTCCCTGGTGAGTTTCCCCCCCCTCCTCTTTTCTTTCTTTTTNTTTTTTTTTTTTTTTTTAAGAGGAGATAGGCGATTGTACTTGCAATTCTTGCTTATGATTCCTAGCTGAAAGAGGAGCAGCCCTTCGTGGAGAGAGATGAAAGACACTAGGATATTTTTCTTACATTCCAGTGTAAGCAGAATAGCAAAGTACATACCTGAGAAGTTTCCAAACACAACACACATCTATTTACATATTTGATTTCAGTGGTGATACATGATAACCTGGGATTTCATTCAAAGGATCCTGATGGGGATTTGAAAGGAGTTGTTCTTCCCTGAATGTTCACAAAATAACTGCTGAAAGCTGAAGGACCTTTTGTTGGCAAACTAAATTCACAGAGAACAGGAGGCAGAGAGGCTGGAGACAGTTTTCTTGTGCTGAAAAATCCTCTCTTGTGCTTACAAGTGTGAGGGTAAATTCCTAACCCTTTTGAAAGCGATGGGAATGTTTTGTCAGTGACTTCAATGGGACCAAAACTTCACTCAGGTTTCGGAGAGGCTTTGGTATCTCTGTCACTTGTTCTAACGCCTGTTGACGGACATAGCCGCTTTCCTGTTAGCTTGTCGCACATCTTCCCAGCAGAAAAGGATCTGTCAGCTCCTGTCGAGAATGCCTGGTCATGGGCTGGCTACAATGGCATCCAACCCAGGAGCGAGGGACACGTCTGAAAATGTGTTTTTCTCTCTCACTATTAAAACGTCAGTGTTGCACGAGCAGCGGTGAAATTATAGGGGGTTACATTTGAGAGAGTGAGCTGTTGTGCTGTTTCTTTACCCCGTATGTTTTAACACGTCACAAGATTAAGATTTCTTTGTTGAGAAACAAAGATAGCGGTGTGGTTTGTGTTTACATTCCCTCTTGGCTCCTTTACATGACAGGTGATGTGTAAATAGGACTTTAAGAAGAGGAGAACTGAGGTCAGACCTTTCAGACTTTCTAAAATGCATGGAGATTTGTGTATGCTGAAAGTGGTCCAAAATGGAAAAATCAGCGTTTGCTGCTCTCTAGAATACTCCCGAGTAATTAGGTTACCCCAATTAAGCATTGCTCAACGGCTCAAAATTTAGTCTTGAAAATAGCTCTCATGTGATGCATCAGTGTTGTTCGCATTACCCAACCCCTGCATTTCAGCATGGACAAGGGAAAACAAGCCAACAGCCTGGAAAGCTTTAAAGGCAAGCAGAGAGGAGGGTCTGGTGAGTTCTCGTGAGGGCATTTTTCTTCAGGGGATGAATTTTCAAGCAGTTGTAAAGGCAGGGGCAGAAAGTGTCCACTGAGCACCATGCATCTGAGGGGGACTCGCAAGTGTTGCCATGTGATATGCTAGTTTACCCTGTTTCCAGCTACTTGAGCTTTTGCAAATAGGTATACAGCCTTTCTTGCTAGGAGAGAAAGATCAGGCATGGGGCTGTGCTACACGTGCTGCTCTGTCCCGAGAGGGGCCATCCCCTGGGAGGGACTCCACACTCCTTTTTAAGAAGTAGGAGTATTTGGCAGTGGTCACAAAAAGTCTCCCTGGGGCGGAGTTTTGTTTTCATTTTCCTGAAAGGGACGGGACAGTTTCCCCTTTCATTTTAGTCAGAGGTTTCAGCAATTTCAACTGGCTTTTGATCCTCCTCCAGCTTCAGAAGTTTGGATCCAGGTAGTTGATTCGAGGCTTAGGGCTCAGTCTGACTCTTTGATAAGTTTAGAATCATAGAATGGTTTGGGTTGGAAGGGACCTGAAAGAT
>RSEF01000003.1:20575203-20592555 GCA_003993805.1 Himantopus leucocephalus
AGTTCCCTCAGCCGCTCCTCATAAGACTTGTTCTACAGACCCCGCACCAGCTTCATTGCCCTTACTCTGGACACGACCCAGTACCTCTATGTCTTTCTCGTAGTGAGACGCCTGAAACGGAACATGCTGTTTGAGGTGTGGCCTCACCAGTGCAGAGTACAGGGGGACGATCACTTCCCTGCTCCTGCTCACCGCACTATTCCTCATACAGGCCAGGATGCTGTTGGCCTTCTTGGCCACCTGGGCATACTACTGGCTCATATTGAGCCGGCTATCAGCTGACACCCCCAGGTCCTTCTCCACCCGGCAGCTTTGCAGCCACTCTTCCCCAAGCCTGTAGTGCTGCATGGGGTTGTTATGACCTAAGTGCAGGACCAGGCACTTGGCCTTGTTGAACTTCATACCATTGGTCTCAGCCCATCAAGCCAACCTGTCCAGATCCCTCTGTAGAGCCCTCCTACCCTCAAGCAGATCAATACTGCTGCCTAACTTAGTGTCATCTGCAAATTTGTTGAGGGTGGACTCGATCCCCTCATCCAGGTCGTTGATAAAGATACTCAAGAGAGCTGGCCCCAATACTGAATCCTGGGGAACACCACTTGTGACCGGCCACCAACTGAATAATAAATAAATAATAAATAAAGGTAGATGTACTCGACTTGGCTTCTTCCATCTCTTTACATAGAAATGATAACTTGTGTGTTATGTTGTATCAGTGCTGAGCTGCTCACCTCCCTAACATCAAGGCTGTCATCTCCTGCCACTGCATGGCAAATCCTGAGCTATGTGACTGGTGGGAAAACTTCGTGTTTTGTAATTACTATCTGAAGTCTTCCTGCTGGCATGGCCCCAGGGAGGCCTGTGAGCTTTGCTTCCTCAGCTGAAAATCACCCCCACACCCCCCAAATACAATTTTCCTCTTTTATTTTCTTTATCCACTTCACTTTTCACATGATAAGAGAAGAGAAAACCTTTCCCTCAGTTTGAATGGAGATTTTCATCAGGGCCTCAGAGTCATTTTGTCTTCTCTCTGAGTTGGGCTCTGGAGTTGAGGAGAGCCTTGCCAGGCAGCGGGGCAAGGAGGGAGTCGCACACACAGGGGGTGCCGGGTTCCTCCTCCTGCTGCTGGCCAGGACCGGGGGCAAAAGGCCTCAGGTGGTCGCTGAACCCTTCAGGGTAACCCAGGTTGTGCAGAAGTGCTTTGCTGCTTAGCTTCCGTCAGGGTTTACAGCTGGAAAGGAGGAAGAGGATGTTTTAAAACCTAAACTGATTCGTTTAACACTGTTATGAAGACTTGAGTCCATTTTTCTGTTTTTTCTGCTTCCCCCCCAATGTATAGTGAGAGGTGATTACGTTTATGACTTTTACTGCTTGCAAGTGGTCAAAATGGATGTAATTCTGTTCATAAGGTCTACTGTCTGCTTCCCTTTTCCCTCCCTTTCTTCTTTCTCTTCTCTTCCTGCCCTTGTCACTATAATCAGAATGAATATTTTGTTCAATAAAACCCTTTAATAACTAAATATGAAACAAAATCTGAAGCTGGCTAATTTATGCTCCGTATTCTGGGGGGAAATGGGCTTCAGAGAACATGCAGATCAGATGAGTTGCTGTTCCTTGTGGTCGTAGCGGATCCCTGTGAACTCTATGCAAGTCTGAAGGCATTTGCCAGATACTAACTGCTGTGATTTTTTCCCAGTTTATAAGCATCCGTGATTTTCCACCAGTATGTTGAAAGAGAGGAGGTTTAAATGTATGACCTGAAATAGAGTTCGAAAGAGTTGTTAATCTGTATTAATATGGTATTCCTATAATCAAACACATGTGGGGTGGGTTGGTTTGGGGTTTTTTTTTGTATTAAATTGCTAATAATATTAAATGGGCATTGGAAACTGAATCCTGCTACAGATATTTCCCGTACTGAGGCTGTCTTGTATTACACTGTTTGAAGGAACAATGTATTTTACCATTAAAAAAAATAATTAAATCACACTACCTTCTTGCAGATGCCATCCCACCGAGCTATTACAGCCTTTACTTCCGAATCGTCAGATTTGACGTCTCTGCAATGGAGAAGAACGCCTCCAACTTGGTGAAGGCCGAGTTCAGGGTCTTCCGCTTGCAGAACTCGAAGGCACGGGTCTCGGAGCAGCGGATAGAGCTGTACCAGGTACGGTGGCACCTCGCACGCGTCAGCTCCCCGTCTTTCTGCAGCAAACTCACCTTGTACCTGTCTAGCAGGTGGAACAAACCACAGGGAGATGCGGTTGAGTCCCATCTTTCCAGAGTAGCCGTGTATTTCCTGTGCCTTTCCTAGAAAGGACTATTCAAAATCATATGGAGCTGAAATGTGCAAACTTCATCTAGCAATTGTGCCTCAGGACTCCAGAGTTTCAGGATATAACAATAAGTAACAGAACATGACATCAAACAAGTCATCTTCAGGATCCCTGTCTCACAACACCTTCCCTGTACTGTGGTTTACATAGAAGTCAAATTCCTTTCTCTGGCCTGTGTTCAGGAGAAGCCTGTTAACCATTCCTCGCAGAAATAGCATTGTTAATAATTGAATTTCAAAACTTAGCAGTTTCAACCCAGGGGTTGAGGCAAGGGACTGGACAATTCAGGGTTGGAGGAGTGAGGAAAAAGGTGACCCCATGACTCTCTCACTCCCGATTGTTGATAAGACTGATGTCATTTAATCTTTAAAGACTTTAAAGCCATTGAAGTAACTTACATCGAGTCTGTGTGTTTGTGCAAATATTGTCTAGAGCATATCTCATCTAAAGCGTAGTTCACTTTGCTGAGAAACACAGCAACCAACAGGGGCTCAGCTCCCAGCAGTTTTATACCGAGTAAAACTCACGATTGTTCCAGCAACCCAGGACTTGTTCTGCTGAAAACCCTGCCAGATAGGATACCACCTTGTAAAAGTGTATTGAGCCCCTCTTTGGCTCTGTTCTTGCTGCCCTCATTAGCTATGCCTGAGCACTGCCCTGGGTTTGCAGCGCTGTAGAATGTGGTTCAGATCCAGTGGGTGCAAATTTGAGTTAGTCTTCTCCCTCACTTTCAATGTTCACCTTTTCCTGCCTGGTCTGGTCAAGTGCAAGCCAAACTTCAAGCAGAGAGGGGGGAATTTGGGTTCACACGCTTGCTGAACTGGCAGCATAAGCCAACCTTAGAGGCTGACAGCAGGAAAAAGTGCACTGTTTAAATGTAAGAGAAGCGTGATTCCTAGTTGAATGTGGTTCAGGTCCACAGATTGGTCACTGGGCACTTGGCTTCGTGACTGCGACCTGGCTGCTTTCCTTCCCAGGGACAGGCTGGCAGAAGAGTTGAGTAAATAAAGTGTCATTTGTTAAAAGAGAAAGCTGGGAACTTTTAATGAGAGTCGCTGGTGTTGTCTGTATGTAATAGCCATCACGGAGAGTTACACTACGAGTCCCTGTGACGCTGCCACACCAGCCTGTGGAAACGGTGGTATGTTCTGGCTTGACCTCACTGTTCAGGCATCCTGATGGGAGTTGATGGCATCTCTGGGCTTTCTGTTGTTCTACTTCTGAGAGCTGTTAGTCAGGCACCTGAAACGAGTACAGCTGCAGTTGCCTGCACTCAGTTCATTGCCTTTCTGTGTTTGAGGAACGTGGGACACAAAGGGTTCAGCAGAGGTAGGGGAGAAAGGGCCTTTGCTTGGCTGGGATTTCACCTTGTGATGAGAAACAGCTGGAGCTTGTTTGAGAGAGCCTGACTCCAGCAAGCCTATGCCCATGGAAATGACTGACACCTGCATCCAGGGCAGGTACTTGGGTAGTTTAGATAAATATATAGCTGGTGAGGAAAGCAATTTCTTTTTTAGGCTGGGTGGGGCGTATTGGGTGAAGTGTTAGGTGAGTACTGAGTGCGGATTATGGTAGGATTAGTTCTATTCTCCACCAAGTAACAGGCAAGCCAAAGGCAGCAAGCTCTCAGTGTGTGTTTGTGCCAGGCATGTTTTAGGCGTGTTGCTTTGCTCTTTTGCCTGTAGAGAGGCAAGCTGTCTCTGGAGCATTTTCCTTGCAGAGCACCTATTAAAATGACAACAGCTGCTTGCTAGTTCCTCTCTCTGCTTTACTTCTTACAAGTTCCTGTAGCCTTCTTCTGCTGGTTGTTTTTTCCCCGCTTTGGTCATATTTATATCTTGCAATCTTGTATGCAGCTCTCCCCAGATCCTTGTATGGAGGTATTGTCTTAGCTCTGTGATGGCCAGTTGGAACTGCATGGCTTCCTTGCCAGCAGCTTTCCTGGAGGAGCATCGGGCGTCCCTAAATACTGCTACATCTAATCTCCATCACAGTGTGTGAAGTTAGCATGCAGTGTCTAACAGGAAAAGCAAAAGTGGGGAGAAATTGAAGAGGAGTGACCCATGATCCTTATGGGTCCCTTCCAACTGGAGATACTCTATGATTTATTGTAGGACAGTGCTATAGAAAGCATCCTAAAACTTAGTATATGAATTCTAGAGATTAGAAAGAAGAAAAATCTAAGGAGCGGGAGGTGAGGAAGGAGGCATTGGTGCCACAGTGATGCTAGAGGAGCTTCGGGGCTGCGTAATGATACATTGGTACTGCAGGTAGGGGTGTGTAGCAGCGAAGGAAGGTACAAATGTGGGAGGTAAAAGTGGAGAATGAGGAAGATGCTCGTTTCTGTGGAAGTGGGAGGAGCAAATACGTTCTGTAAGGGCTGAAGACTTACTCAGGTATCTTTGCTTCCAGCATGAAAAGCCATGCACGGAGAGCGAGCCTCGCAGAGGAGGTTGCTGATGGAGTTGGCATGTGCAGCTGCTGTTCCTCCTCCGTGCATAAGCACTCCTTCCTGTGTTGTGAGATACGTGCTGGGCTTGCCAGGGCTGTTGTGCCCGGAAGGAATAATGTGGTTTTTCATCTTGCATAAGCAGCATTTAATTATTAGGGGGATTTTTTTTGTCCTCCTACCAAGTTTCGGGTTGCCTAGTGTTTTGCTTTGTTGAGGAGATCTTCTTGATGAGGGTTTTTGAAATTCCTTTCATACCTGCAGTTTCAGGGAATAGTTGTTCCCGTGTCCCCTCATCTTTCTCAGTCAGGCAGTAAGAGAGGGGCAGACGTCTTCTGGAGAGAGTCAGCTCTCTTGTTGTGGTTCACTGAGAAAGTGGCCGTCCCTGAACACATGCAAGTTTCCTAACTGCTCTCCAAGAGCTCTCTGATGTAGTCCAGTGGCAGTTTAGTAGTAGTATATGTACCACTGGTGCAGAAGGGACAATATTACTCTGAAGGACTATTTTAGGAACAGCAAGAGACAGATGTGCAGGGTAAATGGAAAAAATAAAAGGCAAGCAGAATATAAATATTTTGTTTCTCCTCCTGATTCTTTCTTTGTGTGGTCCCCTGACCTTACAGATCTACCCCTTAAAATGAAAAAAGAAATGCAAGACTGCACCTTTTCAGCTAAGCTTTCCTCAGGCTATACTTGGCTTCCTTTTCCAAACCACATCAGAAAAGGACTTTGTGTTTTCCTGCAGCCCTTGTTTGCTCTGACTCCGGGACGGCAGTCTGGGGCTGCTTGGCGTGGCGAGCCAGGGCCGTGGCCCCTCGCTCCCGGCCCCCGCCGCAGCAGCAGCGGAACCCTCTTCCCACCTCGGAGGCAGGGCTGGAGCAGAGAGCGCCCCGTCGTATTTATGCGGAGAGCGAGTGGTTGTGGATCAGTTTGCCATGTCTGCTGCCCCTCCCGGGTTTCTCCGGGCACTGGGTCCTGGAGTTTAGTTCTCATGCAGGTGCCCTGGATGCGGCCGCGAAGCCAGTGGGCAAGTGGTAATCCCCAAGAGCAGAAACAGTTTCTTTAATGTCTGTTTTCACCCAGAGTACTTCTCTTGGTATTTAAGGATTAGTCAGCCACATCCGTGTGTTCCTGCACAGATGGGAAGCGCAGTGCACATACTAAGTAGTCTTAGGATGGAAAATAATAAAACTCACAGAAGTAGGAATTAAGTTTCTTTTATAAGGCTGTTATAAAAGCTTCTGTCTCTTCTTGGCTCTGGTTAAGTGAAGCCACAGAGAATTAAATTCTTTAAAGGCACTGTCTTTTCTGTTGTTTCTTCTGCCTGAAAGTGAGGGTTAGTCTACTGATGGTGCTGCTGATCATCAGCATGTTGGAGGGTTGGAAGCTGGAGGGAGGGAAGGAAGGAAGGAAGCGGTATGACCTCAAACGCAGCAAGCGCTGTCCCGCGCTTCTCCTCCCGTCCTTCCACTGCGCCATGTTCGCTCGATGCGCTTCTCAGTGTGCACCGAGACTTCAGAAAATATTAAGAGGATAAAGTACTTTTGGGGAAGGGAGGAGGAATAACATCAAATAAACAAGGTTTAGCATCCTCCAGTGGCCCTTGCTATGTTTTTAAAGATTTATGCCAAATGCAGGCTTTATTGGAATTTGATCAGATAAAGCTCAGTTGTTATGGGAATGTCTTTGTTCATCACTTTTCTTGCCTGCTTTGAGGGCTTCATCACATCTTTCTTTTATTAAGGTGCTTCTGTATTTATGAATAAAGTCCCCACACCCTTCAAAAACCAAGCTTGTCTTTTATGAATGAGCATTCCAAAAAATAAATAGGCACCACCGCAAAGCTGGACGAGTGCAAACCCTCGCAGGGCGAAAAGCCGTTGTTCAGAGAGTGTTGTGGTATTGTTTTTAAGGTATTTTTATTATGCACAGACGGTCAAACAATAACAAGTAATAATTACTTCCTATGGAAGCAATGCCATGTTTTGTTAACACATCGTAAAGCATCATGAAAAATGCAGCCGAAGTGCTGGTTTTTATCGTTGTCGTTATCTGCGGCTGCTGTGGGTGGGGGTCCCTGAGAGGCTGCGGATGTGGGAGGATGTACCACGGGATGTAACAGAGTACAGGGTTGGAGCAAACGAACAGCACCAGGTTAAAGCCAGGGGGGAGGGGAGGGCATCAGATTGTGATGAAGAATTGGAGGTAAGCAGGTCTTTCCTGCTTACCTTTGGTAAGACCTTTGGTCTTTCCATGTTGGCAGGGCCCAGTCCATGCCGAGGGCTCCCGTGGAGCTTGCTCGGGGTCTAGGAAGAACCGTCTGCCCTCCAGACAGTGGTAACCCCCGTGTCTCTAAGGGCCTCTCTCCTTGCTTGGAGGTATGAGGAGGAAGATGCTGTGGAACATATTACCCCATTATGAGTCAGATTTAAATTTAAACCACAGTCTGTTGTTCAAATACTTTCAATTCAGACAGTGTTTTGTCTTGTTTTTCAGTTAGGGAATACGTTTAGAGCAAGCTACTATAGATTTGGGCCAAATCTCCGCGGTGCAAATCTGAGGCAATTTACACTGACTGCAGCAGAGCTACTCCAGACTGATCTCCGTATAATCAGGAGCAGAGGGGCCTTCCTCTCTTTTCTTGCCAAAAAGTGCCGTCTCTAATGCCACGGAAGAAAATACCAGGAAGCAGGATTTGTGGCTGTGAGCTGGCGCAGGATGTCTGTATTACAGATATCACCTGGGGCATTTGATCTTAATTGACTGCCGTTGCTGTGACCCACATCTAAAGTAGTATATTTGGATCTCACAACTTACGTATTGCTGTCCTGAAACCAGACTCTTGTGATCTGAAAGGTTACAAGGTTATGTTAAATGGCAAACGTAGAGTGCTCTTTGAAGTGCCAAACTCGGTATAAAGTGTGGATCTAATAACTTTCTACTCTACCAACCTCCTCCTCCTTCCCTGGCCCCCTCAGCAAAAGCTCAGGACCAGAGGAAGTTAATTTGCAGTGTATTTCAGTCGAATTGCTGCTTTCTCCTTGTTCCAGAATCCTTTTTCTTTTGTTTGAAATACCATACGCCCTACAAAAACAAGTCAGTATGCTGGAGACCATGTATAGAGTACCTTTCGCAAATAATCTGTGTGCATGGATGAGAGGAAGTATTTATCACTGTGTCACATTCACTGTGATTTGAGAACTTCTCTCAGATGCAGCCACCTCTTGCCAGGAACAGAGCAGTTATTGAAGACGACTTGAAGAAGTTTATAATATCCCCATTAGCTACTGGCACGAGCCAGCATGTACTCCCAGCTCGACACTACCGTGCGTAGAAATGTGGGGCACTGAGCCGATAGATTTATTGCCGTTTGCGGTGCACATACCTTATAGGGAGTGTAGGAATGCAGGACATGGGTCAGAAACCAGCAGCTGCAGCTCTTTGGGCTGCAGTGTGGTGGGGTAGCCAAACCCACATTACGCTAAGGCACAAGCAAGTTTTAACCAAGCACTGCAGCATGGTAGTTACTGGGCTGAGGAGCATCAGGTTGGCTTGCTGGCCTTGCACTAGGGAGCCCGTTGGAGGGGGGAAGGTAGTACTGCTGTTTTGGGGAGGTGTAGGAAACAATGTGAAGCTTTGTTGGAGCAAAGCCTATATGAAGAAGAACAGATGATGGAAGAAAATGGAGGAGGCCCGGCGTGGTTTGGGGGGAAGGCTGTAGGTGGTGGGAAGAGAAGACCACAAGGAGAATTGTGACCTATGGAGAACAGTGCAGGCAAGAGGAAGGGAAGAAAGAAGAATGTCTTGCAGGAGAAGACAGCATCTTAGAAGAAGCAGTAAGTCCAAATATTCACACAGCAAAGACAGTTGCGTGCCAAAACGTTGCAGTAAAATGCATGTTAATATGAGATATGGCTGTCAGGGACAGGACCGAGGAAGAGGAAGTGCTTGGGAGACCTGTGCTTAAAGGGGAGATGAACACAGGAGTACCCTGTAGGATCTAGGGGATTTGGTTAGAAGACAGGAGAACCCACTCTGGTTTTGTTGACTTTGGCTCCTCTTTGTTGACATTTTAATAAAACATATGTGCCTCTGGCAAGTTAAAGCTAAATGCTAGATAAGTTTACAGGATTTTTTTGTTCTGCTTCATTTTATGTAAAATCTTTCTTTGGAGCTATCTTAAAATCTCCTAAACAGCAGGAAATTGCACTCAATATTTCAGAATCTTCCAGGAGAAGGACCCCAGACCCTTCGTTCTTGTTTATTGCTTATACAGTGCACAGTCTTCTGCCTGCTTAAGCATAAAGCAGACTGAATGGCCTCAGGGCTGTATCCCCAACTTAAACTGCACATGCATCTTCAGCGGCAGGAGGAAGGCCCTGCTTGGGGAATAAACGGAGAGGAAATCCCTTCTCAGGATCCATTCTCTTTGCAGAGCTCATCCCCTCACCACAGGGCGATGCAATGAGTCAGTCACAGTGATTCCATGACATACTTGACTTCTCCTCCCTTTTTGACCTGCTTTAGCTGCTCGTCTCTTTACCCCCCTCACACTTCTCCTTCTTTTACCTTTAAGCAAGGAGCAGCCAACACTGTAAGAGAATCCTGCTGCAGCTGTAGCCCATCCAGATATAAAAGGGGTTGGGTTATGTGTGCAATATGTTCTTTTTATTTGCAAGTTTGCATGAAGAACGTGTCTGGCAAGTTCTGAGCAGATGGATCAGAGAGCTGTGGGGTTTTTTAAAACTTTGGCAAGTACTCCATACCTTTGTATTTTGGCAGGAACTCTGCATCTCATATACTAGTCTCTAAAGATTCTGCCCTCGGTTTGAGCCTGATTCGGAGACCTTTGCGAGCAATGGAAAGACTTCCATTGATAAGCAGGGGGGCTGTAAAGTCCTTTCAATTCCATAGCATTGAAGGCAGAGTCTGAATTCCTCTTTTGCAGAAGTGGTCACTAGGAGAGCTTGAAAATTCGCACTGGGAATTTTTGAAAAAATACACAGTCTGGCTTTTGCACTAGTGGTAAGAAGAAGCTAAAATTTTGATAGCCAGTAGATGTCTAATTATCTGGCAAAAGGTACTATATGGAGGCTTTGCATTTTACAGCATATGTTTTCACATATAATAAGTAAGAAACTGGAGAGGTTCGCAACAGAATTAAGAGTTTGCTTATCCTTGTGTCAAAGATAGGATCAAAGACCTCGAACTCAACCAAGGAGTGAGAAAGGAATGAGAATTAGCATGGTCATTTTTTAACTTTAAGCTTCAGAAAGGGCTGGATGAAGTCCTTGAAAGCTGTCTGAGGAGACCTTTGAAATCTGGAACCAGGCAGCGAGTGAATCTTTCAGTAGGGTGAATAGTACGTAAGAATTTGGAAACCACAAGCAGCTGCATATGCAGACCTTGGGAATCTGGTTATTCCACTGCAGAGGGTTAGGCTGGAGTCCCCTGCAGGTTTCTTCTAGTTCAGAAGAGGTTATCCTAAATGGCAGTTTTCAGCCATGATGTTGCACATAGCTGAACTTATCTTTGCTCTGATGTTAACCAGCATTAGCACATCATTTACCACTGGATCTCATTGTTTGGCCTTATTTACTTTGAGCTTACACGTACATGTCAGGTTATTTCCATTATTTTAAAAGGCCCTTGAAGTTCCAATGGAAACCGTGGATAATGACTGATAAGTAAGAGAAAGATTAGTGAGCCTGCCAAGATGTTGTAATACACAAGAACATCACAGTAGTCTGAAATGACAGAGAAGAGAAGGGAAGGAAGGAAGTTATCAGGGAGCCAACAGCATCTGGAGGGAGGAGATCAGACAGTCCAGAATGAATGGAGCGGAAAAACAGATTAATAGCAGGTTTTTACAAGATAATGCCATATTTACTGCTATTCAGTGATTGCAGAACCTATGCTGGCTGACAGCAGTGACCATCCCAAGTTCCAGGGCTATGCAGCAGACAGGATGGATATTTTAAGTAACCATATGATCTTGTATTCTAAAAGTTCATCAACTCGTTTTAAGAAACTGTAAATTGCCGAAAATATTTCCTAACAGTTGGTTACTGTAAATCTCAAACCCAGCTATAAAATGCCCTTGTTATTCCTAAAGCTCGGCCTTTGATGTTTGCCTAGGGTTTTCTTAGCTGCAGCAGATGTATGTCATCGATGCATCAGCCTGCATATCATCACTGCTGAACCACATTCAGTTTTTTGTTTGTTTGTTTGCTTTCTGGGGAGGTGATGAATTTATTAGCCAAAACTATTCCACTGTAAATTATACTTAATTGTATTTTTTCTATTCTTCTGCATCTGTGGTAACTATAGGAGACTACAAGTAATTATTGGCCAGACCATCAAATCTGAAATAAACTAGGAAAGTCACTGTTCTGGAGCTGTAGTTACTTGAAAGAACCAGTGTGTCTTTCTGTCAATTTTTTTCCTTTTATGTGTGTAATGAGTCATGAAGACGGGCTGTTCTGGCGTCTGCTCTCAGTAGTTATTGTCTAGAATACATACACTAATATGTTCATTCAGTTATCCCCAGCTTTAGCTGCCTATATATATGTGAAGGGGAGTAGGCAAAGGAAAAATTGAGCAAAATAATTACATTTCTATTAACGGAGTCTTGGGGTTTGGAGGTTTTTTGGTTTTGTTTTTGAACCAGTAGAATTACACTGACGCTGAATGCTGCTGCTCTGCTTATGCCTCTGATATGCCCCATTTTTTAAAGAAGCCATGTTTCTGCTAATTTTGCATACATTCTTCTTTGTTTGTTATCATGAATTATATAGTGTTCTCAGTGTACTTTACAGTTTATAAAATACAGACTAAGACAATCCTTGCCCTTATTTTTATACTCAGAACTGTGTGACAGTTACTTGAGAGTATAAACATGTGTGCATATAAATAAACACTTTCATCCTCTGGTATTTTAATGAAGATTTCAGCTACTTGATACTTAAATTTAAAAAAAAAATATATCAGATAAAGTTCTCCAGTTGACCTTAAAAATAAGCATAGCAGGTGGCAGAAGCAATTCGGAGATCAGTGTTTTCTGGAAACTCGCTTGTCGTTCTTCTGAAACCAGTTAGTGACAGACCCAAAGCTTTTCACCGCTGAATGCCCTGGTCATGGTGATTTGGGATATGCTTCCAAAATACCATCATGGTCCGGCCTCCTCTAATGGACGAGGAGGAGCACAGACAAATCCCTGTCAGCAGAGCAGAGGGTCTCCCCCAGAAGACTGAGCAGAACGCCTTTACAGAACCAATGAAGAGCAGATTTCAACAGGATTTATAAAATACCAGAAATCTGGCAGGCCTGATGAGGGTGGCATGTGAGTGCTGTCATCACCAAGATTCCCGAGTGGGCTTCCTAAACATGTGTAGCTGTACAAGCAAGAGCAATGCTTTGTTTGCATGTCTGGCTGCTTCATGAGCCCTTTCCTGCAATTAACTGCATTATTCGTATATTCACGTGTTTGTTTTGCCTTGATCTGCTGGCAGTAGCTGCATGTATGTGATATCTGGAGATCCTCCACGGGTATTTGTAAGATAATTTTTTCCCCGGGTGTTTTTAAGAAGGGTCAGAATGGAAAAAAAAAAATGATGAGGGGAAGGTTAGCAGTTCCTGTAGAAAAAGAAGATAGCTAGAAGGCAGGGCTTAAGTGTACAAGATACTTTGTCAGGAAGAGATTAACAAGAATTTTGGCTAACTATGTGATTTCCTGTGAAAGGGAGGAATCCCGTACAAAAAGAGGGTAGACAAAACCAAATTGTTCTTAGAATTTAGAGCATTGCTACTGAATGGAAATTACTCTGCAAACTGGGCTAGAAGTCTGCTGGATAGCCTTTTGGTAACACTTCTTCCTATTCAGCTCATCCTCAGGTAGTGTGATCATATGCATATGTTCCCGGCGTAATCCTTGATTAGAAAAGTCAGTGTTGCATTATCACTCTGTTGAAAGTGAGACCAAATAAACAGATATACCTGGAAGAACATCCCCATGTTCAGAAGCTGCAGAGATTTTGCACAACCTGAATTTTGAGTTTGTTGATATTGAGCTTTGACTCACGCGTGTGTGAAGGCATGCGCGCTCGCACCTGCAGACGTTCAGCTGCTGTGCATCGTCAGCTACTTGTGCATGCAGATGTATAAGTGTGTCTCTCGTAAGTGAGGGAGGTGAGGTTGTGTGTGTGTGGAAACTCTGTCTCCTGCTCATGCAAGTGATTGACTCCGTCATCTCTACATGCAGGTGGTGATGCACAGTACTCCTCCCACCCCAAAAGCCCTAACCATCCATGTCATGACCCATAGGCACACCAAACTCTTTCTGCCTCTTTAAGAGGGAGTGTTTGGACAAGGTGCCAGAAGGAAATGAGAAAGGATTGAAGGGGAAGTTTAACTCAGTCTTCCTTCTCTCCTGTGGGTTTTTTTTCCCTTGTCTTCTGTTAATATTTTTAGTACACTGAAAGCTCTTCTGCACAAAGACCTACTTTTTAGGCCTTCGTTTAGCTACTGCAGATACAAGTTGTGCCGCAACGTTTCTGATAATAGTGTTTGATGTGGTTGCAATGGGCTAAGCATAAAGGTAAGGCAGTGTTTACAGGCAAGGAAAGGCAATGTTTATAGGTAAAGGTAATATCTCTTCTAAGACCAATCAGTATAGTTGGAAGAAGTAGACAAGCTTTCAAGCACAAAAGCTGCAAGGCACAGAAAAGGCTTTTCTTCTTTTTTTGCAATGAAACTAGTTGATGTAGTAGAAAGAAAACATTGGAAATACTGAAAGAGAAGTTTTTCAGTGGGAATGTAGGCTTGAGGGTGTGTTGGAAGAAAAAGGTGTATTGCTGATGGGGAAGGTAAGACCAGAAATGTAGTGCAAAGTACACAGAAGCAAGCTCAAGGGGGAAAATGGCAGAGAAAACCTAAAATGCTTATCTCAAGTAATAATTTCTGGAAGACTTATTTGAAGAACATATTGTAGCTGTAAAAATTTCTGATAGGTTCCTACAAAAAGGCCACTTTGCCACCATGTAGAATGCCATTGCTTCAGTGTGGATGGAAACATAGAATGCAGTATAGGAAAAGAAGTGAAGAGTTCTTTGTCAGGTTATTTTGTGGGAGGAAATAACACTCTGACGCTCCAGCCTAGGATTTTCTCATCCATTAGCTTTCCACACTTGCAATGTTGTAACAGAAAAAGAAGGAAAAAATGAAAATGGTTAAGCTGGAAGATCATTCTTGCTTACAAGCAATCAGGTTGTTAAGATCATACACCACCCAAACACCGTAAAGATACTTAGTCAGCCCAGGAGAAGACGATCCGAAGCAGACATGCTAATTTCACTAAGTATGGCACTCATCACACTGAACCGCCTTTAGCTTAGGAACTGCTAGTGCCTGTTTAACCCATGATGTCAGTTGTGGAAATTATACCATACTTAGTTTGTGACTTTTTAGCTCATTCTTCATAAATTTCTTCCTGAACATGCAGCATAAACAACATGGAGAGAAGCCTTACTTTCAGATGTCATAGATACCGTAGTATAGAAAATACCTAGCTCTCATAATGTACGGTGTCCGCCCTGTCCCACAGTGCCCTACAGTTTTGAAAACTGCAGACACTTCTTGTCATTCAGTTCATCGTTGAGGACGGATGTTCTTTGTACCATTGGATACGTGCAGTGATGATTTCTTGTACTTTTACAAATGCCTTTCGTGCCAGGTGTACACTGCCAGCCCTCGACTTTGTCTTCTGGTAGCAATGGGATTGGGATAAAGATGTTTTATTTTGGATACGAAGGCAGAGCTGAGTCTTCAGAACATATCTAAGACCAATTATAGTTAACATCAGGAGATTGCTTTTGGCACATTACTTACTTTTAGATCCTTACATCACTGCCAAAACTGAGGTATGCAGTTTCTGGAGTCTTTGGAAAGATATGACTGTGCAGAAAGGAAGAGAAATGAGCCAAGTTCTTGTGTCCCATTTGCCTCACATACCCCCCGCCCCAACACATCTTTGCAGAATGACAGCTGCATTACATCCTCAGAAACACTTGAGCTGACCTGATAAAGACCAAAGGGAAGGCAAAGTTATATTTGTACTTCTCTGGGACTTTCCCAGCATTGATTACTGATTCTCTCATCCCTCTGGCACTTCTGAGCAATGGTAGTCCCCTTGCTGCTGCTGCCAGACTCTCTGTAAACAGTTGTTCAAACACTTTGTTTGAAGGTTGCCTCATAAAAAGGAGTCCCAATGTTCCGTGTCTGAGTGCCTTCAGTTCCTACTGGAAAACTCAGCATCGCCTACTAGGGGCACTTAGTAATTTGCTGGACGGGGACCAACATCTTCTCATGTCTTTTTGCTAAATGTGTTGATCAGAAAGAAGGAAAAGAGTTTGTCATGCTGCTGTTGTTCTCGTAAGACAAATGCTGTTGTGGGAGCTGTACAGCTGGCCTTTGAGGGGGCCAGGACTCCCTTGAAATAAACAGGGAGACTCCACATGTTGGACAGAATCTGGCCTTTTCAAGCCTTCTTTTCTGTTTAATTATGAAAAGCCTAATTTTATGATGATGACATAATTTCACACCTCTTTTGAAATATTTTTCTTTACACGTATTATGCAGTTTCACCATTGTTTGATTCCAGCAGCGCTTGCTAGATGTCAGGTTGGTCTGGGCTGAGAAAATAGGAGGAAACAATGAGACATTGTCAGTTATTCATTTGGAGATGGACTTGGATGGTTAAAGAGAGGAAGAACACGAAACAATATATGAAGTCGCACAGCTGGCATGCCAGAAGTTACAAAGTGATGTTATCGTGTGGTATCTTGATTGGAGTTGACTTAATGTTGCATGGCATTCCAGCTTCCTGCATCGCAAAAATATCAACATAGTAATAACCAGGAAACCAGAAACCTGTTAGCAGCCAAAAGTCCGGTTGTTTTCGTCCTAGAGTTAGGGTAAATAATAGCAGGCTATGCTTGTATGTGGGAAGGCACTCGCTGAATTGTTTAGATAGGAGGAAGACTGTGGGCACTTGAAACTCTAGGCACACAGTGCTGTGTCTTGAAAGGGAGGGGCTGGGTGCTTTTTGTACAGGTATTTTTTTATTGCATGCTCAGTAGCTAGTGTTGCTGAAACTTTTGACACGAATACAAATAACAGCGGGCATCAAAGTGTGGATGGAAGCCTGTTGCACAAATCCATGTGTGGCCATGATTCACACCAGGCTGTCTCTGCATGCCCCCGCATTATCTTTATGGACAGTAACTTTTTGTCTGTTTAATGTGTGTCTAGTACCTGAAGTCAGAGGGAGGGCTGGAAGCATGAGTAAGGCAATACCATACAGATTAGTTATGGGTGAGCATTATATCATCTTCAGCGTACAGACTGCATTGTACAGGCTTTACTTTAACATCTGATACTATGCTCTAGCCAGTGCAAGTATTACTGAAGAAGGTAAAACAGCCTCTTTTGATGTTTCAGTTACTATGATCTCTTGACCACTTGTGTTGCGGGAGAAGTTTTCAGGGCATTCTTTCTGTGTGATTTCTCTTAGGAATGAATATGTAATGGCGTGTTTTGCTTGGTGTTTTTATATCACCTCTCTCTCCCCGTACACCGTAAGAAAATTCTTTCTGAAACCATGCCTGAATGTACATCTGCCGCATAGAAGTTTGAGCTGTAATGGGTTTTTTTCTGCTATTTTATAATGCTGGTGGTCTATTTAATAAAAAACAGGTAAATATTAACCTGTAGGCAATCATATTTGTTGTTTCTCACAGGTTCTAAAATCTAAAGAATTATCATCACCAGGACAGCGCTACATCGACAGCAAAGTAGTTAAAACAAGAGCTGAAGGAGAATGGTTGTCTTTTGATGTCACTGAGGCTGTACATGAGTGGCTCCATCACAGAGGTGACAACAAGTGCTCTTTGCCTTCACTCCTGCCCCAACTGCTCCTCCATTAACTCAACAGTATTTCAGGGTCATTCCATGTGTAAAAACCAACTCCACTTACTTTTATGTTTTGCAGACAGGAACCTTGGATTTAAGATAAGTTTACATTGTCCATGCTGCACCTTCGTGCCTTCCAATAATTATATCATCCCAAATAAAAGTGAGGAGCTTGAAGCAAGATTTGCAGGTAACGAAAGAAAAAAACTTTTTAAAATGTTGTGGTGCTTACTAATTGAGGAGGGAAACAAAGAGCCATTACTGCCTCTCTAAATGGCATTCAGCTGATTGAAAATTTGCTCACTTGAGACTCTTGATTCTCAGCTGGTAGGAAGTGGTATTGAAGGCACAAGGGTAAAATTAGATCAGCTGAACTATTCTGAAACCAGATGGCATGAATAAGCCATCTTATTCCATGCATGTTGCTTCAGTGTCCTTAAGTGTCTGTGTTACAGTTTGCAGCATGCACACTGCATATCCATACAATTTTGGATGTGGGGAAGACTGTTGTACGGTAGACTGTCCACTGTTGGATAGTCATGAGAAAACTTGCTGAATATTTTCAAAATAAACCCTTTGACTGCTGTCCATCCTTGCACA
>RSEF01000003.1:20592655-20627656 GCA_003993805.1 Himantopus leucocephalus
AAACAAGGAAGAAAAGAAAGAGAGAGCGAGAAGGAAAGAAAGAAAAATGAAACCCCAGGTTCATCAGTGTTAAAAGAAAAAAAAAGAAGAAAAAAAAGCGGTACTAGTCTGAACTGTTTGAAAGTTTGGTTTGTTTTGTTTTTTAAACTGGCATCTGAAGCAAAACATTGAAGGCCTTTATCCTACATTTCACCTACACATAGTGTGAGATAGACAAGAAGCAAAGTTAAAGAAAAAAAAAAACCTTTTAAAAAATAAACACTGGAAGAAATTTGTTAGTGTTACTATGTGAAAGGAAAAAAACAGGAAAATCCCATGAAGTGGAGTTGCTGTATCTGTCCCGTGCCTTACTTGATCTCTCTGTATTGTTACGCAATAGGCATCCTACCCATTCCTCTTAGTTGTAGAGTTAACAGTGCATTATTTATTTGTGTGTAAAAACTATCAAATGAACATTTCCGTATCGCCATTGGAAAAAAGAAAACCAGCCAATGTGGACAAAGTGGAGACCAAATAAGCTGCCAGAAATACATATAAAGCCTAAAGGAACACAAGTTCAAAAGAATCAGAAAAGTAATGGTTAGTTTAGTTCAATTAAAATAGAAATCAGTTACTACATTATTGAGAAACTCTGACTTTAAAATACCTTTTTTTTTCATGCCAGCTGCCTAGAGAGGCTTCTTGTAAGGTCTCAAACCCTTGTTTTAAATACTGAATAATTTACTAATAAAGGACACTCTGTTTCAGTCTCAAAGACAAGTCTATAAGATTTTTTTTTTACTGTAAATGATTTAAAATGTCAGTTTAGTAAACCAGTGAAATATTTAACATGTACTGGTCTAATCTTCAGACCTTAATATGTTGCTGTATAGCTATGCTATGGGATTTTTTTGTTCTTTTGGTATATGTAACCATACCTAGAGTATTACAATAGGTGGGTAGTAAAAGCCAGCTTAATTGGAAACATATCTGTAGATCTCTATTTGTAAACTATTAAAAAATTAAGTACTTTATGTGTAATGTGTAAATTTTCACCATATTTTTGTACTCTGTAATACTGTCAGCTCTCATGAGTTTGAATTTGAATTTGGGGCTCTTTTTGATCACTCAGAATCACGTGTTTCCCTCTAGCTGGCCAGTATGAGTAGAGTCCCTATATTTTGACTTGCACTACAAATACATGTTTTATAATAATTGCTATACATGTGCTTTGTATATTGTTCATCATTATGACATAAGCTACCTGACTCCATTTGTTTTTCTGTTTTATAAAAAGGATGGATTAGAGCGATCTCTCCCCGCCTCCTCCCCTCCCTCCTTGGTTGTCCCCGTTTGTAACACTTGCATCGCGATGCGGTTCGGATTCCTAGACCTTTTCATTTCCTTTCGGCTATAGACGTTCAAACAGATGGGCAGGGAGCGCGGTGCCGCAAGAAGAGGCGTCCCAGCCTGGCTGAGGCGAGGCAATCCCTTGCAGAGAATGACATTCACCACTGTGCAGAAGGCTGGTAGGAAGCGTCTGCCGTGCCAGTGCCCCGAATGGGGCCTGAGCGGGATCGGTTTGCGGTCAGAGGCCATGCGTTGGCCTCATACGCGGCGGGGACTTGCCCCCGCAGTTAGTCCGTGGGACCGAGCCTGCTCCTACTGCAGGTAACAGAGCTTTGCCTTGAACTTCTGCAGCGGCACAGCAGGCCCCTTTAGGCAACTGGTGTGTGTGTAAAGATTAGCAGGATCAGACCCTTGATTTTTGTGAGTTTGCCAATTTTTTATTTTTTTTCAGTTGAGTTCACATTAAAGCTTCTTGTGAAAAAAGAAAAGGAAGAAGGAACATGGGGTTCCTAGGATTTTTTTGTTGTTACACGTTTAAATGTTGTAGAGGGAGTAAAAGAAAAAAAATCCACATCATACTCTTGTTTTAAAAAAGCCCCAACCTAAATTACCAAAAAAAATCATGAAGGCGGCGCATTCAGTTCATTTCACATGATGAATGGTTTTGCAAGGCAAAGCTGGAAAACTGCGTTAAAAGCATACTACTTGGATGAGAAGGACGTTTTCTGTCATTGACCCGAGCGGTGTCGGGAGGACGCTCCTGAGGTTGATGTTGTCAGCTCCAGTTTTAAGAAGTGCAATTTCTTTGGCTTCAGCAGAACACTGATGCAAAGCTGAAGTACCGCAGCGGCTCGCACGCGCGGCTCCTCGGGACTTCGGTAGAGCCTGTGCTTATTGCCTAGATGGAAACGTAGCCCCACAGATGATCTAATCCCACCCGTTGACTCAGCGCAGAGGAGGAGGTATGTTAGACTTCTGATTTATTTAGTGAGTTGAGATGAGCAAGTGAAAAATCTGTCCTGCTAACACTTGTTTGAGCCAGACTTACTCCGGTGAGAAGATGCACTGAACTCAGTGAAACTCCTCAGGGTAGTAAATACTCTGGATTTTGTTGTATACGGCAGCAAAATTAGTTTTATCAGGTTCAGTATGAGAACTGTATTTTTGTTGGACAGGAAAGGAGACAAGGATGAACACATTTTAAAAACCTTAAAAACATTTTTGCAATTCCCTGCCATGGGAATGCAGCTCAAAACCGGTTTTTGAAGCTTTGAAAAAGTGGAATAGGAGATAGCATAGTTGTCCAACTATACTCACTATGCGCTGGACGCAGCTGAACATTTCGGTTTGGGTTTGGAGTTTTTTCTCTAAATTTAAGTATAAAACCTTATTTCTGTAAGTCATTACCCCAAGAAAGAATACTTTTTTTTTCTACTTTTTTTTTCTCCTCAAAATGCACTGATAGTATTTGAAATACTCTACTATAAAGCTCCCACAATTATTTTTTTTGTTTATTAGGCATGTATTTCCCTTTAATTACCAAGGATGTTAGGCCTGATCCTACAATGTGCAGAACTCATGGGTGGAATTCCCCTCTACAGAGTGGGGTAATGTGAGTCCTAGAGCACCCCTCAAGTCTGATGTAAATCCCCCTCGAAGGATGTTTAGATGGGTCTGCCGCAGCTGAAGGACTTTGTGCCGGAGGCCTTAGCTCGATGAAGTAATTGCCACTGTCTGAGCAGAGTCCCTGGGAGCTGCTGGGAAACGCTCAGCACCTTGAAAGATCAGACCCAAGGGGCTGGCTGAGGCTGAGGGGAAATCTTAGCACTTAGCTGGGTGGGGTAGGACAGCATTTCTTACGTGTTTAGCATCAATACAATTGTATGGTTGGCATGGTTTAAAGGAGAAAAAAAAAAAAAAAGGAACTTAAAGGACAGCTGTGTTGTACTTTGGTGATCGATTACTCTGTATTTTAACACATTGTATGTCTGTTTTTGTGGTGCTCTAGTGGTAAATAAATTATTTCAATTTATGCTGGTGTTGCTTTCGTATGGCAGCGTTCTTCTGGCCTAGGTCATTCCTCAGCTCTGGCTCAGCTTAATCCCTGTAAAGCCTGATTAGGTGTGTGATTTTAGTGTGTGTTACCTTGATGCGGTCCAGCACAGGCTGAGGTGAAGAAGAACCGTCCAGGGTGAGCATGAATCACATCTGCTCTGAGGATTGCTTTCCCCTCAGCCACTGCAGTATATGTCTTGGTCTATAGGCAAGAAGTGGCTTCTGGTTGACTGCTCTGAGCAGCAGTTCTGTCCCATGTGTGTACAGGACAGGTACTGCCCTGGGCAGGAGCGGTGTTACCCCACGGCCCCACTGTGCCTGATCCCTCACCAGAACCATGGCCTGGCAGTCCTGCTACTGCAGGCACCAGGTTAGGGGGGGCTTTCCTCTCTGGTAGAGGATCTCAAGGTAGTTTCTTCCTCATTTCTGTAGTGCTGTGGGAGGTGAGAAGGTGATCTGTTTCTCCATGCCCATACACTAAATGGTCCCACCCCATGCGTCTTTCAGTAGAGCTCAGTGAAACTGTTGATTTTGTGTGTTGTACAAAATAGTCTACAATGGGATGAGATGCGGTATTGGAGGAGAGGCAACAGACACAAGTTGGAACGTGGCAAATTTTGACTTCGTGAAAGGAAAAGACTTTTACAGTGGAAGTGGCCAAGCTATGGAATAGGTTGCCCAGAAGGGCATGACATCTCCATCCTTGGAGATGCTCAAAATGGGCTGGGCAAAGCTCTGGGCAGCCTGCTCCTGCTGCGCCTGCTGTGAACAGGAGGTTGGACTGGAGACCCCGCAGAGCCCTGCCCACTCCCATGAACCGATGAACAGTCGTGGTCCAACCCAACCACTATTTCTATCACTGGCTAAAGGAGTGCAAGAAACGCTGGTACTCTACTGCCTCAGCTATTTCAGTTTGCCAGCAGCAGCCACGTAGCCACGTGGAAGTGGGGTTTTTTTTGACAGAAAATAGGATTTCTTAGTTTGTTGTAAGTGTCTCTCCATGCACTCTGCAATATGCAACTGCATTATACAAGCAAATAAGAATTCAGGAGCCTGGTATTGCAGCTTTTCTTTATCAGACCTTCTGCAGCTCTAGTCACTTAAATAAATAAAACTGATGGAAGGAAGGGCTGCAGATTGCACCATTACTTTTAAAGTTGATCAGATCATATATGAAAATGCTTCCGGACCAGGGACTAATGACAAGAAGGGGTGACCATCTGCTCTTCGTGGTGCCTTCTCTGGGGTGTAAGCGGTGCATAGCATTTCTTGGCATGAATGAAAGAATATGTTCATGCCAGATTGTTTAGTGTTGTTGTGATAAATTATAACAAATGGACCCTGTGGTCTGTGAATATGTATTTAAGACTGCAACTTGGGATGAGCCTTAAAAACAATCTTAGGGGCCGTTTCACCACAGTTACGCTTCAGCTTTACAGCGATCTGCCTTAATTGATTTCAGTGAGTTTGTACTAGCATAAAACTAAGGTCCTGCAAAAACTGCCAGATACTAATTTTCATTCTAACTATTTTTAGTTACCCAGCTACGTGCTTTGACATGAATGTAATCTGCCAGCCCCGTTCTTATGCAAGGTAGCCCTCACGCAGCGAGGTGAGAATGCTTTGCAGTTCTGTCTGCTGTGTTTTTTAAATCAATGAAGAACAAGAGGGTTTGAGGAGGAATGTTGATTGGAAATTTTAGATGGGAAAGCGGTTGTGGTGCCTATAACTGAAGAGGAACAAAGCAGAGGGAACACTGTGTGCTAAGAGAGGTTTTACAGCGTGGGGCTGAAATGATGGAAGCTCTCCCAGGATAATGAGATTTATGCAGAATATTTTGATGCTGGGCTTGTCTTTTCCTTTCACTAACACAGCCTCCCCAGACTGTATCAGTGAAGCTCTTGCTGCTCTGCTTGAATCAAATTGTGGTTAATAAATGTGGAATATTCAATATAGGAAAAAACCCAAACCATGTAAATGTCTTGAAAACCATTTTTTAGGCCAAAATCTGCCTCTTAGATCAGACGGAACAGATTCTATGAGGAGCCATGAGTTCTGGAAGAAAATAAACCGAGAGGTTATGTAATTATATGTGGTTATAAAGTAGATGTGAAGTAATGTAGTTGGCTTGTCAGTGGGTATGGGTGTAACAGTAATTTCTTCATCTGTATAAAAATAAAATTAAATGGAACAGAAAGCTGATGAGAACTTCCAATCAAATTTGATATGCTCATTTAATGAAGTAACCTGCTGGAATCTAATACTGAACCCCTGGGGTATAAACTTTTCTTAAAACATATGGTGGTCCAAGAAACAAATACTTCCTTTGAACGGGGTGTTTTAGTGCCAAACGAAGGTGATGGCAGGAATGGAGGAAGGGTCAGTGGTCACTGATCTCTGGGTCTCGGCACTCCTTGCACATATTGTAGGCAGGTCCCAATTAAAAGACCCATGGAACTCCTACCAAAAACATTTGCCACAAGAAAGGGAACAAGGAAGATAAAAACGACAAATGGGACCTGAGTTTCCCTTTGTTCAGTGAAGTACACCACAAGGCTCAGAAAGCAGTTCTTACATACTATTTCATCCAGCTAATTAGAGATGGATCAACGCAAAATGTTAACATGTGAGTCCACATTTAACCAAAGTAGAAAATCAGGTGTTTGGGCTTCTGATGTTGAGTTCAAACTTGAACCACAAAATTCAGTGAGGTCCAATCCCTGCACCTGGTTTATAACCAAACTTTAATCACCAAATTCACTGCTGGGGTGTGTAAGGCTTTTAGCTTAAGATGCTAGAAGTTCTTGCACTTGAATAGCTCTGAGCATGCCGGATACAAGTCTCACAGAATAGTCTTGTATTTTTTTTTTCCCGAGCACAAAGATGTATAAATCCAATTGCTATTCACAGTAATGGCAATCAGAGACAGACAAAGTGTCCCTACACATCAAGGTGGTTCACAGAGAACTGGTAGTGGGACACCACACCCTAGGTCACCTCGTTCTTCCACGATTAAAAGACCAGCATTATGGGACTATGTGATGGGGTTTTTGCCATCTGATGGAACTCATGTGAAATGAATTGATGGCTTCATTCCAGTTCCTAGTGTAAACTTGTTGGCAGTCTCCAAGGATATGCAGACTAATTTCATCCATCAAAAGCAGAAAATATCTTTATCCGGAAAAACCTGCTTTTTTTTTTCCTTTGGAAAAATGTAAATACAAAGGACAAAATATGCAGCAGTTCATGGGCAAGTTATGCATTCCTCTGCAGTGTGTAACCTGTTCTCAAAGAGGTGGTCTGGATCAATGTGTGAACATTTGGGAGGGAAAGCTGGATTTGGAGATATTCTGAAATATATTGTTTCCTCTGCTTTGTCTATGAAACGCTCAGTTACAAAAAAGGCAAAAAGACTGTAAATAAGAATATGAGCTGACTTTATTTTTTTCACATTGATATCCAGCTATGACGGATATCACACAGGAGGTGAATCACTGCAGATCTGGAGTGTCAAATACAGCCAACTGATGTACACAAAGTCGGGTCATAGAAAGCGGAGCAGGAAAGATGAACACAACAGAAGGTTTATGTCAGCATAAAGTATAGGCCCTACATAAAGCCGCAGGAAAACTGGACTGGTTTTTTGTTGTACTTTTTGCTTTGGACTTGGCTGTGCTTCCAAAGGGCTGTTTCCATTTCTCATCCTTTGTCTTGGAATAGGGGTGTCTTTAGGGAGGCAGAAATTTACCTAGGAATAACTGAAAGCCACTGATACATTTTGAGATCATTATCAGTCAGGAGATACAATTTAAATGAGCTGTTAACACAACCTTAATTAACTTTTCCTGTACCTCAGCACCCCTAACTGCTCTCCTGGCCTCTATCTCTTATTTTAGTATTAAAAGTTCCTCCGCTGCTTTGTGGTAACAGATGGTGTCTATCAAGTAGTTGAAATCTCAGGGAGTATCCCAAGGACTGAGGAACAGATCTCAAGCATTAAACCCCTGGGTTTCTATCGTGCCAGGTCTCTTAAAAGCAGTGCTGTAACACACCAGGTTCTCTGCAGACTGGGCACAAAGCAGGACCTCAAATGCACTCTCAACAGTGAGCCGTCCATGTAAACAGTGCAAAAATATTGTGTCTTGGTCTCCACAAGACCCTCATGGACTCATTCAAACAACTGTCTCACTGGTCAGACTTCCTCCCCCCAGCTAAGCAGTGTAGGAGGAATTAGTGATTCTCACTTATGCTGGGGGAAATCTATCCTCAGAAGCTGATGAATATGTAGGTGCAAGAACATGCATCACGGACTGCAGATATGAAAACCCCATCTACACCCCTGCAAGCAAGAATGCACATAGCAAGAAAGGAAAGAATCAATTAATGCTTGATCCATTTCTGTGGATGCACAGATTAAAGTGGTGCATATAAATTTGAAGGCCTCTTTAAAATTTGCATTGGGCTGCCATGTTTGTATTGTTTTTTCTGTATTCATAAGTTTCTCCTTCTGTTTGCTAAGCATCTTTGTACTTTCTGGACAGCTTCACTAGTTATATTCTTAGCAGTCTTACTGTATGAACCCTGGGGGGAAAAAAGGAAATTTCAGAGGCTGTTTCACTTCTGGGTTACTCCAGCCATAGCAGGTTGCTTTTGTAACTTGTGTTGCGGGATGCAGGAAATGACTTTTGGAGGCAACTGATTTGAAATGACTGGTCTTATTCCCAGCTCTCTTACTTCAGCTTTACTCCAGCACAACTATTTCAACAGGGGACAAACCAGGCTTCAAAGTCATTTGGCTAAGAAAGGTCAGGCTCAGTTTGCCACTTTACCTGTGGCTTCACAAAAAGCATGTGTGTTTGTAAAGCGTTTGAACACTGAGTGCCACAGTAGCCTACATTAAAGTATCTATATTACACATTTGCATGTATATTTGAAATCTAGAAAAATGAAGAATATGACAATTTTCTGGAGAAGGAAATTGATCTTATTATCACTTAAATTGGTGTAATTTACAAGGTGTTGCTGTCATTTTTATCTCATCCAACAGTATTGACAATAACATTCTTTAATGCTGGATTCAATTCTTGTGCTGTATTTATTGCACGGATATATTATACGGCTATGGCTAGGGGAAACTGTCCTTTTCAGTTGCTCATAGCTTTCTCAAATCATTTTCAGGCTGAACTTTTGGTATTGGAATTGATCCCAGAGCTAAATTTATCTGCAAAGTTTTATCAGACTTTGTTGGGATATCTTTGACTTCTGAGAGAACAGGTAAGTGTATTTGCCTTATACTCTCCAATCAGAAACGCAGTGCACTCATAGCTCAGCTTGAGAGCAGAATTCAGGCATACGCACTCTAGGTTGTTGGGGTCATATAGTTAGATTAGTATATCAATTTTCATTTCAAACATGAAAGCAAGTTTCTGGTGTTCCTGACTGCAAAGAAATGCTTGAAGCCATGAGCTGTGTTGAGTTAACAGGGAGACATCTACTTGAGTCTGCAGAATGACTGACACAGAGCTCTGAATGAAGTTGTGCTCTTTGCAGTTTTTCAACGGAGAATATGCTCTCTTCAGAGGAATGGCCTCTCCCCCATGCCTCTGGCATACAGCAAAAAGGTCTCCGAAGTGAAACAGTTATCGTCTTCTTTGTTATTGAAGATACAAGAATGAAAATGTCAGGGGTTTATGTTCTTGTTGAAAAAAAAATCCAATGAAAAAGAAATAGCTGATCACTTAAACTGTTTTCAGCCTTGACAATATTTTCTCCAGAAACAAAAATAAATATATTTGTAGCATGAAATGGTCCACCTGTGTAAGTCTTCTAATGACAAGCCCCTCCACAAACACCCCAGTCCCCTCCTGCCTGTGATAAGAGGGCCAATACTCTCCACCAGCTAATGGGAAGGGAAGGCAGATACCTCCTAAAGGAGTTTTTAGCTGCACTTCTCACTTCCAGTTGGGCTTTTATTCACTGCTAAGTAGTGGCAACCTGACAAGAGAATAAAGCTATGATGGCCCTTTAAGATAAGGCAGATCTCAGCAGAAGACAAACTGTGTTCAGACATGTCTTGATGTTCAACCACTGCCCGACTTAAGAGAAAATCTAAGCATGAAGGAATCGCCCTCAGCAAAGCTTGACCACAAAGAACAAGAACTGTAAGCTGAGTCTCCAGAGATGAACAGGCAGAATTGAGAAGGTTTTATAGCAAACAGAGACCTGCTTAGGAAAGTGCAAAAGCAGTGACTATCTCTGTCAAGGCACTAGAAAAACGATGATGCATCCCTAGGCTGGCCAAGCATTGTGTGGGAGTAGCTTCATCACAGTCTAGTTTCAGCTTCATCATGAACTTGGATTACTTACTGGTATGCGTCTGTCTCTGAATCTTGATCAATTCCTTTGAAATCTTTTCAAGAGTAATCTGCCACAGAATGTGTTTGTATAAAGGGTTGAAAAGTAGCAAATATCCAAATGAAAAATAAAAGTCAATCAAACTCTTTCTGTGTGAATCATTGTTGCACCCATATTTCCTGCTGGAATAATTACAGGATTTTTTTAGACGATCGTGATTCTTCTGTTTTATTCCAATTCTGTTCTAAGTTACATACTACATGTTGTGTGCTCAGCATCTTTGTACTAAAATAATTCCTAATTCATACAAAAAAATTTCGATTTGCTTTAAGGGAAGTGCTTCCAGAGGCTAAAGGGCAAATCTGATTCTTGTGTCTCTTCCTTCTGCAGCCTGTCTTCTGACATTTGGCTGTATCAATGCCATGAGTGCATGATGTTGATTTTCTTGTATCTGATGTGTGTGGACTCTTGAAAAAAAGAGTACGGCATTGAACTTTGTCCATCAGTTTGCCATATAGACCATCAATAGCCAGGAGACATACATGTGACTTTGAGTAAAGTGGCTTGGCTTGAAGCTGGGTTCCTCAAAGTGAAAGAAGCCTCCCAATCTTCCTAAGCTTGGAGCCCCATTCTCCAAAATATTTCTTGCGTTCCCAGTTACAGTCACCCTTCCACATGTCTGCCTACCAGAAATCAAACAGACTGCTGAAGGCACCTTTCATGATGGAAACAGAGTGGGAAGTCCAGAAAGCTCTTAGATCTTTTTATAGACTTGGCAGCCTGAATATATTCACAGCTAAGAAATACTTATATGAATACAAGTCACCATATGCAGTGATCAAGCAGGGCAAACCTATTCTTGTCTCAAAAAAGAGAAGAAAACATCTCTGCAAAAACCATATGAAAGAGCCTTGTTAAAAGGGGGACAAAAACATTAGCTCCAAGTAAATCATAAAGTTGACATTGCTGAAAAGCCATCAAATTCCCACCATTCAATTAACATCTTATTTGTTTGATTATTGTATTTCTGTTTTTTTAAGACACAATTTGGTGCGTTCACTCAGCCTTCAAATCCAGCACTGGTTCCCTGCTTAAATGAGAAATACTGTGTTTTTATGTTACTAGTTTAATGCAGCAAGCAAACAGAGATCAAAGTATCTTGAGAACTACATTTAATTATAATCGCCGCCACAAATGCCAGAGCAAGATGTGGCTCTTTCATAAAAGAAAACACAGTAAAACAATATTATGCAGTTTACAAATTCCATCAAACCACTGTACAAATAAACAATGCTACTGAATCACACAACAAATCATCTTACAATTAGGCCACACAAGACCATCTGGTTTACAAACCAGCCTACGAGCCAAAGAGGAAAACTTTGAAGATAAATATTGCCATATGTGGAAGCCCAGGAAAAATATTACTTACTAGCACGGAGCATCATTTTGAAATGTAATTCTCCGTGGGAATTGAAGATTTCTTACTGAGGCTAATATGTTTTGCAAGAAACCTCACAAAATGGAAGCATAAGGTATTACAGATAGGCCCAGAGACTGTGAAGGAATGAAAGCACTTTTAAAGCAGCTGGATTTAGCCTGTCTGCTGGTTGAGTACATAAGTTAGTTTGGAAGTTGTAGCATTTTCTCTCTCCAGGACATTTGTCTAGTTGCATAAGGAAAACATCCTGTTGTTTCACAGTCAAAGTGTGCTGATAATAAGAAAATGTAGAATTTGGTCTACACGAGCTTTGAATGGCTAAAGTAGAATTATTTTACCACTCCTTATAATACCAGCGGTCAGGGGTTCTTAGCATGCTAATGGACAGCTTTGCAAAACTTCAGGACTCAAAAGCAAGACTTACCAAGAAAACAGATATTTGGGATGCCTGTCTTCAAGTCACATAATGATTGTGCAGTTCAGGAGACTGGAATTCAGCATTTTCTAAAAAACAAGACACTGTGAGACATCTAAAAATAAACACCAACAACCAAGATGTCTAAAATCATCTTTCAAAGACGTTGACCAATAAACAAGTTTTTTCCAAAGTCAGTGGTAGGTTTCTCCTTAATATCTGTGACGCAGGGTCAGATCCCGAAGCACAATGGTCAAAAAAGGACAATATAAAAAAAGCAGCAAATCATAGAAAGCATAAAATCAACATCAGTTGCTTATCCATCTAAACAAATTTTGATTGAAATAAAAAATACAGAAGTGTTTCATTTGTTTGAAATTTACAATCCCTGTGCAGTTCCGCTGCTTTGGTCCCAATTTGTTTTGCCTTATGCCATGAAAGACCATGAACATGAGAAGAGGGTTTATCTTTCATGCTTTGAAACAAATGAAGGAAAAAAAGTTGAAATATTAAAAAGGATAGTTTAGGACATTTATAGAATGATAAAATAGCCTTTAAACTATATTGGATTATATGCATTATATAGGGTATAAAATTGCTTGAAAGCTCATAATTGACATCTCCGGCTCATTAAATGTTTTCTTTCTGTCACAGGTATTTCTCATAAAGTTGATCAAAGGTTTGGATTCTCCAGAAAATGGCTCATATGTTAAGAATAACTCAGAAGTGCTGAAGTCAGTTTTATTCTTGCAGGGTTGCTAATGAAATCTGTACTCTTGGTACTGAGGTTTCAGAGATGGGTTTAGGCAATGTTTTTACAAACTAAGAAAACACCATTAAAAATGCACGACGCACACCACCACCACCCCACCACCCCCCCACAAATTTTTAGCCTCAAGGCAAGTGTAACATCTCTACAGTTGCCCTGCTCTGAAATTTTTTCCCATCTGTTGTGTCCAGTGCATCATCCTTTAAAGAAATGATATCAAACTAATTGGGGTGTTGGGAGCTTTTGCTTTATTTCACTAAGACATGGAGTTACGCACGACTGTATCATATCTCAAATGGCCCTGATGCATGCTGAACCTTCACACCAGGTTTCCACTGGCTGCATTAGTTCAGTCCAGTGGTTTCAAAGGAGGTCTGATTTACACCAGTGCAAGCCTGAGCCTGGCCTTGATAAACCAGAATAAGAAACAAAAGTTGTGTTGGCCTGTCTTTGGGTGGTACTAACTTATAGATTCAATAGATGGTGAGCATCACAGGGAACACTACTGTGTTTTGTGTATATTATTGGCTCATGCGAATACGTGTTCTTGCATTTCACTCTTTGAAGTTTCTCTAAAGGTTCCTTAGATCACAGGGTGGAAAAAATGTGGCCACCTTTAATCCAATGTATAACAATTGAGTCTTTTCTCATGTTTGCTGGCTGATATCTTACTTACTCTGAGCTGCAGCCCCTGCATTTGCAGGCTATTCGGACTGACTGGCCAGCTCAGAATGGGAGATCTCTCCTTTTGGCACCACTGGGCAGCAATTTTCATGGAGATTCAGAAGCTGATATACAAAGGTCTGACAGCTTACATAATGTATAGATCCCAGTTTTGTTAGAGTTATGTTGATGCCGTGGATTAAAACGGTGAGCAAGCAGGCTGTGCAGTTTCAACTCGTGATCTTTGCATTACGTATTGCTTTTTTAATTCAGAATGCAGCAGTTATTTTGCAGGCAATGACAGTAGTTCTAGACCTACACAGAGCATAGAGGAAGATCTGACCTTTTCCCTTTCACTGCAAGATAGCCAGCTAAACCTGTGGAGGAAACCGAGACAAAGTTCCTCACTTAGAAGGGCTTTCTCTCCAGATGACATTGATCTCAGGCTCGTTTGACAGAGCTACACCAGTTTATCCTGGCTGAAGATCTGCTCATGGCTGGGCATCAGCGCTGACCCTGAGGTGGCTTAAAACATGTGTGAGTCACAGAAAGGAGAGTTTTGGATGGGAAATTTGGAAGGGGTGTGCCGGGGCAGGGCAGGGCAGGCAGGAGGGGTACCCATGGCTGGGAAAGAAGGGCACTTCTGCTGCTGCATTTTATTTCTGTGTTTCTTGCCCTGGTGTCTCCCTGTCTCCTGGTATCTCCACCACAGCACAGGCTGCAGCCCTTACCAGGCAAACAAATGAACAGAAAGAAAGAAGCCTTCTCCCGAGTGCTAGATTTTGGCTGAAATGCGAGCAAGAGATGAAATCTCTCTCGTCCTTGCAGAGGCCTGTTTCTCTGCAGCTGATGTTGAACAGCAGTGAGTCACGGTGAGAGACATCGTTAACTCCCCGAGGCCAAAGAAACGCTTGCCAGCATCCCAAAGGGGATTCCCAGCCACCTCACTCATGCACAGCCTCTGGCATCCGGTGCCTTGCCCAGCTTTATTTATTTATTTGTTTTATTCACCTCTGTTTTGTCTGGAAAAGACTTATCTACTTCTCCTCCCAGGGCTCAGGTCTTTCTTTCAGCTCCTGCCAAATCCCAGAGCCACGTGTTTTGGGAGCCTCTTTGGAGGAGGAGCCAGCCCCTGTCCCTTGTCCGGCTGGCCAGCAGCCGGCTCATGGGAGGTGACTGGGACCTGTGAGGAGAGGGACGAGATGGCAGGTCAGAGCTGTGGTGTTTGGCAACCCGCAAAGGCTGCAGGGTTGAAGGTTCACCCTGGGAGGTGGCTTCAGCCCCAGGCTGGGCTTCCAGCAGGGACGTGGCCTCCTCTCACGTGGGCGTGATGGGAAGGGCAGATAGGACGGAGGGAGATGGAAAAGCGATGCTCGGTGGCACTGGGAAACTATATCAGGCGATAAATATGACCTCCAGCACCTTGCACGTGTAAGCTAAGCACTGTCACAGAAAGCCTTTTTCCCTCTTGCTCGCTTGGGCGGACGCAACACTGGCAGCTGCCATTGTGGCTGGGACAAGACCCTCAGCTGCTGCCACAGCCGGGCGGCTGGTGTCCACGGAAATAGGCGTTTGCTCCATCTCCATGTTTTCATCTGTGCCTTGCTTGGGAAGCTGCCCATCTAGCGTCCCCAGTGAGATGGGCTGCCTGCGTGCCCATCCCCTTCTGCCAGGCTGCGGCAGAGCCCTTCCTCCATTTTTGGGACATCTCAGCCCGGCTGCGCCCCTGCTGTGGCTGAGCCCGGCGTGGGGCATGGAGGAGAGCGCCCTCAGTGCTGCCGGGATCCAGCGCCCTTCACAGTGGGAGCAGGCATGGCGCTGTCCTGACGTTAGATGAATAATAATAAAAAAAGAGACGGAGAAAAGGCAAGAGAGAGAGAGAGAGGGAGCGAGCAAAAGGTACACCCTCCATTTCACACAGTTGTCCAGAGAGCCTGGCTGTCAGCATCCCGCTGGACTCCCTCCAGGCAGGTATTCATTACATAGATTTGACTTTTTAAATACGATAGAAACGAGAACTGCAAACTTAATATGTTTTTCTTCTTGGGAGATGAGGGGGCAGGAGGGAGGGGAATAGCGTTTACCTCATAATTTCCCTTTCTCTTCCCCCCTCTGTGTAAGCCACATTATTCTTTCTGCAAAGGTACTTGGGGAAACTTGCTAAAATTTTCCCTCATGCTTGAAATTTACTTACCCTGGGTAACAGGAAATGTGGAGTCTTGTGATGTAGATTGTTATACCAGATGGTAATCTTAGCACATGCTATTTGTGTAGATCTGTGGTGCAAGTGAGTCATCATTCGTAGCTGACCTTCGCTGCAGTGAAAATACTTCTTTCAATAATAACAATAACAATAACAATAACAAACAACGTTTCGACAGGGTTCGGCTCTGCCTGGCGTGAAGACAAGGGCACGCTGTGCAGCCAATGAAGGTGGGTCCTGGGCTCCCCGCGGAGCATGGTTACGATCCCTCCGGAGCGGGATCCAAGGCTCATTACGAGTCTTTCCATCGGCTCTGCTGAGCTCTGGATCAGGCCCAGGTCATGTTGCATCACATTTCTTTACAGCCTCCTTACGTTCCCCTCTCTGTGCTCCTCCGTTGACAGAAAGCACTTGCCCATTTTCTGCTGTATAGGAAGAGGCGCAGACGCATGATCCGACCCAAGTAATGGGACCAGTTTGCTGCTCTTTCCAAAGTCCCTGCGTCATGTCAAATTTAGGAAAGAGAGAAGACTGTGAGGTGCATTACCCCTGAATTGCAATTATGCTTGCAATTTCCACACGTGAAAAAAGAGAGTTTTTACCTGAGCAAGGTAGCAAAATCCCTTGATATTTTGATGGGGGGGGGCACCAACTTTTGCTGGCGCCTCCCACAACACTTGTGCCAGCTCATCCTTCCTTATCTCTTTCCCTTGTCTGTACGGATAATTCGGAACACGGATTCCTGCCTTGGCAAATCTGCAGATCTAAGCCCAGATCCTGCAAGGACTCTACTTGTGCAGGACTGAGCCTGCAAATTGAAATTACAGTTGTTATTAGTAGTGGCACTGCAGTCCTGTAGCAATCCAGACACAGCATTTGACTCCAGTGCTTCCTGCAGCAATGAATTCCACTCTGGGAAGAAGCATTTCCTTTCATTTTCCTGAAGTTGTCCTTGTACTGTGGGAGTTCAGACAAAGATTCATTTTTCTCTCCATTAAAATTAAAATTCTGGATGTTAACAGAAAGTGATTTCTGGCCCTTTGCAACTATCAAAACCTCAGCCCTCACCAGCTGCGATAGCTTTCCAGAGCTGTTCTTCTGGTCACTTCATCACCTACTTGACTGTGTCCTAGCAAAAAGGGTGAGAGTTTCAGACCAGGTTACCTATTGTGCTCAGAAAGTTGTCTGATAAAATAAATAAAGCATTTAAGCAAGGAGAACCCAGAAGCCTATCATATGTCAAACTTTTCAAAACCGATTACAACTCACATCTGATAGAGTGAAAATCACACTGGCAATTAGATCAAGAATGGCTGATTAAATTCCTCAGGCTTCCCAAATCACAGCGCTAGTATTTGTTTCAAAGACCTTATAATTACTGTATTTAAAAGCCTGTTATTCAATACTCTTCTCTAACTCTAAATTGCTCCTGATGTCAACTCGATGTACACGAAATTCTGTCTACAGCATATGTTATAGCCAATCAGTGAATATGACCTTCATGGCAGCGTGTACATCTTTTGCTTTGTACTAATCTTCTCTTTGAAAGATCAGAGTAGATGGATATTGTAGAAGAGGCAGTAGGTCTGATTAAAAGTCTATTAAATCAGTGGAAAAACTTCCATCTTCCGTGGATGTTAATGGACTTTGGATCAGGTCCCTTGTGACTGATTTTGCTGGATCACTGTCGCAATAAAAATGCCTGTTTTCTAATGCTGAACTGTACTTACCTCCCAACCAGGGGAGTACAAGTGACACATACATTCATCTTAACCCAGTCCACATTTTTCAGCTGCTTTGATGTCATTAGATGAGAGGATCTGACAAAGCAGGAACTAGTTACAAAGCAAAGAAAAGACTTTGGAGTGCTGTGAAATTACATATTTCTTCTGCAGCCTGTCTCGTTGGAGAGAATGTCGTATTTGTTACACTGTCCTGCTGGTAGCAGTGATAAAGTGTTTTAAAACTGAAGTCCATTTTCTTGCTCTCACATCCAATATATGCAGCCCTTGTAAAAGGCAGAAAAATTCCTGATGTTTGAAAAAGTTGCTTTTGGTGCCAAAGCAGACAGAAAACGTCTATGCTCCTGTAGAAATGCAAGGGGAATAAAGCTGTTTCTAAGGGGATAAATGTCTCTCCTATTTCCTATTCCCTGTTACTTTGGTTACTGTTACTTTTAAACATTCCTAGCATTTTGCACGTAATAAAAAAAATGGCAAAATCCCTGCTCATTTCTAGACACTATTTTCAAACCAAAGCTGCTTGTGTCGAAGAAAGGTGTAAACACCAGTCCATCCCACTCCAATATAGAAACCCATCCTAGGTGGAGCTCTTGCCACTCTACTTGTTGAAGGAAAGAGTTACAGAAAAAAAAGTGAGAATACAAATTAAGCAAGCATGAGGACTTGAAAAAATTCGTCATAATACCCAGATATCTGCCCGCTGTCTTTGGGCTTATGATCACCATTGACTGCATTTCTTCTTTCTGTGGTTTAATCCATGATGCAGATCCTACATACGGTCATGCTACAACATGACATATAGTCCTCAGCTGTGGACGGTGCATAAATGTGACTGTCACAGGGGTCAGTCACAGGCTCTTTCCGCTGATTCCTCTTCTCTGTCTGAGAGTGGGATAGCATCTGCCTCTTTGTAGGCAGTGCAAAACAAGAGTTTACTGAGCATCTGAAATGTTTTCTTTCCATAAGCATTGCCCATGAACAGCCCAGGTTTTGTGTCTTGCAAGACAGACTGCATGGGATTTCATTTGCACTTTTATAGCCTATTAAAACGAATGAAAGTGACCACTACAAGTTTGCTGTTCCTGAAAGCATTTTAGCTTTCTTTTAACAGTAGCATCTGTCTTTGCACTGTGGCTTTTTTTTTTCTTAAAAGTATAATGAAACTCATTATTTATTTTCCTCCAAGCATTACATAAAGTAGCATCCCTGGCTGAAGTATCTACAAATATGGCAGTCTCTGATGTTCCTCATTTGGCTGTCATTAGTAAAATCCTTTAGTAACCTCTGGCTAAGGCATTTTTCAGATATGCAGTTCTTCTGGTAACTTATTTACTCAGGACAGTTTAATTCAGAGGCAACATCTGGATTTCCATGGAAGCCAGTCTTACAGCTTAGCTGACTGAGGTACCACAGAGGTCAAGTGAACTGCCTGTGGTGATACTTTAGCTGCCATTGAACTTAGGACCTTCCTGCCTCCAAAACACTGTGTTGTAACTGTTAGACTCTTCTCTCTCCTCAAAAATCATATTCCCAGGGATGATCTTCTTTCCTCAGGCCCTGATTACATCCTTCCTTTTTCGTGTTCATTTTTAGGCCAATTTTATCTGTTCACTGTATCAGCCCTGTAGGACTGTCTTAAGAAAACACTTCATGACCTCCTAGCTTTGGCTCTGCATTTGCTTCCAAATCAAACTTCAGTGCAAAACTTTTATTGTTTTGTTCAGACCACAGACAAGGCTTGAAAGTGTCCTTGAAGCCCATGAAAAATGGTTTTCTGTTCCTTACAAATTTCTGAGATGCACAGATATTTCATCATCTGTGACTGTCTTGTGAAATCATGCCTTGTTAAGAGGCTTTTGAAGCTGTAAAAATCCATACAAAATAAAACTGTATTGTCTTCAGCTATTGTTTCTGTGCTAATTAAACATGTCTCTGAACAAACAGATTCAGGATCGTGTAAACTTTCTAATAAAGTTGTAATGAAAGAAATATTCAAAGCCTCAGTGATTAATGAGCAGATGTTAACAGGCAGTGCAAACTTATGGGAAACCATTTCTAATAGTGATGTCAACAGAGAACAATTCACAGACATAATTACTAAAAAATTATCAGAGACTTCCTTGTCAAGTATTTTGTATGTTTATAAAGCTGTTGGTGACTCATTTTAAGCAGTCTGGGAGACTTATTTGATTTGGAATCAGGGTTTTATTATAGCTTAGCTGTTATGTAATAGTTTACTCAGACGAAATGGTCAGCTATTCTTCCATCTCAGCATCGTCCTTATGTGTGCACTGAGATTCCTTGTAATTCTCTCAGCAAATCATATCTAAATACTTTTCCATACTTTCAGCCTCTGGGATACGGTCCTCGTTAAAGCTGAGTAGTAGAACAGCCCTTTGCTTAATTACCCATTAGATTGTCTGCCATCCACTATAAAGTTCAAACGCGGTAGTACTACCAGCCACCTCGTGCAGTTCCGTTCCCCGTGCCATGTGGAGCAGATCTCTCTGACATGCAAGCAGCCTCAGTAAATTGGGCCTATGTTTGTTTAAGAGGTAATTTCATAGCAGGCAGAGCGCTGCCGTTTACACAAGGCAGGTGCATTCACTAATTTCTTAGGTTATAGCACAAACTGCAATTAATGTTGCCTGTCTTTCCAGTGTCATTAATGTTCAAGCGAAGTAATCTGGATGTAATTTTCGCACTGGCACTAAAATGACATTTCAGTGATTCCACGAGTTTCTTTTCCAAGACATTCCAGTACAATCAGCTATAGAATTACCCATCTTTTTCTTTGATTGCTTACTGTCATTCCTTCAGATGAACTCCAAAACCCGAACTAGGAATTTTGAAAAAGACAATCACAGCTGTCCTCCACTCCCAGCTCTTCTCCGGGAGGCTTTGAGCATTTTACGTAGCTGAGGTGTAGCTGGTGTTTGTAGAAAGCACTGAGATTTTTGGACGTCATTACAGAGTGGTTGTTTTCATTTCTGTGTCATGTATCATGGTAGTGACAAGCTGTGGCAGATGAATAATGCCCACCAATGCCCACCAATATTATATTTAGACTTGCACTATCAAACCATGCATGGCATTACCAGCAAACCATAACAATTTTGGGCTGCTGCTCTGAGAACTCTCTGTCGTGGACTGTTGGTACTCCTTTGCATACTTTCATGTTTTCTCATCTGCAGATATTATTTAGATTAACTTTAAATTATCAGCTGCAGTCAAACCTCAACACAATTTCCCAGAGAATTATTTTGCTGCACAAACATGAATGCTTATCAGTACGAATAGGTTTTGTAAAGCTCTTCTCACTCAGACTGTAGTCATTTTGGGGCAGAAATAGCCCGGTTTTTTTATATGCATAGCCAACACCTTGAATACCAGCAAACTGCTTCTAGTGCAGATGAGGCCCTAGAGCACACGCACTCTCAGCCTGCAAGGAATTTCAGAAAGAATTGTTAGAAAAGAGGGTAGGTTTAGATTAAATATTAAGAAGAAATTTTTCACTTTAAGGGCGGTAAGGCACTAGAGCAGGTTGCCCAGAGAAGTTGTGGATGCCCCATCCCTGGAGGTGTTTAAGGCCAGGCTGGATAGGACTTTGAGCAACCTGGTCTAGTGGGAGGTGTCCCTGCCCATGGCAGAGGGGTTGGAACTCGATGATCTTCAAGGTCCTTTCTAACCTAAACCATTCTATGATTCTATGAAAAGACATCTTCCTAGTGATGGCACTAGTAGTCATCTAGTACTCTAGATGTCAGAGTACTCAACAGCACACAGGAAGGGACTATTACAACTCAGAGCAGAGATGTCAGAGTTTGTTTTACTTGGTATACACAGCCTGCTGAATTATCCCCTGGTGTCTTAGAGAAGAAACACCTCAAGGAGTTTGGCTTCCAAGAGTCTCTAGAAGCCAGTAGGAGCTGGATGCCTAAAACCTTCTTTGCAAACTCTAGCCCTGCTCTGGCAGCAGGAACTAGCAAAAGATTTCTGTAGCCAGAGCTTTTAAGGGAATTCCATCTTTCCAGAAAGTGACTGAAGCATTTTTAATTAAGAAGTCAATGAGTGAAATGCTGTTCTCAGATGTGTGAGTAGATTTGAAATGACTCCTCTGGTATCGGGACTTTTATCTTGCCATTTTGCACCGCTGCTACAAGCCTATGTGGCTCTCGTCTTGGCAAGGTCTCTTCTGCCGGATGAATTTTTGGAAAGCAGATGCAAAAATTGAGGACTTCTAATCACCTTGGTAACCTTCCACTGCTGCAGCCCTCATCCAGATCAAGGCTTATGAAGGGTGGTTTGAAAACTGGGGACTGGAAAGAGCCATTTACATCCATCTGCTGAGCTCTGGCAAGAGCTTCTTTGATCGCAGCTGACAAAGTGCCCACGTGTAGCTACTCTGAGTCCACCGTGGTCACGTCAGCATCTGTAAAAGACTTCTTGTCACATTACAGAGAAAGGTCACACTTCTCTGCTAGGAAGCATTTGGCACCTGGTATGAACCCTCACACTGATAATGTAGCCATGAAGTAAAGGTCCTGTGTGAAAACGCCCTTTCCCTAAGTGTCCAGTAAGCCTCTAAATGCACCTAGTTACACAGGCAATTTAAAAATCAGGGGAAACAGTGTTGATTTGCTTTGAGTGTGGCCGCTTTCCATTTTTCTTATTGGATTTCACAACAAAAATACAGCCTCTGTAGAAGTTGTGGATTACATATTAGCAATGAAGAGATTTTCCCCATCACCATTTCTCTATACACAGAGCTTGTCACGCTGTGAAGAGCAGGAGAGGCAGAGGAGGAGGCGACTCTGGAGCCCCTTAGCACCACCTTGTCCCTGGCTCTGGACACCAGCCAGCTCCCACATGCCAAGGAGAGGGTTTCTGCTGAAACCACGCCATGCGAGGCAGTTGCTGGCTCCTTTTTGTCTGCAGATAGTTTGTTTCAGCCTGGTAGTATGTCTAGCAGCACTTTGGGCTTGTGTCTAAGTTTATCACCATACTTCTGTAAATACACCGGCGTCATAATGTGATAGAATAGCAGAGACATCTACAGCTTTCTCTCTTTGCAACTGCATTTGTAGTGTTACTGGGGAGCTGTTCATCCAAAGAGCACTTGTCCTGGAAAACAGTATAGTGTCAGTGTTGGCCATCAACCTGGAAAATCTAGCGCGATGCAGAGAAAGCGTGACCCCTTTTCAGTTCCCATCAGCTCAGGAGACTTGCGAGGACTTATGAGGGCATCCAGAAGTGTTCGTGTTCCCTAAAGCAATGCCTCCAAAATGTGAATAAATGACTGCAAACAGTAAGACTTACAAGACTGGGACACCGTTTGCCTTTGCCACTGTGTTCAGCTGTAGACCTCCCTTTTCCATGCTGAAGGTGACGTGTGGTGGCAAGCCGGGCTTTGCAAGCTTTGCAACAGCAGTGGCACTTAGCACAGAAGCACTTAGTGGGTGAAACTCATCCTTTGTGGAGGTCCCTCCTTAAACCTCTCTTTAAATCTCCCAGAGCAGAGTTGAGTGGGAATTTAGCAGTGCTTATAGTGTGGTGGGAATTTTGCTCATTAAGAGCAAGTCCAGGCCACCCGCTATGGTGGGAAGGGGCACGTTGAGCAACTCGAAGTGGGTTACTTCAGGAGCTGGGCAGCCCCAGGGGTTTAGCATACTCAGCTCTGTGTCCTTCAATGGCAATACTGCCTAAGAGATGGAAAATTTGAAATGGGCAATAGCTTTTAAAGGGTAAAAAGTTATTTTAAGTACACAGTGTTTTCTAAACTATTTACGTATCTAAGCTATACTCATTTATGGCATGACCAAGCAAGGTACTGAAGCCTGTATTTAAGCGTGCAAGCACTCTAATCAATTTCCTATTACACGCTTAGAATTGAGTCTCGTCATGAAATGCTTTCCTCAATTCATGCTTTTAACTGGCTTTGAAAGCCCGTCTTTACACCGCTGAATCGCATGTGAGTCATTTAATTCAGACTGAGCCTCAAGTCAGCAAGCTGAAAGCTGTAATATTCATTTGAATAGTAATTATTGTCTTCAATAGATCTTTTAATTAGAAAAATTTTCTGCTTTCTTATGGAAAAGGCGTAAACAACATGCTATTTGGTAAATGGTAATGGCAGAAATATTTAGGGGTATAAAAGAGGTGGAGAGAATGACTCGTGTATGTATAGCTCTGAACACTGCACTTTTTGAAGTGACTTCTGGATAAGAAAGTTAAAATTGTTACCAAAGCAATAAAATCCAGGGCTGTTTTTATTTTGCAAAACCTTGAAGTAACTCCCTCTTATATATTTAAATATTTTTTAATCTTTAGTAAGTCCTTTTGTAAAGTTAACATCCACATTTTTTTAAGTTACTTTCAATTGTTATTTGTCAGAGAAATTTTGGTGAACTATTAGTGCATATGTGTAAAATAACAAATACAAAAAAAAACCTGAACAGCAAGTACTTTCCAGAAGTGTTCTTGTTACCTTTTATAAGATATACTTGGAGGAGAAATGAACGACGCAGTGACCAAATGGTTAAAAAAGCAGATCCAGTAAATAAACCCCGTTTTGGACTGTTTGTGTCTAGCTGAAGACCAGAGAGCAGAGAAGAGAGGTGCTCTGCACAGGGGCTGCTTGAACTCCGTAAAAGAGAAAAGAAGCTTTGGGGGTATCCTGTGCCACAGAAAGAAACGTGTGTCAGAGCTGTATGTGTCTGTGTATTTATGTGGTGTGTGTGGGTGAGAGAGAGGGTCCTGGAAGCAGAGACTAAATGAGGGATGTGGTCCTGGAAAGAGAAAACTAGAGAAAGGCCAAAGAGCATTGCTGAGCTGGATCCAGCCCTGGGACATCACTGCAGCCAAGGAAGCTGTGAGTTAGAATTTTTTTTTTTTTAACATGTACATTTTTATTACATTCTAAGTAATTTCCCACAACATTCCACATTTTTAAAGCCTTTTCAGAAGGGGAAAGGGAAGGAGGCTTGAGAAACATCAGAACATTTTTTTTTGAGAAATTCCAGATCTCTTGAGAGCATAAAGCATTTTTAAGGTTCCTTACCCATATTTAAAAAGCTAATGATGACATAACCAAATAGACTATAAAGGAGCAGCAGCTGCTCAGTGAGAAGACAATCACTGGTGAAATCAGAGGCAACCTGACAGATGTCAGCAGCTGATCGTTCACAGTGATCAATAAAGGCCACGAATATTCGTTTTTTTGCCAGGCATTTCATACACACCACTGTAAGGTGAGCCGAGAGCAGGTAAAGAGAGCGTGCCGCGCTTTATGCAGAGAGAAACCTGGGGCCAGCTGAGTCACTAAGATTTCACAGCGAGTACGTAGTGGAGGCAGGGATAAAACACATCCTCCTGCTAAAAGCATGGGGCCAGCCTCCCTGCTGCCGCTTAGTCCTGCCGGCACACACGCTTGGGTGAATCCTTGCAAACTGCTCTCAGTGGCTTCCGTGTGCCCAAGTAGGTGAGCTCAAGTTGTTCTCAAAGCATATAGAAGCAATGGCCATGTCTGTGTTCAGTTTGGGTCATTTTTGCTGCCTATGGTAATCGTTGCTATTATTTGTCATTGTTGTGGTCTGTTTTTAAGTTTATTCTTACTGTTTTCACTTCTCAGAAGAGCTGGGAAATGGTTACAGCCTAGGGGTGATGATGGTGAAACTCACTAAATAATTTCTGAGTACTGTGGGAGATACATCCTCCCATCATAACATTTTTATGGCAAGTTTAATGTTCGGCTCATCTGGAATAAGCTGTGAGAGCCACACTACAGGAAGCTGTCAGGGTTACTGACGATTTTTTATTCTCTTTGGAGAAGAAGAAAACACAGGCTTCTGTCCTTAGTGGATTCTGTGATTTGTGAAGCACTGAAAGAGATCAGATTTCTGCAGAAAAGGAATATCCAATGGGTAACTATTTGTGCCAATTCCAGTTCAAACATAAGCCTTTCTTATACAAATAGTTCATGGCAGAGCAAGAGGTATTAAGAGGGATGTGAGCTGTAACCAGAGCGGAGGGAATGCTAATATTTCGTCCGGACTGGGGTTTGGGAGGTGGGTTTATTACTGTTTAGAATAAGAATCGAGAAATTCTGGAACAGCGCTGTGCTTTATTTTTGTTCTGTTGTGAAATTCCATCCTTACAGCACAGCTCTGTCTTTCTGGCTACGCAGAAAAACCATTTTCTTTCCCAAATGGGCCAGACTCTGCGTTTTATACGCTACCCCACGTTGTGGGCACTGCAAAACCGTACCAATCCGGGAAGCGGCAGTGCAAAGCTACACCGCCCCACCCTTCACAAGTGAACTACTGATGGGGGGGAAAAGGTGGAGAGGAATTTACTACTTCTTTTTAAGTGGTGCAGCCTCTCTTTTCTGCCACATGGAGCACAGGAGGGGGTAGAGACATACTTCTGCCCCACACACTCCCCCCCACCTCCTCCACCCCCCACCTACCCCCCCGCCTCCTCTCTGAAGAGTTGCTCCTGTGTTCCCTTGAGCAAAGAGACTGTGATTCTTGGCAGACTTCATGTCAGCTACACAGGTCAGGGGGAAGTCATTACTTCCTCCTCCCACACTGCTCAGTCGTGTTAGGTTAGGACAAGACTTTGCAAGACGTTGCCCAATATTTGCAATGTGTCTTTCCCATAAAGTAGAGGAAGAAACTGAAATGGGCCATAAACCTTAAAATTCCGGAAAATGAGGCTGCTTGGTTGATAGGTGAAAATGTACCAAAATATATTAAATAGGGAAATTGAATATAGTTGTGGTCATGGCTCTGATCTGAGGATGGGGGGAACTTGAATTCTGTTCTTGACCAAGCCCCAAACTTCTTTTAGTGTTTGATTAGGCTACTAAGACGCTGTCTGTCTTTGTTATTGTTATTGCCCTTATATTTCAATAACTTCCTGGCAGTTAGCTCCCTTTGTTGGTAGATTTGAAAACCTTTGTCAAAAGAAGGGCCTTTATTTTCCCAGCTGAAAAGAGATTATCCACCTGGGAAGGATGAGTGGGAGAAGGCTTTCCTGCAGTAGGGGAGTATTGTGTGCCTTTGGTGTAAAGCAGTCTGAGACAGCGAATAAAAGGCAAGCTAGAACATTGCATAAACCCTCACTACTGTTGTAAGGCTTTATTTATCAAATAGAGTTAGCCCTAAGACTACAACAACAGCAGTAAGACTACAATGAGGATCTTTTGTTACAGGGATAACACTGGGATCTAGGCTACCATATTTAAAGGCAAAGTGAAAAGTAGGCAAGCTAGTGGAAACATTACTGAGCCTTCTATCCCAAACCTATTTCTCTTAGATAATTATATTCCCCATTATTACTGTAGAATTCAGTAGTGTAACAGTCTTTCATTTCTTATTACTATTAAGAGCAATGCCATCACACAAGGAAGGACAAGCACAAGAAGTGTGCACAGCAGTCAGCTAGGGAAACACGGGCTGCCTGCTGTGGAAAGGGAAATGTGCACTGGCATCATGATCACTGGTGACACTTTCCTCTTAAAAAGACAGCCCCCATCTTATCAGTCAATAAAGTTTTATAAACTCGGGCATTTCACCACTTACCTGCTCTGTCCTTAGAAAGTATTGAAAGCCAAACAGTCTTTACTGTACGGTGGCCGAAATTCCCTGTCCCCGAGATTCCCCCCTCCCTCACCATCATCATATAGGAAAATTCTGGGTCTTGATATAGTAGCAGAGAGCAGAGAGCTAAGCAACCACCTAGCTGCAGAGGATCACTAGTGGCAGTGCCTGCCCTGAAGGAGTTAACATCAAAATCTTGCTCTTTCATTTTCCCATGAGCGAGGCACTCCGAAGGCAACTTGTGCCTGGAATTCACTCCTGTTGATAATACTGCCATACCTTTTCAAAGCTTTGCAATTGGAAGCAATTGCATTGGGACATTTCTGCATGTCGCTCACACCTTTCCATTTGGGATACTCTGTCTTTCCCAGGTTATAAAGATCGTGCGTGTTGATGCTGTTCTTAAATGCCTGGAGGAGCTGGATGCCATATCTGATGGTATGCTCTTGCAGTGGCACTGCAGCAGTCTGAACTAAGCTTCCAATAATAAGCACTGACACTAACATAAATATTTGTGGTTATGCTTTCCATTTTTTCCTTATAGGAAACAAGTTAAAATTTTGAAATACTTCAGAGATGTGATCAGTGGACAGTAGTGGGAAAGAATTTCTCCAAAACTTGAATTGCAATCAAAATAAGGAAGGAAGATCTGAAAGACCAGAAAATATTTTTTTTAATCAGGATATGGCACTTTCCAACATCTGGATGTCAAAACAACTGTTTTGAATTCAATACTATTAACATGTGTCACTTAAATGAATTTTTTCCTTCAGAGACGATTGGGTGGTTACAATTTTTGGCAATACTTTTGCAGTCTGTTGCTTACATTACCTGACCCATGGTCTGTTTGTCTTACAATGTCTGTGGGAAAACAAAACAGAACAAAACAAAAAACCAGTTCACTCCCTTCCCCCCTCCTCCTCCCCCCGCTAAAATAGCTCAGGACCCAGAAAAAAATCTCTAGGACTGAGTCTCATCCTCTCAGTGAACCGTTTTGACCGGAGGGTAACCTCATGGGATTTATTCTGCTTTTGCCTATGACATCATGTAACACCAAACGAAAAAGTATCTGATTCTTCTGAATATCAAAGAGACATGATTAAACAGAATATAAGAGCCTGGGAATGTAGAAAAAAAGTTTGAATAAAAGGTCAGAGAAAGATCAGGCATCAGCTCTCGCTCTCTGCAAAATGATAAAACTAACAGGGAGTAGTGACTCAGCTTCCCCTGATCAAAAAGCTCCTTTCTTTGCAGTGTAAACAACCGTAGTCGGTGTTCTTGAAATCCCAGACTGAAACATCAACCAGCGCTGGAAAATAAGATTCCCCAGAATGCCTTCCCTATCCTAGGCATAGCCTGTCACTGATTTCAGGGGATTTTATTCCTTGTGACTGGAATCACTGTCCAAAAAACACTGTTGCACAAGTAAAAGGGGGAAAAAAATTGTGTGTGGACTGTGACCTCACAAGTGTGAAAAAAATATTTTGTTTCAAATCATCTCTTAACCAATTTCAGCAGTAAATTGAGTGACCAGTATTATAAACCAGGAAAAAGTGGGGAAGTGTGGCTTTGGAGGAATGAATAAAAAGCAAACCTAACAAAGAATAACTCTTCCAAGCTAAAGCTTGGTGTCTATTTTTTTGCTGAATAACTTGTTTTGAAGAATAAGAGACTCTTGCTCTTGCCAGGTCCCTGCAGCTAGATTTTATAGCTACAATGAACAAGTATGCATCTGTGTAAATGCTCTTTAATTTTCTTTTTACATCATATTTACACTGCCCAGACAGTTAAACTGCTGAATGTTTTAATTAGCACTCCCATGGCTATGAAATTGTTTGAAATTTTCAGGCGATGTGAAAAGGCTGGCACACAAATAAAGGCTGTAGTCGCTAGATGCTCACAAAGGGGGTGAGACGTTTAAAGTGCACCAATTGTATTTGTTTTGGGCTTGGGACCGACCGTACAGCGGATCGTGTGTGCTGGGTGCCAGATTCCTCAGCCCTTACACACAGCACACGCAGACCTGACCCACAGCGTGGGCAGTGTACTTTGGACTCGCGCTGGCTTCGACGAAACGACTCTAAGGAGCAAGCACCGCTCAGCATGAGCTCAGGGTTGCAAAGTCAGGCACGGTGAGAGCCACAGCCTGTTCTTGAGGGTTATTTCACCAGCATTTGTCACCTGCCGAAGCAGAGGTGGACAACGTTTAATTCTCAACATTTTCAGAAATTCCCCAGTGAGGTTATTAAGAAGAAATCAAGTCATTTGAAAGAAATGAAAGCTTTCTATGGAATCTTTGTTTTTTTAATGTAATTTTAATGTAATTTTCATAGACTCGTAGAATAAATGAGGCTGGAAAACACCTCAGGAAGTCATATAGCCCAACATCATTAAGAACAGTACTTTGCATGTAAATGTGGAGCTGGCAAAACCTGCCAGCTGCAGGGTATCTCTTGTCTTTGTTTATTCATAGAACACATACAACTGTGCAAACTGTCTAACACTGGCCTGTCAATTCATTTCAGCCACAGTCCAACCCTTGGGGAGGACAGCCGCTCCTCTGTGGTGTTTGGCCTCTGCATTGACTCTATCAACACAGTTGCAAATTATCAGAGAACCATACTGCTGGAAGAAGATTGCAAGAGGTGATCTAATGCAACTGCTGTATTGAGGCAGGACGAAGAACCTTAATGCGATGCGGACTTGCTGTGTTTGCAATGTAGACATTTGCCCCCAAAGACCTAAACTAAAACCATGAATAGAGCTGTGGCTTTTTATAATGTTCCTGGAACTTTTATAGCTTAGATTCTTATCTGACAATGAGAGATTGCCCTTACCTTGGACTCAGCATCCCCTCAAGACCAAAGGAGTGGTTTTTCACTTGGTGTTGGAGAGAAAAAGGAAAATGTTGGGACACAGCAAGTAAACACGCTCAGGGACTTGAGAAGGCTGTTAAAAAGGATGAGAGTTTATTAAATTTAAAGTTCAGGAGATAGCTAGAAACAGTATGGCATGAAATTAAAAAAAAAAGAGGAAAAGTGGCGGTGAAAGAGACTAAGTCGACAAGCCATGACAGAGAAAACAAAATTTTCCCCATGTTTCTTCAAATGAAGAAACAGATAATTAGGAGGACACAGAGGAGATTGTACTGCAGAGGCTATTTGCCATTTCCTTGTGTGACGTGTTGTAAAAATTAGATTTTGCCTGAAGAACCACAGCCCAAAGAGCAAAGAAAAAACCTGAAATCTTCTGAAACAACCTCCGCTTTCATTAATGTTATATTTTTGGTAGTTTGGATCTTCAAATTTTAATGTAATTGCACTGTTCTAACTGAATTCTGGTTTGAGGTCAGCTTCTGGTTCTTGCCATCTTGTGGCGTGGTGCTGCACTGCGACCATCCTTCAGTTCCTGCTCCTCTGCAGATACAGCAGCTGTAAAACAATGTGTTTTCATAAAGGTCTCACAAAAAAAATACAGTTTCTTTGACAAATATTTTTTATGATTTACAGTTTTACCTTGGTTTAGGGCTTCATTTAAATGCTGTTTCTCTTTTTGTTTCCCCAGTTCTTAGCAGGAGTCCATGCCATTCCCAGACTGGATCCTGGGCCTGACAGAGAGGACCCCTCTCCAAGTCTCTTTCTAGCCTGATCTCACGGGCTGTTTATTACTTGCATGAGTACAGAGTCTTCACACTCTTCATCTTGAAGCTGTACTTGGATTTGAAAAAAAACAAACCAGTTCAACATAGTCTTCACTCTGTTTCAGACACTCCTTTGACAATGCTAAGACCATTTTTTTAATAGTCCTTTGTAGGTAGCTGTACAGCTCAAGTTCCTGTCCTCCTCCCTCCTTTATCTTCCCCTTCCTATCCTTCCCAGGACTATACACTTTTAAGCCAGGAATACTCTGAGATAGAGATAGCAGACCTCCAGATCCCAGAGTCTTTAAAGCGAAGCGCTATACTGTTGCAATGCTTTTTATTGCAGCAGGCCACATACAGGAGCCAAGTTTCACAGAGTTACCACAGGTGTTTCCTATTTTTTGTATTCTAAACATTGGGCATGTGTGCTATTAGTGACATGCTGTTGTGCTTCAAGGTGCTGGAAAATGATTAATGTATAAGGGTGTCTACTGCCAGCTTCTGATCCAAGTTTACTGGCTTTCAGTAAACCGGTTAGAAGAACTCACGTCTCTTGCAGTAGTTCTGTCTCAGCAATCTTCCTTACTGAGAGGTCTCCACGGAAGAAATCTGAGGCTTTGCTGACTTTCAGTTCATCTCAGACTTTTCCAATCTTAGTAAGAGCTGAGCTTTGTTAACACTAGTGTCCTCTGTCTCCCAGTTTGCCAGAATGATGACTTCATTCTGAGCCTAAAGAACTTGGAGGTCAGTCAAAAAGATGTCTTGCTGACTAGTTTACCTAAGGCTGACCAGCTGTGGCTGTCCTCTCTACCTGATAAGCCTGGGAACTAGTGAGGAAGAGCCTGAATGTATCAAGTCTGCGGAGAGGCAGTAGTCCTGTTTAACAGGATTCCAATAATGAGCTTAAACTCTTCTCCCAGTTGTATTGTGGGGAAAAAAATAATCCTCAGATGTCTGAGTTTGTAGACCTGGTTGGAAAAAAGTTATTTTCCTACTCAAAGTTCATGTCAAGGTTTTGTTTGCTTGCTTGCTTGATTGATTATAGTTTTGTTTTATTTTGTTTTGTTTTTAAAAAAAACCAAAACACAAACACCAAAAAAAACCACCCAAAAAACCCAAACTGAGAGCCAGGTGAAACCATGAATAAGGAAGAGGTTTATTTGCTCTGTGATTTTGATCAAAGTCCATAAGCTATGTCTAGATACCTGAATTCTGTGCATCTGTGTGTCTCCTTAGGATGACTTAAGAAAGCTTGTATTCTTTGCAGTTGGAGATGGAATATATTGCACTTTGCACTGTCTGATGTGTGAAAAAAACTTGAGCGCTAGTAGATCACCTGAAGAGAATTTAACCAGGTTTCACCAAAATTTTTATGTTCAGGAAATGTCATATTTTTTTTGCAGCTGTTATGAATTTTAGCTTTGGTGAGTTTGTCGTCCTTTTCAGGAAAAAGTTTGGTGGTGAATAGCAATAGCATTTCTAACTTAAAATGTGCAGTGCAAAAGGGAAGCACTGAAATACCAGCTCTCTCCTGCCAGTGGCTAGCACTCCGTGATCTCCGTGCTCACAGATCAGAGCCATACGGAGAGCAGGAGGTGCACAGACTACAAGTGTAATGAAGAGCTAAGGCTTTGTGCCTGCCAAAGGGGAAGTCTGGTTCCAGAAGGACTGTGGGTTGCCTTCCCATCACGTCAAGAGCCGCCCTTGATAGCCACAAGGACTAAGAGTGCCCCACAATCGCAGCCTGCCTATGTACACATATAGGATGTCCAGTACTGCTCATCCCTTTCCCACTTTCATCTAGAAATGCAAACATCTGACATATAGCACTATATAAAGTAATTGCATAGACTGCTTGATGCAACAAACTTCAGCAGTGCATGAAATTGCTCTGCGTGTAGGAATGGGAAGGAATTCCTGCTGTCTAATGCTCTCCCATATTTGGCTTTTTTCACAGTATCTGTAAATGTTTGCTCCTAGAGAAGACTATACGAACTAGGGAAAGGCAAGGGTAGAGTATGGGAAATGGTGAAATAAAATCCCTCCTTACTCAAGTTTACCACAGACTCCCTACAAGACACAGCTGCTTGATAATAACATGCTAAAAGTTTGAATCATAACACACACAAAAAAAAGAAGAAAGAAAAGAGTGGCTACATACCAAAGTGTGAAATAGTCAGAGACGGAAAAAAGGCTAACAAAAAGGAAAATAGACACCATGTTAAAAACTGGTTTCCTTTCAGAGTTTTGAATAATATCTGGGGGCCAACAATGAGTATACCACATCAGAGACCCTTTTCACCTTGCCCAAAGTGATGAGCTCATGTTTGCAGATTGTCTAACACTTTGTTTTCAAGCCAAAAGTATCAGATTTACACTCGAGTAACAAATTGTTACAATGTGGGAAGAGGTTATGGACAAAGTACAAATCTGTGGGATGCTTTAACCATCTATAATTGTGTCGGTTAGACTGTGTAATAGGAAAGAGCTGATCCCAAGAGCCATAGCTCCTAACAGGGGGAAGATGCAATGGTGCAGTGCCATTCATTTCCTGGTACTTCAGGATATTTCATCAGTACAGAGTAATATATACGTATTTAAAAATGCCTTCGCTGATCTTGTACGCTTTATGGAGTTCCTCGCTTTAATCAGAAGCATAGTTTTCAATGTTGTTTTGACTGCGGGGAAAAATATGTTGGGTACCTTCTTCCAAAATGAAGATTTGCCTGTTCTGCTCCTTGGTTAGGCAAAGCACCAAAACCAATCTCCAGTAGCCCAGCTGCTGCCTTCTTTGCAGGCAGGAGTCTATGGATGTGACTCATGAATGTATGTGGGTTTTCCCTGTTCATCCTACTCATCTGCTCTCATCTACTTGCTTCATTCTCCAGTTCTCTGCTAAGCCTTGTCAGTGTTAAATTAAAGGAGCACTTGGACTTAAATAAAGACTATTAAGTTGTTTCAAGATAGACCAGCTTTTGGTAGATCCTATTTGAAAGTCAGTATTCACTGCCTCCATATATCTTCAGTAACTACCTAAGAACAAGATTCACTATTGAGTCTCCAGGGAACACTTTGAAAATTTTAAGAATATATTTTAGGTATGAACTGTGACATGATAAGCTCCCTCCGTCTTGTACCTTGGCAAGCATGGTAACTATTTTGGAGGAAATTGAATTAATTGACTTAGCATCTGTTTCTGCAAATACTTCTTGCTATACAGTTGGGTGTTTTCAGGGACACTGCTTCCCTGTGTACTGAAACTCCTTCCCCCCCCCGTTTTATTTTAATTATGGATTGGAGATGATTGCTGTAAATACATGAAAACCAGACTCACTTTCTTCATTTTATACTTTAAAAAATCTATCTCTAATCCTGGCTCAGAAAAACTTAAAAGATAATTTTTTTGTTCTGAGTGTTTAGACATTGGAAAAAGTTTAAACCAATGCTCCTTCCTCTCTCCCTTCCCAACCCCCACCCCCCACTCCCCTTGCTCGCTTTCTCTCTAGATATCTTATTGAACGGGAAAAGGGAGGGGAAAAAATGCAGGGCTTGAAGGAAAGTCTCAGAGTCATGAGGTACAAATCCTCTTTCCATATTCTTTCCCTGTTTCCATTCCCCCAGGGTCCTTGAAGGCAAAGATAAAAGTATCTCAGATGGCCAACAAAGTGTCTCTGCTTGATTTTACTGAAAGGGAGAACATGAGATAAAACAGACTCCAGTGTGGTTGCCATTTAGATTAGCTATAGAAAAGTGTGATGACAGTCTTAGCTAATTAATAAATCATTATTACAATTTCATATATTAGTATTCTGACTACAATGAAAACTATACATGTCTTTGAGAATACCGCACAAGCCAAATACTGCTTTGTTATAAGTCATGCAACAGATGATTTCCTTCTGTTAACAATATTCTTCAGAAGACAATTTAAAGCCTCAGAGGAAAAAATATATATTTCTACAGTCCTGCCATAAAAAACCAGAATTTGGGAAGATTTCCTGAATTTAGGTTCCTTGCTGCAGGTTTGGAAGGCTTTTTTCATTTCTCAACTGAATTCACTCAGTGACTCTTCTGAGCAGTTTAAAGAGAGCAGTGACTATTGTTATTTATTTTTTTTATGTTCAGCACTATGTACATAACACTTGCCTTAAGGAATTAGTGAGCGAAGCATTATACTCCTCATTTTCATCTAGTGAAGTACCCTCATAGTCTCAGTTTTACTGACCTTCCTCTTACAGAACCTCTACCCTCTATTGTCCCATGTGCTTCCCTCCCACTCTCCAGTAAAATCCCTCTGCATTTTTGCCTGGCTTCAAAGAGTTGCTTGAGGTGAGAAAGGCTTTGGATTGAGCTGGGCTGGTCTCCACTACAGGAATTCATTGTTACTGATGATGTATTTTGATGATGTGAGAATGACACACAAAAATAAGGAAAAGAAATGTGTTTTGGGTCCATTCGAAATATTTTATGTAACTGGAAATTAAGTGTTCCAATGAAGTTAAAGAAAAAAAATAGTGAAAAATTTCCAGAATGAAATCTTTTGATTCTTCAAAATTGTCCTCCTAGTTTACTTTGTTAAAATTGTTTATCAACAGGAATGTGAATTTGAAGGTGATTTTATTACCTTTCTGTTTTGAATACCGCTGTCTTTAGATAAGCTGCTGAAAGCCAGAACATGTTTTAAAGGTTCTAAGTGAGCAAATAGTTTAGCATAATCTTAAAACACTCCATTTAATTACCATTGCAAAATCATAGAATCATAGAATTGTTATGGCTGGAAAAGACCTT
>RSEF01000003.1:20627756-20638806 GCA_003993805.1 Himantopus leucocephalus
TAGCCTGTACCATGCTGCATGCTGCACGCTGTTCTGGCTAGACTACTTCTGGTACCTGAGATAATTTAGTTAAAGCTATCTTAACTATCTCCATAGTCCATCAAGCGAAAATATTTGAGCAGCAGGCTGAGACCTAATCCTCTTCTCTTACTCCTGGAACAATTTGGAAATTCTTCCACTGAAATTAGTACAGTAAAACCAGTGTGCAGTATCTTCTCTGAGGAAAAAAAAAAAACCTGGCCTAAGGTTTCTGAAGTCTTTGGGTAAAGTTTCAAAGTGAAGGGCACCATATGTATCTAATATTATTTGGTGAAATGCAAATATATCACTGCTGTGGCACTCAACACTTCGATCACAGCTCCCTGCAATAATATGCCAGGAGGCAGTGGAGGCAGGCAGCCCTTTCAAGAACACATTTCATCCCTAATCCTGATTCTCCCTGCCTTCCCTCTTCATTGCCTCAGCTGTTTGAGTGAGTTGTAGCTTCGACAACGAACATGTTTGGATCATTGTTAGCTGAATGCTCTCAAACAGTTTTATAATATCAGGCCAATAAATTTACCACCACCAAGAGACTGTTCCAAACAAACACTTCTCAGGATGACATAAAAGTCTTGAGGATAAGTGGCAAAATAACTAGTATTTTCTAAAGCAGGAAAAAGAAAGAGAAATTCATCCAGAAATTTGTTGTTAGGGAAAAAAGAAAAAGGAAATTGCAAATAGACTTCTGCTATATGCAGAACGAATTGAACCACAAAGTTGTTTCAGGGAAAAATAAGGACTGTATCATAAAGGCACTGAAAATACTGACCTAACAAAGAGAAATGATTCCCATTTTGTTCTGTCAATAGTAAGATAGCATCACATGAGTTATTATCAGCATGTTACTTTATCCACATGAAGCCTCTGCTTTTGTTCTTGCATGGTCTCTGGCTGTATAGATTTCACTGTTCCTCTGGGACAAAACTGCAAAAGCACAAGCTTTGTACTTTTTTCAGCTATTAAAAAAACTACTTGACTTTTGTTTTCTTTTTTTTTTTTCTCGGTCAGGCCATGACTGAATACTGTTCTTAACCCTACAAAAGAACTCCAGGTATACCCACACTTTCCTCTCTTGCATGGAAAAAAAGACTCTATTTTCATCCACAAGAAGTTCACTTATATGATGATGATTTCATATGAGAATAACTTAAACTGTAGCACCTTCCTCATTCTCAGGTGATGTGTGTGCAGGCGGTTTGTATGCCAATGATTTCTTTAATGAGAAGTAAAGTTTAGATCATATGTCTCCAAGAGAGAATACTGCAGATTGACAATATTAAGTTTCTTTAAGAGGTGAAACGAAATACATGGGCTTACAGAAGGATTAGAAAATTATATCCCAGATGGAAAATTTTATGGGTACAGAAAAAAGTGTGCGAGTGAAATACCAGTATCATAAAATAAATAACAGGAAATACGGTAATTTATGTGGTAGAGAAAATTGTCACTTTCAGAATTGCCAGAAAGTCAACAGCATTTCACCCATTTGACTTCAGACGTTAACTTAACGCTCAGAGGCTTAAAAATATATGAAAAGAAGTTAAATGAAATAAGAACTCGTGAATCCAATAGGGATTTATGAAGAAGAAAGCAATCTGTGCAAAAAGAGTTTTATAGAAGCTGGGAATGCATGTAATCAGAAGTTAAATTATTCCTGGAAAGTGATTTAGAATATGCCAAATAAATTAAATTCCATTCTGCAAGACGAGCAATTAATGGGGCTCCTAATTTAGAAAGCATCACAATTCAGAAATGGCCTTTAAGCCTTTTTAACCTTAAGCATATGTTGAAAACCCACTGAATTCAGCTGGAGATGGAAATTAAACACAGAAAACAATAGAAGGTCGAGCATGTCTAGTCAGTGATTTGCATTACAAATACTTAATATTTCTGGAGTTCCTTGCATCTCATGAGAAAAAAGTGCTTCACAAATATTGATGACTAACCACTCCTCTGATAGTACAGTTTCCATCTGACAGGCAGCAGAGTTAAGAAAGGAGAAGCGGGGGGTGCAAATTTCTGAGACAGCGTAAGTGCAGCTACCTCCTCCCTGTTACAGTGGACGTGGAACAAAGAAGCCATCTCACATCGTATGACCTTGCAATGGCCAGTAATTGTTACCCACCCTTAGACCATAAGAATGAACCTACTGCTGCTAATTTCTATTTTAAGTGCAGTGGAATGCTGCGGTCATGCTGATACCGCTCTGTAGACGCTGTTGGCAAGTGATAGCATAACATTTAATGGCAATTACTGCATGTATAGAAATGATACTTGCCACTGGGAAGCAGTTGTTGTAGGAATGTTGCTCCTGCTCTCACAGTTGCTCTAAAGCCTATTAGAAACTGCATTTCCCCATTTTTATCCCAACATTTGTGTAATTTTAGCTTCTATATTTTGGCAAATACTGCCCTATATTTTTGGCTCACCCCTAAGTTATCTGAAGCAGAGCAGTGTGATTCCAGGCAGAAGAAGGCAGAATTGTCTCAGAATAACAAGCAGATTTTTTTTAATGCAGTGCAAATGGTTCATACATTATTTCTGCATGAATCAGACATTTATTTTCTAAAGAGAGACAGGGGTGGGGGGAGGAGGGCAAAATCTTTTACTTAAATCCTCTCATAGTTCATTGCTGAATATCAACTTCTAGCGACAAGCCAATATATGCTAGGCTTCTCGGTTATTGTGCTTTTGGAGATTAGCTGTTTTGAGTCATGCGGTTGTGTTACCTCACCCCAATTACTGAGCTCCAGTAGAAATGGTAAAAACAGGCAGCATGAAGGAAAGAAGGGAACTTTTCTAGCATTCACGGGACATTCACATGAGCTGCATGGGCAGGATGAAATCATGCAATTGCCAAGAAACAAGAGCAAGTAGTAGAAAATGAACAATTATGAAAGAAAAGGAGTCCTACAAGTGCTAGAAGATGGAGACTGACTTGCCTTTGTACTGTGACCTTTCTTTGTGTTATACTTTCAACCGTAGAGCTCTACAGACGAGATGGCACCAACTAAACCTAAAAAATTACTAACTGCCAAGATAATTCAAAGAATAATGAGGTTACAACAACTGCAAAGACGGAAAGAAAACTGATGTCAGTTATCTCTTCACAGAGCTCAGCGAGAAGGAATCAAATGCTTAGCCTTTAAAATGAATGAGTCTAAAACCTGAGATCACAGCTGTGCTTATCAGGACATGCTGATGTGTTGGATTATGCAGAAGTCACATGGATGAGTCCTTGCTTATGTTTAATTTTGTAGAATTAGTTCTTTTCTTGTGCAGCACATTGTATCACTTTTACACTGAAGGAAGAAAACTTGTCATTTGCAGAGAACTATTTGAATTAAAGTTTGAAGTAAAAGGACTGTCAGTAATAAGTTCAGCTTTCTAATAAGATGACTCTTGGGACTCGGTTGTGACTTGGAATGAATGATTGCAGAAGTAAGAAAAATTAGGAAATCTCCTCATTACACTGTGTGTGTTAAACAGGCCTTGGACCCGGATTGCTGGGAGCGGACTTCTCCTCATAGCAGATGTGCAAGAAGGTCAGGGAATGGGTGTAGGCTTGGCTCCCTCCCAATATTTGGCCATCGTGGCTGATCCTAGAAAGGTCAAAAACTACCAGTATATGTTGATTTTAAAGGGCCACCCTTACAGAGGAGGAAAAGAGCAGCACATACCAGTGGCACCTCAGAGAAATGCAGCCTTTGCATACACCCCTAGAGACTGCAGCTCACATACGCTATTGCGGCAGTCCTAGCTGGCACAGTGTAGTCCTAATGAATTTGTTCTGTCCCTGGCTGAATATTGATGAAGATCAGTCACCACCTGTATTGCTTTGTTTCCTACTCTCAGTTTTATCTGGAGTCTCACGATACTGACTCTCTTTCCAGGTGCTGGCATCACCGTGTTGCAGGAAAACCTTTGCTTTTATTTCAAGGACAGTACTATATTAATTTGTATAATCCATGGGCTATAAAAAGCACTGTGCCATTGAATAATGGTGTGGATCACAAACATGAAGTGTCTTAAGGGGAGACTGTTAAAACCACCTCTTGCAATGTAAACACTTCTGGAACAAGCCTCGGTTTCTCTCGTATTCTTTGGGAGCTCTTCTACACACCCGTGCCCAGATGCTGACACAGACAGGAATCTGTCTTCTCATCTATGCTTTGAAATCCCACTTCCTAGCATCCTGGCAAGCTCAGTCACTGCCAGGGAGAAGCGCGTGGAAGGGGTGTCTGATCTCCAGTGATGATGCTGCAGGAACCGTGGATGGAAAGCAGAGCCTGCTGTGATGAAGCACATGCCTGAGCAGTCTGCTTGGGTCAAGATTTGCTGTAACAATAGCCTTTGTCCCTTACCAGTCTACTTGTTGTCTTGAGCTCTGCTACATGCATATTATATTATATGCAGAAAAACACGTAGAGCTGAGTATTTTTGGGAGGCATGGGGAGAGGAGTTGTCTGAAAAAGTCATTTTAAAATCTTAAAACCAAGGCATCAAATGTAATGAACCCAAACATATTATTAACATACAGACAAAAGCCCATGTAATTTCCACACTGATCTCATGACTTTTTGGGCTCAACTCATAATTTTCAGCTTTTTTAAAGCTGACAGTATATACTCTTTCACTACGTACCCAGACATTTTCTCCCCTGGGTTATTCCCCTGGGTGCTTGTACAAGAACAAATCCAATACGCTGATTACAGTACCAAGCTTTCAAATATGGAGCAGAAAAGAAAGAAAGAGGAGCCAGTGAAAATGTGAATTCTTCTCTTTACCCTTCATTACCAACTTGACCAACATGCTTCACAGCCATTACATTTGAGCATCTCTTCTTCAGGGTCACTATTGGATCAGGGATGGAGAAATGACACCTGCCCATCAAGCAAGTCTCGGACATATGCCTACTGTTAGAGCAACACTACCTTGATTCCTGGCCAATGGTTGGAAGAGGCAATAACAACAACAAAAAATCACACTAGTCTGTCCATACTGTCTGTCAGCAGATTATGAACATCATACTTTCCCTGAAGCTTTTTACCCCTTATTGTACTACAGCTTCATCCCAGTAGCTTAGTATGTCCAGTATGCAAAAAAAAAAAAGTCACACAAAATAGTACTATTTAATGAGATACAGCCTGAACGACATAATCTATAGATTATGTATATGTCCCCATATGTCTGGGGAGACGACAGGTTTAAGCGATGAGTCTTGTTGCATGTGTGCACCATTCCTCAGGAACCTATCCCTTTGATTTAAAAGGTACAGTGTAGTTGGCTTGTTCCTTCCAACATGCGCTAATGTTCCGTGTTTTTTGCTGTAATAGATTACTTAGTAATTCGTACTAATGTTTTGGAGGTAAATTGCTTTCCCATGTTTTATATTATAAACACTTGTTCGGGTCTGGTTCTGTGAGGAACTGTGTGCTTTCAATTGCCAATTAAAACCATGATAATGGAAGGCATGCTACATCTCACAGATGTGCAGTGCTATTGCAGGATCGGACCCCTGGTGTAGACAGTGCGGATACTCTCTGAATGTGGAGCTAATACCAGTGATTCATTAGAGGCACTGCACCAGTTTGTCAGAGCACATCGGAGTAGCAATTCATTTTCTCAGGAATCACAGTGAAAAGCTATAGGTTTATTTATTTATTTTGCTGTGCACGGCCTAATTCCTATCTCTTTCTTAGTAACAACAAGGGAAATGTTTAGGTCTCAGCTTTTCTAGTGCTCATACAATGTTTATTTAAAACTCTGGAATTTGCTGTACTCATAAGGCATCATCTTCCTCATTCACCACTTATTTTTAATATCCCAATGTTGATGGGACGTTGTATTTTACTATTAATTAAACTGTTATCTTTTGGTTATATTTAAGCAAAGTTTTGAAATCCTTATCAGCGCCATGTATGCGCGTGTGTGTCCATGAGCATCTCAGTGTTTGCAGTAGCCATGAATGAGCAAGTGTGTTTGCTTTCATACATGGGCAAACATCTCCCTTCCCATCTTGCACCAGGTAATGGATATGCTAGGCTACATATTTGCAGTTGCTGAAGTGTGTATCTGAAGACCAAGGCCTTTGTGCTCCGGAAAGCCTTTCTAATGCTCACTGTTTAACTGAGTAAAACATATTGCTACTAGTTATTTACTATCCATTGCTCATTTAAAGGAGAGAGTTAAACTCAAACCCACGGGAAGTAGTTACAATTCCATGGTACTCCATGTATTGGTGGCTTTTGTCCCAGTCTGCTCTGGATCCAGTAATTAAGGAATAAGTACTCAAGAAGGAAAGCACTGTGCAATGGTCTAGTTAAGTAATTTGTAAATAGCTCCATGCTGGCTTGTCCTTGCTCTGGGGTAGCATTTGGAGAGGCTGTGCACCAAAAGAAACTGAGGTTTTTTAGGTTCATGGAACATAACTAATGTCATAGAAAGGTCCCTGTTCTGCTATTTTGTGCTGCTGTTTGGACCTTGTAGTGTCTCCAAAAGAAAAGCTATTTTTCTTTCACCATCACTCCTTACATGTTGCAATTCATCACTATGAAGCAAGACTTATTTGGGTTCTTAGTTCCAGAGAAGAAACCTAAGAGCTACCTGGGGAAGCAGCCAGCTGTGTTGAAAATAAACTAAAGTCATTATTTGAATGGCTTGTTGCTTGATCACTCTTTCTGCCCAAGAGCCAAAAGACGAGATGAAAAAAAGTGCAGAACAACAGCTGGCAGGTACAGTGACTTGGTTACGGCACAAACCTTTGCAAAGGTAACAGATAAACAGATAGTAGTTCACTGAAAAGACACCAAAGAATGGTGGGTTTTTGTTTGATTGATAAATAAAAGGATACCAAGAACTCAAATAAGTAGCAAATAAAATTGTGAGACATAGATGGTAATTTATCCACTAGGCACTAATTATCCACATACTTTACTTTTTGCATAAAAGGAAGTTAGACTTTAATGTAGGTAAACACATATGCACAGAGATGATGTTGGCTATGTCATGCCACAATGTAGCCCCTCGGCAGACTCTTGCATTGTTTTTTATTGCATAGATATTGTGGAAGACTATATAGATCATTTCTATCCTGTATTAATACATCACACCTTTATCCTCCAAGAAATTTAAAGCATGATTGAATACTTTTCCCTGAAATTATTTGTCATTCTGTTCTGAAGCATCTAACTCTGTAATCTCTGTTCCTAGCTAGGGTTAACAGTCCTATTGGACAGAATTACTGAAATTTCATAAGAAAATCTAACCTGGGAATATTTTTTACAGTACTTAAGAAATTTCCACCTTAGTTTTGCAAGTCCAAGGAATGATGGAGTTTTATCCATGTTGAGAATTTTTGAAGGTTTTTACTTAAAAAAAATGTTCAAATGACTGGAAAATTTTTTCCTTTAGTTTTGGAAAGTGTTGCCAAAATAAAAAAAAAAGGAAAAAAAAAGATTCAGTGAATTTTGGGTTTTAGGTGAATTGTTTTACACCATTCTCCTGCCAATTCCAGAAGGATCTTTGGTTCTGGTAGTAATGGTCTAAATATATATATATATATATGTTAAATATACACAGACTCCCTGCTGCCATCAAATATCATGTGGTTTATTCAAATCTAAAACTGACAAGCAGTAGTACGCACCTTCATATTACATTCCATTTAATGGGCGCCAGTGAACTGGACACTGTTGTGTCTGTGTCTGCTGTGGCTTTAGCTCCCACAGATAGAAGTAAACAATACCCAAGGCAAATTCTGCAGAGACTGAGCTTCCATCCAGTCTTCTTTAATCTTCAGCCAGTTGGACAGCTTGGGAGTACTTCAAGAATCCATACTGTATGTGAAAGAGAATCCCATACCCTCATTTTTAATCCTTTTTTTTTTTTTTTCCAGTCATCACAGTCTAGTCTTTGGGACATCATCTCCTTTTACTTTTTGTATTTATGTGTCTCTAGGTTTCATCAATCATTGGCACTTATATCATATGTTTCTACATTGGAAGAATATGTGGTGAGAATTCAACATTCAGTACAAATGCATCTAAACTAATTTGTGAATAATATGTAAGGCTACATTTTAGCCCTCTCTGATTACTACAGGACTGCATAGCAAGTTGTCATCCTGTCTTTGTTTCCAGCTTAGTTGCATCCCAGTGGTGAACAGCACGATCTGCTCATACACACAAAGTTTGCCAAAGGCTAAAGGTCTCCCAGCACAGGGACTCTTTTGTCCTGTGTGTTCAAGGTCTTGCAATGTCCTGTCTCCAAACAATAGCCAGAACTCAGCATCAATACTCATTGCAGTCAAAGCCCTTTAGCTGCTTTATTAAGGTTTCATCCAAAAAATTTCTCGTCTAACTAATGGTGGATATCTACAAAATACAATTGCACACACATGAGTAGGATTGTCTTTTCAGTCCATAATATAACTTCATATTTAGGCTTGCAAATCTATGTGAGTGCAATCTTTGATCTGTGGGTGGCATTCTGTATTCAAACGTGCAATATAAATATTATTTATCCTTTCAGTCAAGTCATTTATGACTATCTGACTTTAAAGAAAAGCCAACAAGATTCTGGTTTAAAAACATAATATTTTAAACTTTTTTTCCCCCCCCACAAATCGCATTTCATGTTGCCAGGCTCTCTTTCAAATAGATTGTTTTGCAAGTTCTAAACTCCTAACAGTTAATTTGTTATATATTCAGAGTACAAAACAATATACACAAGGAGCTCTGTCTGGTCTCTGCCAGGCAACTGAGGAACTGGAATTCTTGCTACAGTTGTAGAGAAAAATTTTGCAAATAACATTTAATAAATTATTGGCTGGTTCTATTAACCCTTTATTTGTTGGTTGTTTAAGTAAGCTAATGGTTCATACAGTTTTCTCTAAATGGTAATGTAAGTATTTTTTTGTCATAAAGATCGATGTCCTCAAATTATTTTGCGCATTATCAGACTAGTTTAGGTATTAAAAAGGCTATTTAAAGTCTTAAAGTTACTGACAGCTGTCTACCTCCCATAAAACAAACTGCGTTTGTAGGGGACCGGGCGGTCGACAGCCGGAGCAGCCGGTGAGCCGGGGTGGAGCGGCTGGGTCAGGGCTTGGCTGGGAGGCTGCGAGGAAAATGCTGCAGGAGGACGTGTCTGCTGGTGATTCATGAAGCGGCATTTGCCTCCCGGAGACACCGATGAATGAGTGCCAGAGGGCTAGGGACATTATGCTCAGGACATAGCAAACTGGATCCTGACTAGTAACTGTTAATATGTACCCCTTGCCTTTGTCAGGAAAATGAGGCCAGTAGCCCTAGCGTCCTGGCTGTGCTACATTTCATGTATTTACATTTGACTATCTAAAATTAACCTGCAGCACAATACTTCTCCCTGTTGAAACCACCGAGTCTATTGCGTTGGGCTGTGAAACAACATTAATGGTTCAGGGATAGAGGTGTCTAAGGAGTTAGTGGAATTACACATTTTTGCTTGACTTCTTTTTCTAGACCTTTCCAAAGAACTAATTGAGCTCAGCACTGTAGTTACGCAACCACACTTTCTTCAGCAAACCATGTAGTGGAAATGTACTCATATGTGTGTATAAATTAGATATAGATACACATTATATAGATAGATATAGATACAGACACACAGAGATATATAGTTGATAGAGGTAGAGGTAGAATCAGAGATAGAGGTAGAAATAGATGTAGATGTATGTGTATAGATACATGCACTGATAAGCTAGCACGGCCGGAATTCAGAGCTGGGTAACCAGGGTCATCATTGCTCCTGGCTCTGTAGCAGGTACGCAGACATGCCTTCTGTCTGCTTAATATTGGAGCTGTTATAGCAAGGAGAATCAGACCTTAAGGTTTATTAAAAACATTTTCAAAACTCTACAAATAAAACCTAAAAGTCTGCAGGCAATTAATAAAGCTGTGGCTCTGCAGGAACTGTGGTTACTGCACTGTACATAAGAGCCATTTCACAGTAATATATGCAACAGAATTTGAATTCTTTTTCTCCAAAAATGAAGGGCCTTGACCAACTGGGAGCCTTCAGGAACCGCTGATAATATGGGCCTTACAACACGTGGTGGAGCTTTCCTGGCTGTGTTCCACGGAGTGGACTCGATGCACAAATATACCCCATCCTGCAACACTGTAATTTGCTCTTTGGAAATTTCTTTTTATAGAGTTTTAAAAGTTTTCAAATTAAATCTATTTTTTAACACAAATTTCTCAACACAAACACATTGTGTACATTTATTCATTTAAAAATTTCTGAAACAGTTATGTTAACACAACCTCTCTTTGGTAGAATTAGACTTTGGCCCAGCATTGGTTACCTCCAGGGAAATCCATCCTCCTCAGCCTGGAAGGTTTTTCAGTAGGAATGGGTGTACTTTTGAAAGTTTTCCAAGTGAGGAATTTCCAGTAATGCACAGAGTTTTGGCAATTTGTGACAGATTTTTTTTTAAGAAAAAGGAACTGAAGAGGGATTAAAACATTCTTGGGACAATGCACAGGACAAACCCTGTAACCTACCATGCACAAGTTTATGTATTCATCTCCTCGGTCAGCAGTCAGTAAACCTCAGACAGCATACGAATACTGGATAAGAAAAAAAGCAGTTTATGGCTGTGTCTTGATTTAACCGGCAGCTAAGCACCATGCAGACGCTCGCTCACTCCCCGCTGTGGGATGGGGGAGAGAATCAGAAAAAAAAAGGTAAGAACTCATGGGTTGAGATAAAGACAGTTTAACAGGTAGAGCAAAAGCTGCACACAAGGGCAAAGCAAAACCAAGAAGTTCGTTCACTGCTTCCCATGGGCAGGCAGGTGTTCAGCCACCTCCAATAAAGCAGGGCTCCATCACGCGTAACGGTTACTTGGGAAGAGAAAATGCCATCATTCCAGATGGCCCCCCCTTCCTTCTTCCCCCAGCTTTATATGCTGAACATGACGTCACATGGTGTGGAATAGCCCTTTGGTCAGTTGGGGTCAGCT
>RSEF01000003.1:20638906-20655287 GCA_003993805.1 Himantopus leucocephalus
CTTAAAAATGAAATTGGCTAATTGATGCCAAATACACTTGTTAATGGGTATCTAATTTTACCTGATTTGTCTATGTATGATTTACTGCCTAACACAATTATCTTTTGTTACCTAAGGCATCCTGGTTTATCTGATTATCTGGCAGCACTAATCCTTTATCTCCTGAGGTATTGGAACATGACACAGGCTGTTCTTGCATTGTATTAATGCGTAAAATACACACATCCCCATCAATCTTGCGTTGCAAATGCAGCTGTGAGTCCCCCGACAGGAGCTCATGACGTACAAGTGTTCTCCCCATGTTGCCTGCCATAGCAATCAGGGTCCAGTTCAAGAGCCTTTTTCCTCTTCTGCAAAGCTCTGCATGGGCTAAATCCCTGATATCTCAGTGACTAATTCTTACCTACATCTGCTAAACTTGGCAAGGACTCCAGCTGATGGACCTCGGTTCTGACTGGTGACAAGGAGGGCGCCACAACATCTGCTTACTATGTATGTATTTTATTCAGGCTGGATAATGCTTTTTTTTTTCTACTACTATGCCAGCCTGAATGAAGATGACTGTGCCAGCATGCAGTCCCTGACTCTGAAGCACAGCAGTCTGAATAGACTTGGATGAAAATTAAGACAGGAAACAAGAGAGTGACGGGACTTGCCCGGCAGACAAGCCACAGCGCATCTCCAGGCTCCTTGACAGCTACAGCGACCTGATATTTGGATAGCTGTTCTTCGGCTACAGGGTGGTGCAATACTTCCAAAAGGCTTTCAGACAACAAGAAACCTCCTAGGCGGTGCTGTATACCACTGAAGGAGGTAGCTGCCAAGAGTGGCACCTTGATGTATCCTGCCCAAGAAGAGATGGTTGTGATGAACGGATGTGTCTGTGAGTGTGTTTCCCTCAAACTCTGATGCTTCTGAACACGAGGAGAGACAGGGACAGGGATGGGAGGCAGCAGGGGCTGCTGCAAGAGGGCAGGGAGAGTGGCTCAGCACTCCCTGCTTCTACCCACGGTGGCTGAACTCCCTTGGGACTGCTGCCTCCTCTACCCCCCCATCTTTTTCTCTATACCCACACTCCTTCCACCTCTCCTCCACCCAAACAGTGTTCAGGCATCATGGCAGTATGACACCATTTGTCTTCCCTTTCCTTTCCCCTTCCTTCTTTGCCCTGTGAGCTGGATAGGAAGCCCAGGTAGAAGGCAACGAATGGGGCAGCACGGCAGGTAGGCCACAAGATAAGGAAGAGGCCTTGCACAGAGGGAAGCTGAGACTGAAGGGCCTGTGCTGCAGATTCAAGGAGAAAAAAGCCAAAATCCAAGAAAAATAAAGCTCTCCCACAACTCATATCCCCACATGCCTTTGCGGACCACAGTTGTCTCCTCAGTGTCCTCACTCCCACCCATCTCCTCCCTGGGCCACCAACAGAAACCTGAGTGCCTTCACGCAACTGAGAAACCTGCAGTCATCCCTACTGATTTCAATTTGTATTTGATAGATGTATTTAGATAAATAAAAAATATCATGAGTAGTACTTTATCATTTCCATCCTGCTCCTTCACCTCTAAGCCACTTTTACTTGCTATGACATGCAGCCATGAGGTTTATATTTCCCCCATAGTCCCTCATCCCCAGAAGTCTTGTACTAGCTGTTAGCATATAGGAATTGGGTATTATCCTTTAAATGGTCTGTAAGTCCTTTAGTTACCCGTGTGCCTGTCTATAATTAAGAAGTTTCCAGAACGCTTCCAGGGAAACAGTTTAGTGAAGTATTGCATATCGCCTCCGCTATGGCTGGAGCTGTTCAATCTTTTTATTGTGTCATTGTGTGGCGAATAAGTAACAGAATATGCTTACAGAAATTACCGCTGCTGCCTTCCTGTACTCGTTAAAAACATAGACTTGCAAAGACATTTGGGTTAAACGCTATTTCAGAAAATTCACTATAGTTTTCTATGCAACTTTTCTGAAACACATGCAACCTCAGTTTTCTTCACCCAGAATCCATAAGAAATGCAATCCTCTGTCACACCTGGAAGCGATCTCTCTTTCTGGCCCAACATTTGTAGTACGTCCAGCTAAGCTGGTAATTACGATTGTTAGTGTTGTCATGCTTTCTTAAGATCCTATTTTAATAGAAGGCAATCATAAAACAATATTAAACATGCCATTGTTAATTATGCTTATTCTTCAGCCAATTGTGTTGTCACTGAACTGACGTGTGAGAAAAAATTTGAGGACCTTTGACAAGCACGGAGTGTCATATACTCAGACGCATGTGGGGACTCAGTACTGAAAGAAATAATGCCAGATGTATGTTTGCACAACAATATGATTCATGATTACTGAAATCTGTGTGATGGAAAAGAATTAGTACTTTTTTAACTCTTTTGATATTATTTTCCATTGCAACACTGCCCTTCTTTCTTGGCTTTGACAGAGAGGACCTTCTTATTTCACCTTTCTTAGTTCTTTTCTTTCCGGTAGAAAGCATCACGTCATGGATGCCATCACTCCAGCTGGAAGATATTCTTCAGACATAAAGGGATTCCCTTTAGATGTCATCTGCCAGCCTATACACTTTGAAAGTCAATAAAATCATTGACTTTAGTCCATAAAGGTATTTAGGTATTTAGCCAGCTCACATTTTTACAGTCAAATGTCACAAACTATTCACTCGCATGACTGGGAACCTGTGCTTGTAACCCTTTGTGTGCCATTGTGCAAACTTTGCTCTCAGACACATTGCTTCCATAAAGTTATTTGTAACATTATATTGTACTTTCTGCAGAAATGTGCAATCATGTACTTTTATATGTTTTCTATTAAAGTAAAGTACAAGAAGACTTTTCTCCTAAGAAAATGACTTTCACAGGGAATTACTTCTAAAAGGGCTTTACGTTCAGAGTAAAAAAAATCCAAAACCAACAAAACAGAACACCCAGACACATGATTACTCCTGTTTAAAGAACCTGTTCAGGGTACAGTGGGATTTCTGTGATTGCTGCTTGCGAAGGGCATTGCACAGATACAGATTTCCACAGCTAAGCTCCTACACAGCCAGATCATCATGCAGGGAGCAATGGATAACGTCACATCCCCATGCCACAGCACAGACCTTATAGAGTTTGTCAACACCACCCTATCTTCTGCAGTCCCCTCCTCTGCCCACGACTGTGGTCTGTATTTGTGAAAAGTCCACGCTGTTGGTGCAAGATAAGTGAAACGGAACATTTTCTGGGAGAGAGCAGATATGACGCAAGCTCTCTTGACAGCAACGTGCCATCCTAATGAGAAACACTGATGAGCTTATTCCTGCCTTCACCGTGATCTTTGGTATTTCCAGGCTTTTTGTCAGGGGACTTACCTTTGAATGCCATACCTTATTCCATGAGGATCTCAAGAGCACCTAAAAGATGACAGATATCTCTCTGGCAGATTTTCTATACAGAAATAGATGCGGTTCTCAGGCATTTGCCTGCCCTTGTCCTTACAGTCCACAATAGGGTACTCATTTTTTCTGTGCACAGTAGTTTTCCCTCTTTTGTTAGTTCACCATACTTCCTTCCAGGTGTCTTGCTTTCCACAGGTCTAGGCTTGTTTTATTTTATGGCTGAGCCTATTTAAATGAATATCTCCATGGAGATATTCAAAACCTGAGTGGACATGTGCCTGGGCCACCTGCTCTAGATGACCCTGCTGGAGCTGGGTGTGGGTTAGATAATCTAGGAGGTTCCTTCCAGCCTCAGAGATTCTGTGGTTCTGTGAAACAGAAGCCAATACAAATTTTCCTGCCATATGTAAATGAGATTTACGTTTCCCACACTTCAGAGAATTCTTATAAGTGACTTAGAGGAAAATAGAAAACAGCATTTAGCACTTGCCTGAAGATTTGCAATCTCCCACAAGCACTTAATGACACAGATGATGATGACATATTTCAGATCATGTATGTTTGAAGAATATTAAAGGGTTTTTTTGGCACACAACTCTGCTCCTTCATTTTCACCCTCACTTCTGCTCCATGACTATATAAAACAAAAACTGTCTTAACAATGTGCTTAACACCACAGAATAGTGTAAGCAACGCTTCTTGCAGTTGTTAGACGTAGTCTCCTCATCTTTTCAGCTTCTCGTAAAAATAAGGGAACTGATTCACTATCAGCACCGTTTTTAGATAAAACAACCTTTTTTTACCCAAGGAGATCCAATACCCAATAAACAAGAAGTCTGAAAGGCCAGCCTAACTGTTATCAAGGAGCAAAGTACCTTTAAGTGAGATTTGGTGCACACACCTACTAAAACAGACATCATGTGCCCCAGGCACTGTCTGCTTTGGGGTTGAGGAGAATTTCATGCTCACCGATTGTACAGGGAGGTCTCCATTAAGAGTTTTGCGACCTGTTTGGAAAAGGTAAAGGATAGATTGTGCCCACCTGAATGCTGCTCAAACTCTCCTGTCCCAAGATACCAATCTTATTACTCTGCATAAGCCACTATAACAAACAATAGCAAGCTGGCCAAGCAGATTTTAGCACTGTTGGTATTTTCCAGGGGGCATATTTTTTCTTCCTCAGAACAGGTTTTATTGTGCCAGGTATCCTATCCGGTCACCTGCTATTTCTCACCTCTGCACCACTGACATGAACACCTGAGTGTTAATACTTACCTGAGCTTTTAGAAAAGGGGAGCCTGGGGTTGTATATCATTCTGCCCGGCATTCAAATTATACGTAATGCTTCCTTTGGAATGTTTTGCTTAAATGCACGCAAGTATATGGAGACTTGAAGCCTAAGGCCCTATTGTCCGAGCATTTGTAATGTGAAGTTAAATACCTCTTTGTTTAGCTATTAATTTCTTCTCAGCTGCTGCAAGAACATCTGTTACAGGCTGCAAGCCACTCCAGCATACAGAAATAGCCTTCCACCTCCCTGTCTTCCCAATGATCTTCTTTTTACTTCTGAAAAAGAAGTATTAATTCTTTACATTACAGGAGTGGAACAAAAAATGGCATAGGCGCTTTCAAAACACAGGAAAAGACAGTGATGCAGAGAGTATATTGTCCAAGACAGAACTGTGAGAGGAAAGGGTGTAACATGGAAACAGAGTGGTAAGAGTAAGCACGCACCTTATTAGTTAGAATATTGTTTGTTGTTAATTAAAGAGATGTCACTAAGCTCCTTTCCTGTTACGGAACAAGGTTTAAGGTTCTGGGTGACTGTTTATGGAAAAGAGATTGGAAAGGCCGTCTTGCAATAATTTACTCAGCGCTACTGTCCCCAAAAGAGCAGAAGTCAGACAGCAGAAATCAGAAAGCCAAACAAAAGAGCCAGACAATTTCATTTAAGCCATTAGCTAGTTAGATTTTTATTTAGGGAAAAAAAAAAGGAAAAAATAGGTTATGAAAAGAATGTTTTAAACCAGAGTTTTGAATAACAGTGCCTAACTATATTAGGCAATTAGATAGCAGAAATGTGAATGTCATGGTAGAAGACAGTTTCTGCCACAAAATCTAACAGTTAAACTAATAAGCAAACAAAAAGAATAGTTACACCACACGTGTAGGGCTTGCTCAGGAAAATATAGCAGATCTTACCAGACTGGGAACGGACACAGCTGCTGTTTATGCACCTGACATATGGGTGATGCAGAATCCAAATCACTACATCAATGCAGAGCTAAAAATCAGGATGAACTCCCCTGATTTTGACCCATTGCCCTTTCTGCATTTGCTTTGATGACTCTTGAGTGGTAGTAACCTTTCTTGATTTTTATACTACAGTAAATGCACCTCAACTTTGGATCAAGTTTTTACCAGCAGCACAGAAAGCTATTCTCCTAAGTAAGTACTGGAAAACTCTCTCAGAGAAGAAAATTTCTAATATACATTTAGTGTACAGAATTAATCTTTTGTCATTCATTGTTAGCACTGTATTATATTAAGCTTCTAAGAAAGTGCTAAGCTCTACTCATAATGTGCCTAATTAGGTTGGTATCTAATGTGTCCTTATTTTTAGACAGATACAGAAAGTTTCAAGAAAGTTTATTGTGTATACATATCTCCAAGTATTCTCTGCAACCATACATGATGCCTTTCATAAACTTCACTTCAAAGTAAAATGTACTTTGAGCATTCTCCCTTTCTGTTTTTTCATTAGTCAACACAAAATTCCCCAGAAGTTAATAGATGGTGATATCTGTGAAATCAGTGTTAAACTTTTATCATGTCAATATTTACTCCTGTCAACTTGAAGAGTTAATGCAATTTCTTGAAAATCATTTAAGAATAATATGATAAAACATGGGAATATCTGACAGTAGAAACGTGACATTTGCTCATATGCAAATCAAAATGTATCAGAAAACAGCCACTGAAACATTTTTCCAATTGTCTGTAAAAGGAGAACTCTAAAGACCTACAGCAGGAATATAGATGCATGCTCTGGGGACATTTCTGGCTTTCAGATTCTTGCTTTTCTGCTGCCAAAGACCAAAGCCAAACATATTGCTAAGGCTTTAAGACACATTTTCATCAGTAAAATATCTTATAAAATAGATCCCCAAAACATTGAATGACTGCCCAAATGTCAATTTAGGTTTTTTATGTCCTCATTGAACAATAAAATATTTATGTTAATAAAGGCTTGCTATCATAAATTAGTATAATGGAAGCCACCATTCACAGTCTTTAATTAGCAGTAAGCATTGCAATTAAAAATGAGGAGACCCTATGCTCTTCCTTCTTTAAGTTGTCTTGTCAGATAACAATGCTCTGCACAACAGAAACTTTGCAGAGATATATTGCAGCAGGAATGGATGACACTCATTCTGAGTTAGTTTCTTCCAAAGTTATTTATGAGCAATCAGTGTTACCCTGTTGCGTGGTCAGAGTCCAATCCGGTGCTGTAACACGGTAATTGCAACTCATCCCGGTTTAGGAAAGATGCTGGTGCTATGCAGAATTTTCACTTCCAGACTTTGAAAGCACATGTTATTGCATTAACTTAAGCAGTTCTTTCACACCCAAAAGCATCGTCGGTTCATAGAAATGTTTTAAAGTCTAAATGCTAGTGTTGTTAAATTTCCTTGCACGCAAGAGCTGCAGGTTATCGCTCTGACATTAACAAGTACTCATTTCCAGCATCAGTAGGTTAAACAGTAAAAGTTTAACACATGGAGAAGCTTTTATTCTGTAGCATGGAGACCTAAATGATATTGTGTTACTGCTCCTGACCTGGCAATTGGAGTTGAGGCAAGGCCTGGCACTGAAGCTTGCTTTGAGAGCAAGCAGTGTTCCAGATTATTATTTCCTATTTTGGACTTAAATTTGATCCACTTGCAGCTGATGTTGAATGTGGCAGATAATATCCTGGATATCTAATTTATATTTGATTATTTAAGGTGAGATTTTCCAAATGGGCTCAGTGCTGGAATAACCCCTCTCCCACTGAAGTCACTGCCAAAAGTAGAAGAGGTTGAAAAAAATCCCACCCTTACTAGCCCTTGAAATATCTGGTGAAGAAACAGGGAGCCAGATGTAATGTTTATGCTGCTACCCAGAAAATGCACTGACTTTTAAAATTTTCTTTATGAGCTTGAACTCCTCACTTGGCTCAACCAGCATGCAATAGCAGGTGTAAAATACGCATTTTCAGCTGAAGACTCCTGGGACAGTTGTTATTACCCTCTTCCTCCTTTAGATACCAGGTATCTGGAACTATGTCAGGCATCCTATGACTAAGAAAGGCCTCTACTGCAAAAAGAAATAGAATCCAAATTTGACGTAAGTTGTCAGGCAAGTAGAAGGGATGGTGACAGAAGAAAGAAGCAGAGAAAGAGTGAAGAGGAAGAGTGTGCAGTAATTTACCTAAGCACACCTCTGAACTGACACATATTTTTCCTGAAAGAGAATGTTATTTCATTTTATTCCAGCCTCTCTTTCATCCATTTTTCTTTCATGTGATATCAAAAGCAATACTTTTTGGTTCTTTAAATGCTGTCATTTCAGTTAAGCTATTCCAAAAAATAAGGGCCTCCTTGGAAAAGGACAGAGAGAAATGTGTGCTATAAAGACAAGAAAAGCCATATGTCACTTGTTAAGCGTATAGGTTGAGAAGAGTGAAATGAAGATCTGGATGCTTAGAGCAGTATCGGGCTATTCACTCCTGCAGCACGGCACACTGAGTCTTGTAAATAATTGCTAAATGTCCTCACACTCATGCAGTCTGTGGATTTCACAAGGGTGAGAGCATAAGGCAGCCTTACAGACACACTTTTGACGTAATTCTAATTTGAACTAGGAAACTATCCAGTTTTGATGTCAAGAATTTTTAGTAACACCCACAGCACTCAGATAACTGTTTCCCATGGTGAGTTGGCCTCAGCAAGAAAAATAAGTGCCCTACATTGAGTCAAATAAGGCCAGCACAGAGAATGGTATCAGAACTTATTCTTCTTTCCTCACCAAGCTGAAGGCCTTGATACAACCGGGTCTATGGGCACTGGATCTCTCCTGTCACCTTCCAATAGTGAGAGGTAGCTGAGATCAGGATTGGGCGTTGGACCCATCTCTTTAGGAAGAGATGTTACAGGGGTTATTTCTTACAATATCAGAGTACATTCAATAGCAGGACTTCATGGACTAGGTGCTCTGACCCTTCCATGCCCAACTGCTCCACAGCAGAGAGCTGTGCCACCACACCAGTGTTACTGGGGAGGAGCTCTGCTGGCTGACACCAGCCCTGGGCCTGGCTGTTCCCTGACTCTGCAGAGGGCTCAGGAACCAGCTGTGATGCATGTGCCAGTTTTCTGGAAGCGCAGAGCTTTCCTGGCAGGGGACATGCCCTACGAGCCATTTCCGGGCAGATCACATTTGCATTGCGCTCTGTGAGTGATGCAAGGTAAACCTGGCCATTCAGAGGACCTGTTCCAGTGCATTTTAGCAGCAGCACATCAAAAGTCACACTATTACAATAAAAACATGCCAGTCGGCTCCTCAGTGGGTAGAGCTGCAGTGATTTACACCAAGTTGAGAGTGTGGTCAGTTGAGTCAATATATTTAACTGGCACAGCTGTGGGAACAGCCATGTTTTACGTGGACTCATATGTATATAAATGCTCACCCATTCACAAGGTTCAGGCCTGCTTGTGAACTAAATGTTGCTCCCTGAAACACTGTATGCACCAGATACTCAAACACGATAATGATGGGAACAGATGTGGAAATATATAGATAGAACTGGAACCTGGTCAGAGGGCTGCCTCTCACAGTGCCATGCCGGAAAAGAGAAAACAATAATCAAAAGAAACAGAAAATATCCTTCTCATTTAAAAGAAACCACAACTTGTTCTAAATTTATTGTTCGTATTCTCATCCTCTACGCAGGCCTTAAAAATGAACAAATGCTTTAGAAACACAAAGCTCTCACTGTCTGCTGAAATGGCAAAGTTAGTTGCAGCCAAAGTAAAATTTCAAGATTTCCACTTTGAAGTGGAACTTGGAGTTAATGGGCTGGGCATGCCCTGATACATAACACACAGCAACATACCTTGGTTGAATCATAGAAGCTAGAGATGGAAAAGACCTATTAGGTCATCTTTTCCATCTCCCTGCCAATGTAGGATTATTCTCTGCCAATTCAGGATTATTCTCGAATGTTTTCTAGTCTAGCTTTAAATGACTCAGGCTGTGGGGCTTCCACCGCTTCCCCTGGGAGGCTATTTCACAGGCTAATAGACTTTGCTGTTAGGAAAATTTTCCTGATATGCAGCCTGAATTTTACTTTGTTCCATGGCATCCTAGTTCTCCTTGTTATAAGTGTATTACACTACCCTAGGTAATTTGTCTCCCTGCGTGGTGTTTACGACCTTCAAATACTTTGAGATGGCTTCACAATCCACCTTAGGCTGGATCTTAAGTAGCATTATACACTACTGCTGTCATACGTAATATACGTGTAGCATCAATTATATGATCATACTTAAAACATATTCATATTTTTGCCATCATGCTGTGAGATCCTCCAACAAGGAACACATACTGCACCGCTTAGTAAACCCAAACTTGCCTCCCGCTGTTTGACAGCAATTGTTCCCTAAATGATGGAGAAGCACTTACAGCTTGAAAGGTGCCTGAAGCTACTTGATCGCGCAATGCTGACTTCCACCTGTGAAATCACAATATGTGATGGGTTAAATTAACACAAGTACTTTCAGTATTGCCTTTTCCATACATTTTCCACATGGACATTTCAGAGTGAGCAGCTGACGGGGAGGTGGGGGAGCTTGCTGGGGATGTGAAAAGAGGGGGTAAGGGCAAACGACTCTGCATGTGTGGTCCCTGAAAGGGTGGAGACACACTGGTTTAGATGAGTTTGGATTAAAAAAGCATTATGTGTGATTAAAGCCGTCAGGGCACAGTGTGGGCCAGCGGCTCCCTGGGGCCAGGGCATGGGGACTGGTGGAGCTTCCCATGGGGCAGGATCTTCCAGCCAGGGCTGACCCACCAATCCCCAGGTGGGGAGCAGGGCAGGACGAGGCTTCATTTACCAGTACCTACTAGGAAATGTGTCAAGACATTGCTCTTTCATTATACAGCTGAGTATAATTGAGAGACCTCCCCAGCTGTGCATATTTGAGAGACCTCCCCAGCTGTGCTGATACCTACAGAGGGATGTGAATGACCTGCTGATCCCTACAAACCAGAGCTGTTTAGCACATACTGAAGTGTGTACTTTAGTCCTAGAGACTCTCTCTGCACTTCTCTGTGTGCTGGCCAAAGGGTGGCTGTATTACCTATACCTGACCTCTTCCACTGATTTTTTTCTATTGTGGTGTGACCATGAAGGTAATTGTGAGAAAATCTTGATCTTCACTGAAGGAGATATACAGAAATTTCTCATCCCGAGCAAAATTTCCAAAGTTTTTTTTTCGAGAAAATCTTGTCTTTTAATCGTTGTTGCTATGGGGATCACTAGCATTCATAGGGCCAAGATGCTGAGACCCCAGACACCATCCATTTATACTTTAAACATTTCCCCATTTCAAATTTACTGCTTGACTCAGTCAGATGTTTTGAACAGAACTTATTGAGTCACAGATTAATGATAACACTTTAAAATATGTAGAAGTCAACAGAATTAGGAGACGTAGTTCATGGGTGACCTTCATAAGATTCACTGTGCTATCAATCTTTCAGCTTTGCTACACACACTCATACTTATGAGCATGAAGAGTTTTGAAAATTAAAAGCTTTTTTGCTCAAAATTTTTATTAACAAGGAGAAGTGGAAAACCGAAGGGAAGACATTTCTTTAGGTGTCAAGCAGAAAAAAATCCATAAGATACTGTTGCAGGAGCCATAAAAAACCCCACAAAACAAATCAGAGAATTTAAGAAGTGTCATAGTTCAGCCTATGAACTTGCACGCATGGAACATCTGCTTTTGCTGTGTGATCGTTCCTAGCTGCTCCACAGAGCTCAATAACTCACTGACACCATCTCTTTACATTTAGTTGTATATGCGCACAGGGTCCATAAAACACATGTACAGACCTTTTACATGCTTCCAGCACTTTTGGACCATCTATCCCAAGACCATCTGTCTCATCAAGAACATTTGATGTACAGCTTAGTCACTTTGAAAACCACATTGCCTTTCCCGTAGGTTTATATTGTACCTTGTTAAGGACCAGGCGAGCAACAAAATATAGTTTCCTCTGAAATCACAATGGTCTTGGGTAAAATAATCTTCTGTTGTTTCTTCAGGTTCTGCTCCAGCTGTTTCATCTTCCCCTGCCCCGAAATCCTAGTAGAGGGCATTTGCTGCATTGAATTGAAGGGCAGGTAAGGAGAAGAGCCAGATCCATGTCACACCGTTGCCCCTGAGCTGTAACTGGCAGCAGTCTAAGAGCTGCAATAAGCCTTGACAAGAACAGCTCATGGTGGGTGCCAGGGTGAGGGCATCCTCACCAGATTCTAGATGGGTGAAAATTTGAAAACCTCCATTGAAAAAAAGCCCTCGAATGTAATTTTCAGCTTTCCAAAAAAATGTCATTGCTGTTTCTACTCATATCTGGTTTTGCTGAATTCAGCCTGAGCATGAACATCAGACTGGTTAATTAGCAACTGATTTGTCTGGCAGATGTACTGTCTAAAAATCCACTGGTGTGGCAGTCATAAATATGACACTGGTGGAGTCCAGTGGAGTACAGGAGCGCTGGTCAGCTGCTTTCTCTGTAGTCCATCTTCATTTTACTTTTTCACTTCTCTTGCACCCTACAATCTCTAGCCTCGTCAAGGGGGCTCTAGAGTTGACACAATATTATTCCTGTTATTTTTAATGGCAATTATAAAAATTATCTTAAACAGGCATTGCTGGATTAGACACTCATATTCCTAAAGTCAATACCTTTTGGAAGATGGTATAATCTGAACAGACAATACCTTTGCGAAACATAACCATTTTAACACTGAAGGACTGACCTAGACAGTGGTTAACTTCACTTTGCAAACACTTTTAGACATATACTTAAAAGCGTTACTAAAGAATTCATTGGCTAGACACTGGTGGCTCATGGAAATGCAAAAGAATCACATCTGTTTTGTGAGAGTCAAATTAAAAATGAGAGGCATTCTTTTCTGGCCTTTATTAGTATATAAATACATTTAATTATTCTATTCCTTAAGCCAAACAATATGTACAGCATTGTTTTGGAATACAGAATGAAGGAATCAGCACAAATTATTTAAAGAGATTACATGTGTGTGATATGGATAACAACTAAATTAAAGTTACTTTGTGGACATAAACCCTTCTGGTTCTTTCCTTGTGTCTTTGACAAAACTTTGAAGTGCATCAACATTTTATAGAGACTACTACAGCTACAAAGACTTTAGAGGACCCTATTTTTTATTCAGATTAAATGCTTTAAGTATACCATCCATATATTCTTAATGTTTAATGCACATATGGCAATGCAGCCAGACCACACAAATCTGTGGAGTTATAAGGGGAAACATCTGGCCCTTCCTCTCCCTGTGCCATGTCCCCCCCCGTGCAGGGGTGAAACAGCTTCTGCAGAGCTCCATCACTTCCTCCTGGCAGGTGGGCGAAAGGGACAGGGAAGATGGAGCAACAGGTTGCACTGTGGCAGCAGCGGTCACTTGGGGCAACCATATGCCGAGACAGGGTTATTCTTGGCCCAGAAAACCTCTTTCTTAGCACACTGGGTGGACCATGACTGACTCTGGCATGCTTCTGTCTTTAAGGATGCTCCAGAGGAGGTAGAGAAACTCACTTTCCCGAGCACTGCAAGAGCCACGACTGAGCCAAATGCTGCAGGTATAGGAAGAGCACAGCACAAGTCATAGATGAGAAAGTGGCCCAAACAGCCTAACGCCGGATACTAATACCCTTACTCATAGTCAGTAGCATTCTACTTCATAAGCTGTCCCTTGTGGCACTTCTAATTCTGTTCTCAGAGGGAGGTTTTATTAAGTCAGAGCATCAGAGGATGATCTTAGTGTTGAAGACTTAAATTAGGCAATCACTGAAAATCCAAGGACCATTTAAGGGGGAGAGGGCCAGATCTTGTGTTTCTGTTTTCTTCAATGAAATGTGGTTTAAGGCCTTTAGGGACAGTTCATGCGTTTTCACTGATTGGTGTGCGAAGCCAGCTGAACTGAGTGCCTCCCGCCCGTGCAGCAGAAGAGCTGAAGATGCTGAAGAAGTAGAGCTGGGAAGGCGTTGCAATTGCTTGTTTATTGAAAAGAACACATATTAAAAGATGCAATTAAAAGGAAAATATCTAATGTCAAAGCAATTAAACTCATAGGCATCCTTAATGACTGCGTTAAAGGCATTACTGTTCAATGCAAAAACAAATGGTACTAGATTAAGTGCTGGGCACTCACATTTCAATGATGCTAGTAATCTGGATTTCTCATTATAGAATTTATGCCAGAATAAGACTCTTGCCAAGGATGATTTAACTATTCACAGTGTTAAACTGACCTTGTGGCTCATAGAAAGAGAGCATTAATTGCAATTTCATTGTGCTTCATGACAAATTAAAAACTGGGCAGTGTTTCAAACTATAAGCTCAAACTATAATGAAAATCTTCGCTATTGGCAGTTGTTTTTAAAAGTACTATATCCCATCTAATATATACTAAATCAGCAGTTTCTTCTACCGTTGAAATCAAAGGTATTTCTCCGATGATAAGGTAGGACTTGCTCAGAGAAAGGGTGCCATTATCTTCCCTGTGCATTCTACAGTTCTGCTTTCCCACCATCCAATTACAGTGTAAATATTTGCTTTTCGTATCAGCTCTGTGCTGGAGCAAGCAAGGTCTTAACAAGTCTTTCAAAGTGACAGAAGGGTATAAGGAGAAAAGAGTGATGATGGCATAGCTAAAAGAGGAGAACAGGAAGATATAACTGCTCTATTTTCTTTATTCTATTTCATTACACTGTATACAAGAATAAAATAAAACAGCGTTCAACTCATCCAATGGGATAATCAAGTGCAATAAGCACAGGTAAATACGTGCCTTAGACCCACAGGTGTTTACAAATTCTAAATCTTTAAAAAATCCTATTTATCACCATATTCATGTATATTAAATCTACATCTTTAAAAATCAGCCTAAAACCCATTTGTAACAAATATTCTAGAGACAGTAGTAGAAAAGCCTTGTGTAATCTCATTACGTGTTGAAAAAAGTACATACCAAATGTTATTGCAGCTTCTTGTTTGTAGTTTCCCTCCTATAGGCTGCTAGCCTGTGTGCTGGGATTATTCCTAAAAAAGTTTGCAAAATGCTATGGAAACAATTTGATATTTATATCTTATGATTAATGTTTTATTTGCTGGTAAAGTTTATTTGGTGCCAAGTCTCCATCATTGGATTTAGCTCACACTGCTTACATAGAGTTTAAATAACAAGGTATACCAACAACTGTTTTTAAACTTAACAACAAGTTGAATATGAACGTACAGCCCTGCAACTAATGAAGCACATTGCATGCTGCTATTTTCCTTTGCAGTCATCAGCAGCTCCTATTGCGGGACACGTTAGTGCAATATGGCTTTTTGATACGTAAATGCAGTTTCTGCTCCCGATGCTGTACAGATACAATCCTACAGAAACTGGATTTCAACAGTAGAGAATACAGTTAGAAAATCTGAGGGATAAAACCTGTGACAGTTGAAAAGCAAGAGAAGTTTTTGGCTACTTTCTATGCAGGTAGGTCAAGTGCACACAGTGAAAGTATTTCAGAATGTTAGGGAAACCATAGATGACGTTAATGGAAAACTCTCTCAGGCCACCCACTCTACCTGTTTAGGATTCTCCTTTACAGGAATAATAACATTACAGGAACAACGGCAATAATAACTTTATTATTTCTAGAATGCTAAGAATACAAAAGTGCGTTGTAAGTAAATCATGGGTGAGCCATGACTGGGTGCAATGTGTGTCCTTTACATGTTCTTTTGTGATTCTGCACCAGTCGAGATGACACAAGTTTTTCTCCACAGGGGTGCCCTCCCTTCGCCAAATGTCCCCACCAGCAAAGTGCAGAGAAGAAAGAGTTGGGAGAGAACGGCGCAGTGTTTGAACTCCGGCTACTCCCTGTGGTCTAAAGACATACCCTGCTCTCTGTCAGAGGATCCTACACCCAGAACAGAGGCCTGAGAGAACAACAAAAACTGCCACAAATTTGTGCTATGGGCACAAATTACTAATGGATACACTTGCTGCCCTTTGCCATCCCCTGGTCGAGGCAGCTCCTTCTGCAATCTGCGTAGTAGCGCTGGTCCTGACACTTAGGAAAGGAGCCACACTGAAAGTAACGCTTGGATTTGCAGTGAACTTATTCCACCGCTTGCCATTTTCAGTCAATTGTTGCTTTCTCCTCGACTTCAAATGTCATTTAGTACATGATGAAAGCCAAACTTTTGATGGCCAAATGCAGCCAAGTGCATTTTTAGAAAAAGTGTGAATGAAGAAAAGGCAAAATGTACTATGCGGGGTGTGAAACTGAGACCGAGGGGTGAAGGACTAGCAGAGAAGTATCAGTTACCGGATGGTTGACACTGCCCTATTCTGAATTCAGTTCTGGCTTAAATAGCCTCGGAATATGTCAAGGTTTAGATACTATTTTTGTTGTTAGATTTTTCTTATTCTCACTGGATAGGACCTTATCTCATAACTGTTTCCATCAGCACATCTGTAAGCATGATGGTGCTCAGAACAGCACCTTCATCCCTTGCTGGAGATGGATTCTGCACCTGCAGAATTTCTATTATTTCTCTTCTAAACACACCAAAGAGGGTGAGACAGATGTGGGAAAGATAATATCTGATGTAGGAGGACCTGCA
>RSEF01000003.1:20655387-20704581 GCA_003993805.1 Himantopus leucocephalus
CCCAGAACTGGACACAGTACTCCAGATGTGGCCTCGCCAGGGCTGAGTAGACCTCCCTCAACCTGCTGGCCACAGTCTTTTTAATGCACTCCAAGGTGCCTTTGGCCTTCTTGGCTACAAGGGCACATTGCTGGCTCATGGTCAACTTGTTGTCCACCAGGACTCCCACGTCCCTTTCTGCAGAGCTGCTTTCCAGCAGGGCAACCCCTAACCTGTACTGCTGCACGGGGTTATTCCTCCCCAGGTGCAGGACCCTACACTTGCCCTTGTTGAACTTCATTAGTTTCCTCCCAGCCCAACTCTCTACCCTGTTCAGGTCTCTGTGAACGGTGGCACAGCCTTCTGGCATGTCAGCCACTCCTCCCAGTTTTGTGTTACCAGCAAACTTGCTGGGGGTACACTCTGTACCCTCATCCAGGTCACTGATGAATATGTTAAACTAGACTGGACCCAGTACTGACCCCTGGGGAACACAGCTAGTTACAGGCCTCCAACTAGACTCTGTGCTGCTGATCACAACACTGAGTTCTGCCATTCAGCCAGTTCTCAGTCCGCCTCACTGTCCACTCATCTAACCCACAATTCCTAAGCTTACCTATGAGGATGTTATGTGAGACAGTGTCAAAAGTCTTGCTAAAGTCGAGGTAGACAACATCCACTGCTCTCCCCTCATCTACCCAGCCAGTCATTCCATTATAGAAGGCTATCAGGTTGGTCAAACATGACCAAGGAAGAGTTAAGGCTGGAGGTTGTCAGTGAAAGGAGCTACCAAGTGGATTAATGAAAGTGCTGTGTGTTAAGAAAAGGAGTGACTCAATAGTTACAAATATAAAACACCCTCTTGTAAGGAGCTCCAAAACTACGCATATAAACTTAAAATTGCAATGCAAGAGTTAAATAGTGAAATCAAGCACAGCCATAACAGAAAAGAAACAGTATTTTGAAGATCAGGTCCTCAGCTCAGCTGAAATCAATGAGATGAGACAGAATTACACCAGCTGAAGATAGGTTTTATCCAATCAGTTGCAGAGGAAGCACATAAATCAGTGATGAAAGGAGCTTATGTTTCATATTAACCACCCAGAAAAGCTCTGAGACGGAAAACAACTGACTCACCTCCATTAGCATGGTGGGTGGAAAGTTGCTGTCTGCCTGTCTGTTTGCCCTCAGATAAAGTTTCTTGTGGCTGTTCCTGCCCTGCTTAGGAAGGGAGATCCTTCTGAGACTTTAGAGTTGCTTGCAAGCCAGTATTATTCCCATGGAAGGTCATTTCCCTGAGATATTGTTGTTCCTAGATGTCTTACCATCATCCTGTTCAACCTGCCTCTCTAAACTGGCCTTTCTTTGAGACTGCATTGCAGAAAGCCAGTACTAATTTGGGATGCTTCTGAGGGATACCTGTATGTGGCATGAAATCATCAGCTGAGTCAATATTTGACACTCTTCCTTCTGAAGCATAAACTCACTGCAGCGCTTTTAACTGCAATTTAAAATTATCTGGAAGCTAGTTGCTCAGTAAGCGAGAACAAGCTATCCTGGGAACCCATGCAGCAACACTGCACAAACAAGTGACGCTTTCAAGCTTTGCTATATCATCTCATTTTCATACCATCTCAAGTCATCAGCTAAGCTGAATACACAGATCCCTCGTGCTCAAAGTTCAAGGAAATGGAGCAGACCTATTACAGAAAATAAATGAGTCTGAAACCAAGCAATAATAATAAAAATCCATGTTATTAAAAGAAAAGCCATAGGAAATGGGAAGGAAGTAATTAGAAAGTGTTTTAATATTTTACCTTGACTATTAGGATTATATTAACAGGGCTGGGGTTTTCTGTTTGAAAGCAAGCTCTGCTAGGAGAGTAAAAGCTCTCAGCTGTGTGATTGCAAATCATCTGAGAAGACGTTCCTCAGCTCAGCAATGAATAGCGGTTAGTGATGCAATCAGTGAGTGCGGCTGGAATTTCTAGGTGTAATAACGCATGGTGAACCCACAGGGTCAACCCATCTGTGGAAAGGAAGGAAAACACATTGTTGATTCAGGGATGTGGTTAGCACTTAAGGTAAAGACTGACCGACAGTGATTTATAGCTTCAAATTCCTTTTCACACTTGTGTGAGAACCTGAACCAAACAAAATACAGACGTTTAATATTGTACAGGATATAGAGTTTTTCAGGGAGTGCTTGCATACTAGGTATCAGAGTTACATCCTAAGCGTATGACGCTACAACATAAATATTTAACATAAAATAACAGCCTCTGCAGGGGAGGGGGGATAGCAGTGTGGGAACAAAACACGACTGCAAGTTAAAAGGTTCATTTCTACATCTGCGAACTTTCTTTACGCAACTGAGAAGTCACTTGCACACTGAATGAGGGAGATATTTGCACACAGGTGTGATCTTAACTTCATGAGTATCCCTAATGTCTATGGTAGTTCGTTCATATAGCTAAAGTCATATAGTGAGATGTCATATAAGAACAAAAATGCCAAATAAATCATCAAAATTGGATGAAGTACATGATTCTTGAGCTTAGTCCTGACATATTCAAGGGACAATTCGTAGACAGGTAAACCAGCTATGTCAAGGCTGATTAAGTTTTCTATCACTGGATTTCATTGACTTGAAAGAATGCAGAACTTCTTGAAAACAGAGATTATGAAAACTTTACTCAGGGTTGCCTAAAATGTATAAAGCAGCAACATAGGCAAGCAAAAAAACCTGAAGAAATTTAAAGATCACACATGACTTTTCTGGAAAGAGTTCTTACAATCCATAATTAATTTTGAAGATTTTTTTTTTTAACTATGGTGTAAACTTGGACAGAAGCAAAAAAGAATGTGATGGTTTTAAGACTGAAAATTACTTCCAATGAATACTAATGAAAACCTTGAGTATTTTAGAATCAGCAGGTCACTTCACTTGTTTGACTTTAGGTGTTTTTCAGCTATGTCACAGTTCTGTGGCATCCAAATATACAATTTGATTGCTGAGGCTCATATATCTAGGCTCCAGGTATCTTAAAGATCTAAACACACAGTCCATTGTCAATTATTTCTTTTACTGTACTCTCCAGATAAAATTCATTTGTGTGTATGCTTTGTATTAGGTACAAAATCTGTTTCTTTGTCCTTCTCTGTACAAACACAGGGAAGCGGGTATATTAAAAGAAAGATATATTTCTTTCCCTGCCTCCTTCTTACAGTCTTCAAACTAAACATCTGCCAAAACTACATTACTCTAAATACCTCTTCCCTCGTAGAGAAGATTAAAGTAGAAAACAATGACAGCACAAGTGTTCATCACATTGTAGATGCGCTGCTGAAAGCCACACAGATACTTCAACAGCAAGTAGCACAGTAAAATGAATGCGGACAAGAACAGCATATTCTCTGTTCAGCTCTGGCTTGGTTCCACCCTGTGCCATTACACCAGATAAACAACTTGGGTTTCTTTCACTTCTCCTATCAGATGTGTGGGACTTCGCTGGAGTACCTTGAGGGAATGGCAAGAATTTGGTTCTGCTTTCAGTTTCAGAGAACTTGTCCAACTCAGAACAACCTTGAACAGTGCCTAGCATTTATTTCCCAAGAACAGACATAAAAGAGGATTCCCTTTTCAAGTATAATCCACTCTGTAAATCCCTCAAGAGCCATTTCACTCAGCCAACATTATCCCCTGGCCTTGCATGGCTCAGAGTGCTGGCAGAGGCCCTCCAGCCAGGCTGTGGCTGTGCTTTCAAGAGTGATCACTGTTGTCATTTATAAATCACGTGGCGGCTATGCCTTTGAGGCCCGGGCATAGAGGAAAACCCCTCTGTACAAAAATAAAAAAAAATAAAAAAATCCGCTTGCCACAAAAACCTGACAAAGTAGCAGCTGCCTCCTCAGCAAGGCATCCTTGCTGGAGACAGCTTGGATTAGTCCATATATTCCCACACCTCTGTGTCTGGGTCAGTAGCACCATTCACTCTCCATGGAAAGTTTTGCTTTGCTCTGAGCCAAGAGTTAGTCCTGCCAGAAGAGGTATGATAAACGTCTGTTGCCTCCAAGCAAAATATGGAAAACAGCTTCTTTTCTCTGACTTCTTGTTTGTTTGTTTGTTTTCTCATGGTGAAAGTCTCTCACTATTCTGCCGAGAACATCATAAGCTAGCCTGATGCTGCAGTGTAAGCTATTTCTAAGTTACCCTCCCAGTCCAGTTTGGGGCACCACCTTTGATAACCAGAGGAATGTGGACGTGGCTAACCTTTCAGAATAAAGCCCTGCAAGTCAACAGAGCCTCTCCATCAGCTTTCTCCTGGCTCCGGCTGAACTGGCCGTGGGCATCACCGGGAAGAAGAAGCAGCAAAATGGGTTGGGGGGAGCCTTGTTGCCAGTGGTCCTGTCCCCACTCCCCTGAGCCCCAGCCCCCAGGGCAGAGCACCCCCAGGCAGCCACCACGAGCTCCTTGTGTCCCTCCCAGGAGCACGGGGCACTGACATGGGTGCTCTTCCCCGTGTCCCTCCTCTGCTCCCATGTTCATCCATTTCTGATCCTGTAAGTCACCACAGCCCTTGTCATTTGTATTTATTGTGCTTCAGAGTCTGCTGTTTTTCACCACATGTTTGTTTTTCCTCTGTCTCTTTCCCTTCCTGGGAGGGCCAAAAGGTCCTGCTAGGGTTGAACTAGTGCCTGGTCCTAAAAGAAGTACAAAAGGAGTAACTGATTTTTCAGTTTCTGACTTTTCTGTCAGAGCTGGTCACTACCAGTTAAGCAAAAGATATCTGAAAAAGGGGAAGTTATTTCCTCCTCGTTCCTTCCCTTACGTTGTGTGAAAGCAGAAAGGGCTTATACTTTAACATGGATGGAGGATAAGTGATTGGTGGGATGAGAGGAGACATTTCCACAACTTTGCCTAGATTCTTGTTTTCATGATACTAAAGATTGCAGACACTTTTTAAACCAATAAGCTCCATAGCCTGAAATTCATCTGAGGAAGAGTCCTAAATTATTAATGTCACCCTTCCCCCCCCCCCCCCCCCNAAAACAAACCCACACCCTCACCCCCAAAAATCCAACTCTGAATGAACAGCTGCTGCAACAGGAAGAGGAATATAAAATATGATTTAATGAGACCCTGGACCATTTCAAAAAATATACGGCATGGGCAAAGAGGCATTCCCTTAGAGGTGGAAATTTACAGGTCACCAGCTAGGACAGAGTGAAACACAGATGGGACTTTTTTAGTCCAGTTACAAATGGACATTTGGTATTCTTCAAATAAATAGGTATTTGTGCCAAAGAGCTGCCATTGAAAGATGCACCAATGTTACTCACATCTGTTGTTTCGGTAATTGTCCCATTCTGCAGAAACGAGATTTCCTCTACTTAGTCTGAATCGGTTCTACTATTTTTTTTATAAAATGAGTACTTATGTGAGCTTATCTGAAACTTCAGTGTGGGAATGTCCCCAGTATTGCAAGGGAATAATAAAGCAGGACCGTAAGCTTATATATATGGAGACTTATGCTGCTGCCAGCCACAATATCACGACAGTACTTGCCATATCCCACAACAGGTGTTCATCATAAATTTAGCACTGAAACAATGGATTTCATCACTCAAAAAATTATTGTTCTGCTGTTTTGTGAAATGTTTGTAAGAAATTCCTTTCTTTTCAAATCCACCTTTCCTCCTGCCTATTCTTAAGTCACTACTCCTCCTACATGTTCTCCCATATGGTTTATAATGACCCCATTGTATTGTCATGATGTTGTGTTCCTCTCCTTTTGCTCACCCCATACTCTTAAAAAAAGTGGAGTCCATTTAAACATGAAGAATATGGTCAATTTAAAGAAAGAATAACCTGAACAATGTTCTCAGCAGAGGTTTCCTAGCAGATGGTGTTACAAGGTCTTTTGTCTCTAAGATGTAATGTATTTTAGAGGCAGAGCCTACAGTATTTTTGTTCTTTGTTGTTGATGTCTATTTGCAGAATTACTAATGAGCATTACAAAGAGATCTCAGCCAGGATTAGAGCACCGCTGTGCTACACATTGGCTAATAGCTGTTGTCAGAAATTAATACCAACTCCAAATCACTGCTACGTGGAAACCTGGAAACACTATTGTTCCATCTGTAAGTATGGAAAAAAGTAGTACTGGGAGAGCTAGCCCACCCGAGAGAAAGCTGACCTACTCTAGGGGTTGAGAAGAGAAGCTTACCCATGGTCGTGAAGGCAGTCTGGGGCAGAGACAGGATTGAATCCAGTTTGCCTGAGCTCCAAGACCTTTAAGAAACCTACAAAGAATCTTCTATGCACTGGTACCAGTTAAAGAGCTTTTGTCATACAACTACCCAGTGTGGAACTGAATTGGAACTGTTAGTATCTAGGCTAGTAAATGCAGATGTAATAAGAAAACAAGACAAATCTCCACCATTGGAAAATAAAATTAGATGTACTTAGTTTTAAAATTACTGAGCCAGAAGTGAGAGGATAATGGTGCGCGGGACTATGAAAATGAAGGGGCTCAGCACACTGCAGTCAGAGCTGTCCAGAACAAAGTGGTATCTATTGTTTCTGGAGAAAGTTAGATTTAGTCTTGTTACATGTAGATGAAAAAGGTGATGATAATCAGTGAACATTTAGGGAACAAACAGAATGGTACGGAGCACTTCTATGTATATGAAGATGTCAGTATCACAAAACAGATCATCTGTTTGAGAAACTTTCAGGATCTGACAAAATCAACACTTTGTAAGAACCTAATTCACTATTTAACAATCATACAAGACATTCTCCTTTCAAATAGGATGGCAGTGTGTACTTTTCCCTCATATATGCTAATTCCATTGATGGGCATCTGAAAAACCCTGCAGGGCTCTTCTCTGATGGACACCCTGGGAAAATATACCTCTTCTCTATCGTTCCACTGATGCCAGAGATAACAAAGGAATTGTGCGCTTTGCTTCCTTATACATGTCTAATGTGCTTTTTTTAGACTGATTACCAGAATCTCCTTAAATGCAGTTGAGCTCATTCAAGGGAGGCCTTGAGTTCCTAGGCTTTGATGTCAGTGTGCAAGCACTGAGGACGCTGCGCTGGCCCGTGAGTCATTTTCATGCTGTACTCTCTCACAGCGTACTCGGGCCTGCCACTGAGCTGTAGGAATGGTCTCCGCTGTTATCAGACTTTTCCAAGAATGTGGATGCAGTAATTGCTCCACTCTTTAAGCCTCTTGTGATTTCTGCGTATGGCATTCTTTCAAACTGCAGCCAGAGTGAATTAACCCAGAGACACAGAGCTCAAAATAAAAATAAATTTTAAAAAACAAAAATAAAACCAAAAACTTCATTTTCTCCGGTAGCAGAAGATGCTGCAAACATGCAGGTGTTGGTGGTCGAATGTATTTTTTAAGTGAGAAAATCATCAAGTGGTCTGTTTGAATGGCCTTAAAAGCTGAAAGTATGTCCAAGTGCTGCGTACGCTCAGATGGGAAAGTGGAGGCACAGTTATGGCTGCTCCTGGATAAGGGGCAAACCCAGGGAGAGGAGCAAGGCCACTGGAACTGCTCTCCAGGCAGGGCCCAGCTGCATTCCCCATGCCCCCCTGCAAGTCACAAACTGGGACTGGGCACAGCCCGATCCCCTTCGGAGCAAGCGAATGCTGAGCTCAGTGTCCGTGGGCAGCTGAGGCAAAACCTATAGCTTTCTGGCTGTGAAAGGCAGAGTGTGAGCCTTTCACCCACAGACCTGTTTTCTCTGGCCCTCCTGTGCCACCCTCTGCAGTACAGGACTGCAAAGTTCTTTTTCTTCAGTAAATTCCAGCATCTCTTACATGTTTACATTGGGGAATGCAGGAAAAGTGAGCGTATGTTTTAAATGAAATGTAACTACTGTCAGAAGCTACTGGGAAAAATGGAGCTACCACCCAGCTAGATCTGTGGGTTTTTTTTTTTTTATAATTCAATAGAAAAATGAGACAGCAACTCACACATGCTACATCCATCACACTTCAAAGTAGACTGTGTATAATAACATATTTGTGGTGTTGTTCAGCGTGCTGAACAAGCTTCATGCAACAACCTGTATCTTCCATCTGTCTGTAATTTCTAGTGGCTCCACTAACAACTTGCTGCATGAAAAAGCATCAACATTAACAGGATTTTATATATCAGCAACACTTGTCAGAAAATGTTCCCCTACCTTCCCGTGCCATGCCCCATCTCAGAGAAACAGACAGGGCATTTTATTGCAAATGCTTTGGGTTTTCAGCCAGAAGCTGGACTTTACCATGGAAAGCAGACAATCCATGAAAAAAAAAGAAAGGTTAGCTGAAAACTGAATTTTCCTTCCAAAACAGATTATACAGCAGCGTTTCAGCCAGCTGTGCCTGGAATACTGCTCACACAGACGTCCACAGAGATACGCACAGTGGCACCAAACCAGCAGATGGACTTAGAGGTTCTCCAAGCTCCGAGCCCACAGGATAATCTCATTTTTTAATGGGATCATGCCATCGCTTTTATGAGCATGAAGAAAGAAGTGCGGTTCATGGTACAGTAAATGAATGAGAGAACATGGGATGTCCTAAGTATAGCTCAGCCACTGAAAATCTCCCAGCTAGAGAAGCCTTTGATAAGAATAAGGTAAGCCTGCTTGTGTGGACCTCCATGTTTCCGTAGCTAGTCTGCTAGTGCCCAAGCAAGCCCATTATGCAGGTCTCTCTATACGACACCACAGCCATTTCTTATACCTAAAGAACTCAGCATCCTTCCACGGATATGTTGCAGAAACTGTTGCCCCTGTGAAGTTCCATCCAGATCTTCATAGAGGCTCCTGTTTTCCAGAATCAGGGATGAGAGCGCTGTAAAGACAGAAATCTCATGTATTCTACAGGGCCAGTTGAAACAAATCTGGAGTTTTATTTCTAATTTTTTTCCTAGTTTTCAAGGGCAGCAGTGAAGCACAACGAGTCTGTGCTTCACTTCATAACTGGCTGAGCGTTCAGGTCCTCAGCCAGAACTCTCCCAATAATGCCCATCTTTGTGTTGCACTCTCAAGGCACTGATTTGAAGCAGTAGAAACATGAAACAATTTAATTAAAAATGCAAAGAAGAAAAGGAAAGAGAACATACTAAAAAGATCAAATTTGTTAGAAAAAACTGTAAAACTTCATAAAATTGTGTGTGAACACCTATTTGAGGAGAGACATTTTCCCCCAGACTTGGTTTCCCTTGCCCTAAAATTATCACATGTGCAAAACAATTAAAACCTCACCATTTCCATGCCTAAAACTTGATTCTCTTCGTACTTACATGTACATAGGCTTAGGGAGGTTATTTCTACCCTGACATGGCCTAACCTTAAAGAGTCTGAACAAAGTCTGCTGAAATTTAAAAGTATCAAAGTTTTGGGTAAACCCCATGCTCCGGTGAGTTAATGATAAAAATGTTAGCTGGCTTAATTAGAACCAGGAGCTCACTGTTTTGTGCCTTGTAGCCACACACAAGAGGTGCCTCACCTCTTAGGACACATTTCTGTATTAAGGGCTTGACCCAGAGCCCACTCGAGTGAGTCTGAATCTTTCCATTAACTTCAGTCCCCCAACACCAACACAAATTTCCTGTAGGATTTTGGAACGACTCCCACCCCAACCCTTGTGGTTCCTTCCTCGTTTTCATCCCGTGTGCATCCACAACACAGCAATTAAATCAGCAAAGCTATGGGGCATTTTTGTTCGTTCCCCCCCGCCCTACTTTTTCCTTCTCCAAATAAAAAGCTCGAGAGAATTCCTGTGCTGGTCTCCCCGGGGTTTGGTCACTGCCTGGTGGGAATGTTTTATTTCCAGTAATGACATTTGTAGTCACATGTGCGTCCAGGGAGGAGATGAGACCCCTGTTGTGCCTAGCGGAAAAGATGAAAGAAAGCTCTTGTAAATATATCTTGCACCTCGTGCATGTCTAAGAAGGTTCCATATAAATAGCACCATAACTTTTGCACTTGATGGCACTTGATCACACTATAAGCAGCAACAGGTGGGAGGCATGTTTGAACAATTGAGCGGGCTGTAATAACCGTGGTTAGTAGGTCTATTATGTTTCTAATGCAAATTCCACATGCATATTTGGTTATTTCAAACAGGTTGGGCTTTCTGACTGTATTAGGGGGGCTGTCAGACAGGCTAGACAATGCGAGTCTATGGTTTTAGAAAGAACGAGTGAGATGGATTTTGTTTAAGCAACTTCAGGGAGGAGAAGTAAGGTGGAAGAAGTGCCAGCCACAAAGCCATTTTGTTCAGCTGAGTGATGATGGGCAGCTAAAATGTTCACACTTTGTATTTCACACAGGGTTAATGCTACCCTGAATAGCTATTTCCCCCCAGGATTGCATAGTACTGCAGAATGTAAAAGGAAAACTAAGTTTAGAATTAGGATATACAAGGGAAAAAATGCAGATAGGTTCTTGGCACTGGTCTGTGTATGAAATCCAAGCCAAGAGCGCTTTGCATTTTCTAAAGATATTTGGAAGTGAATCGAAATTACAGAAATGCCTACCTCTGGGAACTGGAGAACAGGGCATAGGAATCTGGAGAACTGGAAAAAAAATAAAAGACCACAGCCAAAAACTTCATGTGGCTCAGCACTTGGTGGTATAATGTTGCTCAGCAGGACAAGAATCACAGTCCCTGCACCACAGCCCTCTTTGTGAGTCAGGGAGGAAGGTTATTGTCTGTGGTGCCTTTTCATGAAAATCAGGAAGAGAGTGAAGGGAAGCGTTATTGCTCTTTGACATTAACAGTAATTCATTAATTGCAATGTTTGATTTCTGAATTATTTTAAAGAAAGGATTAATGAAAAAGAGTCTGCAACTTTCTCATTCCTTCAATCTCAATCAACACCACATCCTACATAAAATGAAATTCCGTATTCTGGAAGATCTGCCTGGAGGAAAGTAAATGACATATTGTTAAAAGTACTGATCTTAATTATCCCCAAAAGCTCGGCTCTGCTGAATTTTAAAGGGGCACAGAGGAACACGTTGCCCCTCATGCTCTTTGCCCTTGAACAAAACCAATGTTAGTATGCGCTTTATTTTTGCTCTGAACATCTTGATATTCTCCAACTGGAATTTGCGGTGAGTTTCCAAGCAGATAGAACAGGTCAAAAAAACAACACTGAAAACAAAGGAAAATCTCAATGATGTTTTTATTTTTCAAGATTTGAAACACAATTATCTGATTGATTAAGTGTAACTTCAGGTGATATTTTATGACCTTTCCCCCAAAACAATGAGATTATTATGTTTATTCTTCTGTTATCCAAAGCAAGGGTTTTGTAAATCAGCCATTTTCTTATAAAATAAGATTTTATTTTACTCAGAAAATAAGATTGAATTTTCCAGTCTATTTAAAACCTAAAATAAAATAGGTTCTTCCTATTTCAATAGCTATGCTGATTTAGAAAAGATATTTTGAAAAAAAAAAAACCAACCTCCAAAATGATAGAGAATCAATCACTTTTGTGATGGATTTCAATGAGAGGTAATTCTTTAAACATAAATGTTTATACTTAAATACTTTCTGCCTGGCTTTACTCCTGGGTAAGTAGTAGTTCATTTTGCAGGCATTGAATGTGCGGGCTTCAAACCTACACAGTAGAAGCCAGTGGGAGTCTTGGTACTGACTTCGTGGGAGAAGGATTAAGCTCTCAGACATTATATTGATGACTGTCTTGGAAATAAACTGTCAGTATAAACTCACCAGATGCAAGGCAGTGGTTTGATCTCATACGCGTAAGTATGTGAACCACATCTCCTCTTTGGTCGTTCTCACTTATGTTCCTGTAGAGTACCTTTCATCAAGACCCTATTCAAGGGACACTTAAGAGGAGTAAAACAAAACCCAGTGAGATATTTTCCTCTTTGCAATCTTCTTCAGGAAAGGGGATTTGTAGGTTTTTTTCTGATATCCATAGAAAATTGAGATGCAAATTGGCCTGTAGCCAATAACATTTCCTTGTATTACTTTAAGAAATGTAGTTATTAGTTTTGGGTGACAAAGTCCCTAGAAGTGAAGTACTCTTAACATGCACGACACCTATAAAACAATATAAATTTCCACAATTTGCCCTACTTACTTTCCTTCCTGCCTACTTCTTGTGGAGAGACTACTTCTAAGGATGAGGGGTAAATTCCAGTTTCTTTTTCACTTAAGCATTGGCTTTCAAGGAGTCTTAAGTCAGGCTGTTCCTGTCTAAATCACTTAGGCCTTGCAAGACTGAGCAGAATAATGCCTAAATACCTTTAAGAACCTGGAACCTTGTCAAGAACTGTGACAGTGGGCTTTGATGTGAAGACCAGTCCACTGAGAAGCAGATTGAGATCACTAAGCAATGTCAGAAACATATATGACAGAAAAGGGATCGGTCTCATATCACCAATTAGGTTACTCAAAGCATTTATATGACAGTATAATTTAGTAAATATCAGATCCAGCTAAATCCCAAGTGGAAAGGTTTACATAGCATTACTGGTCATTTGTACCCTGCAGTTCTATCTCCAATTTACAGTAAAACTACTTAGAACTGTTCAAATAACTTCAATGGGATTAGTGAAGCTATGGTCCAATCTTGATTTCACTAAGGATGTGACACAACGGACACAAGTTGCTGCACAAGAAATTCTAGCTCAATATAAGAGAAAACTTGAGTCATGGTCAAGCACTGGAAGAGGTTGCCCAGAGTGGTGGTGGTATCTCCATCCTTGGAGATACTCAAAACTGGCTGGGCAAGGCTCTGAGCAGCGTGCTCCCATCACACCTGGTCCAAGCAGGAAGTTGGGCTGGAGACCCCGAAGACCCCTGCCTACCCCAGGGATTCTGCAGCTCAAAGTCCTTCTCCACAACAGCAGTGTAAGGTAAGAAATGGGATGTGTAGGTTTCTCTCATGTATAACACTTCAAAAAACCCAATGCTTCCACACCACACAGCATTTCATACTCAAAAAGACAATATTTTCACTAACAACGAACTTTGGTAACTCTCCTTCAGCTTCTTGCTGGCTAAGGGTTAAGGCTGAGTAGTTCTCTGGAGCCCAGTGCTGGGATTGTAGGGGGTTCCGTCTGGTTTTCGTCTCTGAGAGCTGCCTTTTAGCCAGCCTGTGCTCCTCATGCTTTCCCCTGGCATGGCTGTTTGCCTCCTCTGCATCTGAGTACATTAGATACGGGGTGTGGGGGATTTACAGCGCTGCTGGCAGTACCAGACAGAGAATAGCTTTGTAACCGTATCCCTGTCTTCCAGCAGAGAATATCTTTGATGGAGATCTTTACACACTAATGTACATGTAAGAACATAACCCTTCAATGCATGCCTTTCATTAATGTTAGCGATAGTTATGCATGTGCTATGAGGAGAATAGTGAAGCCTGTGTATGACGTGCGTGTGTCTCTGCATGCAGACCCAGATCCTTCCTTGCTATAAATCTGTGTGGCTTAAATATTACTTCATCATGCCGTTCTCATTTACATCAGCCAAAGAGAATCTGACCTATGGCATTCTCAAAAGTATATACGTCTGAAGTAATAACATCCATAGGTCATCAAAATCTATCTGTAGCTCACTGGCTCCTGCTATCTCAAAACTAAACCCAGTGGTCAAAAGTGAACATTTAAGGGCATGTGTCCTTGAAGAATTATTTCTCAATGACAAAGTTGAGCTCTAAAGTCATGAAATTTATCTGCATTACATCTCAGTAACTAGAAATGCGCTGAGCTCTTTGGATATTTGGCTGAACACATCAGCCAGATGGTTCCCCGGTGGGCAGAGCGGTGAGAAACATTTTGAAAGATTTGCACGACATCATGTTACATGACATCATGCTGCCTCGTTCAGGAGAGCCATAAAGAGGGTCTGAACCTCGCAGAAGCTATCTGTTCCAGGCTCTCGGAGACTGCCTAGCAAATGAGCGCATAGACTCTGTCTACAGCATTACAGCAGAAACAGGCTGGGCATGAGTGCACATCAAACAGAAGGAAATCCAAATATGCCTTTCTGATGGCAGGTCTCTATAAATACACACCATTATTCTTTGAATGACTTTCAAAAACCACCTGTTAACAAAGGTGGGAAAATATCAGTTCTCAGTTCACAACCCGGCATTAAAAAGATAAAACATCAGGCGTTTCAGAGGAGATCTTTTTTATTTATTTATAGCATATTAAAGACTAAATATAATGCTTTTACTTGAAACCTGTTCCTAAACATTCCTGCAGGATCCCAGCCTACAGTAGTTCTCTCAGAATTATATTCAGCAGTTGACTACTAAAGAAATGTTCTATTATTAACTAACATGTAATTAGTTCATTAAAAAATACCTCAGCTGAATACTGTGTAACATAATACACCCTACTACTAGAGTGAGGAGATTTCAGGCTCGGCACAAATGGAAGTGAAATTACAGTGCAAAGAAGTGGAAAGGAGACAGTGCCAGCTGGCAGGGTACTAAGTGTTTCAAATTACTGTATGTTTATGACCTCTGTGTTCTTAAACAAAATTAATTAGATTATGCTATTTGAGAATCTTGGAATGCAGTGGCCACATGCCAATCTTATCTGAACCACACATCTTAAGTTTAATTAAGATGTTTTAAATTTCTCCAGGTATTCCTTTTATACACACATATACACACATGTGTGTGTTTAAAGTGGTGCCTGTGGGAAGTGATAAACAACAGATTGAGATTCCTGAGGTGTGTTTAAGGTGGCTGCCTGCTTAATAGGACTTGGGGGCTAAGTCCATGAAAGGCCTTGGATACAACTTCAGTGCTCACCTGCTACTTTAAGCCCCCAGTCAAAAATTCTGACCCTCGGGACCCTTGTTCAGTTGCCTTCTAAGTGTGAGGCATCTACAGTTGTTGTAGGCAACTAAGCTTTCAATGTTAAAGTTTTCTATGTGCTTGAAATTCTGCTTCTTAGTCTATAAAGTCCCTTTGCCTTATTAGGGCTGATAATATAGCACGTCTCCCATGCTGAGTTGGGTTAACCTTCACCAGTCTCCCTGCAGGCTGGGAGGTGCTGTGGGGGTACCCATCAACAGATTTGGTGCCACTGGAAAGAACAATGAAGAAGGCGGGTGATGGTGCTGCTCCCAACGTCAGAGCATCATCCACCTGCGCTATGACAGGGACAGGTCCTCCTCGCTGACCGCCTCACCTACCACATCACAGAGAGCATCCTCACCATCAGAGACTGGTATTTGGTGAGGGTGTAAGAGGTACTTCGGAGAGAGTAGCCCTTGTCAAGTGGGTCAGAGGTGTGGAAGAAAGGAGATGCAGAAATGCTTAGTGCTCCACCAAGGGTGACGTGTTAATTGGACCAAGGAACAAAGACTCTGACTTGTAATCATCCTAATGAATGTCATTCCCGCTACTTTTCTCTGACACAGTGAACACTCGCCAGTTCTGAGGAAAGCAGAAAAAGCTTCAAGGAAAGGTAAGAAAGTCCTTTGCCTGAAGAATCCAAGAGACTGGGCCGTAATGCATATTCCAGCAGAAAGTGGAACGTGTGCTTAANGCATATTCCAGCAGAAAGTGAAACGTGTGCTTAAATTTCATCAGGCTTACAACATCCTCGTTGCTTACGCTAAATGCTGAGCGACAGTGGAGACAGACTATCCCTGTATACTCCTCTGGGAATGCTTTGAAAGAAAGAACAATCTTTCTTTCTTCCATCAGTTTCGAAAGAGTTCAAACACATACCTTTCACAAGACATTTCAGGACTTTGAATTCTCAGGAGAAACATTGCGGGGGGCGGGAAGCAAAAAAACCCCTNTGGGAAGCAAAAAAACCCCTAGACCTGAAGTGGAATTTAAACTACTCTTCAATGTTGATGTTTACCAGTGGGTAGTATTGTGGTTTCCCACTAAACATGATGGTCTCTTTGGAGCCCACGCTCTTAGGCATGTAAAACTCACCACATGCTTAAGTCCCTGTGTCAGGACTCCTGATCCTCCTGGGGAGATGAGTGCCGATGCCTGCCTGCAAGCCTGCATAGATCTGCCAAGGTAGTGCCAAAGCAGAGCTATGGGGAGTGCCCATAGCTCACAGGTTTTCTGCTCATAACAATATTAATCAGCAGCTCAGTATCTTTTTACATGCTTAGTGCACCAATCATATACGTAAACTCAGACAGAGATCTAGTTGTGTGAACAGCCCCTTTAAGGGCTCGCTTTCTAATCCTTGATGGTGCGGTGCTTTAATATAACTCTATCTCCTTCTATTCCGGATTAACAAATGGCAAAACTAAAATATTAATCACTGTCTTACAAGAAATCTGTGGCAAAGCCTGTGTTAGAAGTCAAGACTTCCCCTGGCCTCCAATTTTCTTATTCCTCTGTGTGAATTGGCAAAGAAAGTGTAAAAAGAAATCTTTGTGACTGTTAAGTAGCTGCCATTTTGGCTAAGAAAAATAGAAATGTTTGCTCAACATTACCTGTTCAGACTGAAGGGACCTCTGCTCCATAAACACGGAACAAAGCAGTCATCTGTAGCAAAAATGCATTAGTTATCAAATGTGATAGGAAAGATTTTAAGGGCCACCGCTGTGAAAAATTAATCATCTTAAAACTTGATCATGTGTTCCCTGAAACAGCTGGCTACTTCTCCCCAGGATTTGGTTTCAAAAACCTTTTGCCGAAAATGTCTCTTTAATATACCTTACTGAATCAGATTAAAACAGTTTATTGCTCTGACCTCCAAAATTTCTTACATTTTTGTTGTGAAGAATGCAACAGATTAAGTCGATTTAGTTGTTTCTCTTAAACATATTCTCAGATTCATTTATTTCCTTTTGAAATGCCTCTTCTCAAAATGTTACCATCCTCTGGTTGTAGCCTGCTATTATAAAAAATGCTAAATCAGCATCAGACTTTACAAAAGGAACCCCCAAAGCAACCCCTGTTCTATGCTGCAAATTATTTGCTATACTTTTTAAAATGACAGAATGACTTCTTTGTGGACCCCACTTAAATGAAATTGGAAATAAGAGGGATATTTTGGAGCAAACTAAAATCTACAAGAGAGAAAGGCACGGAGGCCTTTATAGGGATTCACAACATTCAAACTTTATGCTTTGTCGTAATGTCAGCTGGGTGCCACTATCCCTTTTCATGTGAGAGCCTATAGATAGTGTCCTTATTTGCAAAGAAAACCTTTTCATCAGCTGTTTTTTCTTGAGTTTTTTGGTTTGGTTTTTGGGTTGGTTTGTAGGGGTTTTTTTTGCCTCTTACCCGTAGCAGGGTGAAAAGCTAGCTAAGAAAGGTAAAGGCGGCCTTCTGCACATAATGTTGAACATACTTTTTTAACTCCCACGATCTTCCTAGACCTTCCCCGTATCTATTCCTAATCACTCCTGGACGAGAGTTGGCTGCTTCACAGGCTGCATCTCTGAGTCAGAATAACGGGAAGAATGCATTGTGTTGGACTGGTACAACTCTTCTACCCTGTACAAGTGTTTTACTTCACTAAAACATTATCGTTATTTCCTCCTCTTTGACAGGGACTTTTCAACTGATAGATCAGCAAATAAAATGCCTCTGGAACAGAAAGGGGATAAAAATGACTCTGGCAGAATGCTGTGCTGTTGACAGGTGATTTTTTCTAAGAAAAGTACTTGCCTAGGGGTAATGGGCATAATTGGATACTGTTTTACTCCAGTTTAATGCCAGGTTTTGCAGACTCAAACAAGGCCCTTTGAATTCAGCAAGCCATTATTTAAAATAGAAAACAATTATCTAGTGTTCTGGCTGATGTCTGGTAAAAAGTAATTTGATTAATCAAATATGAGAATGAGAGGAAGTGTTGGTGTTGGCTCGTCCCAGCAATTTCCAAACAGTAGAACACAGTAGTTGCGCAACACATTTCCATGCAATGAAAGGCTTTTTTTCCCATGTTGTAAAATGGACGATACTTATATCATTGTGGTAAATGTATATAAGGGGGGTACTGGCTTCCATTGCTTTCATTTTTTATACTGACATCTGGACAGTTTCACTGTGGCCAGAATTAGTCCCACAAGCTTAACTTTTGTTCTTTGCCTCATGGCTATCTTCCTCCTGGAGAAGTCAGGTCCTTGTTGCCATGGCTAGCAGTAGTCTGATTTGGAAAATTTATATGAAATATGTTCAAACTCACTGCATTAAGAAAAGTTGTGGGAAATGGAATGTGCTCAGGATCCAAAAGGCACAAAAGTGAAGATGGGTCATGGGCTGATTATGCAGAAACAGAATCTCTGCAACAGATTTCCAGGCCGTGCACTCTTCCACTCACACAGAAAAGGAAAATAACATCAGAATGACCCTGGCTCTTACTTAAAAGAGAAAACCTGCAAGCTCAAAAGACTAAGGAGTGAAAACCAGCATACTGAGGGTAAGTGTTTCAAATTTCTCTTATGTCTGCTTCTGTTTCAGATCCAAAGAACTTTTATATTTATTTGTCAGGTCAAGTAAAAGATTCTTTTTCCCTGCTGTCCTTGCTCCTCCACCCTTCCCCCCCCGCCCCCGACTTCTCCATCCTGAAACTCTCATTTTCTCATTTATTTACCTGTGTTTATTCATACACTGTTTTTCACTTTTTTTCTCAAACTGCAGAAAATTATTTTTGTATGCCATTAAAAAGAAAAAAATCTGTGATTCTCTCTAATTGCCTCCCAGAAAGAGGTAAGCAGTCACAACGCACTCCTCAAGAGCTGAGTCAGACGTGTACAACTTCTTTTACATGTCTGCCTCTTAAATAAAAGTCTTTTGAAGAGTCTGTTAACAAGGGAGCATGGCTCGTCTCTTGCTCTTTGCAACTGCGATAGCCGGGCCTTTCTGTAAAGCCTGTCTTCAGAGCTGAAAGATGAGCTCAGACTATCTCCAGAGCTGGCGTACACTGACATACACACATTTTTGGTCGGCTGTCAACTGTGCTTGTATGCAATATTATCCAGAAGAACCTATTTACATGCATAAACAAGATGTACTTCAGGTCTTTTCACTGTTATGAGCTCTGGGTTTTATGTATACTACAGGTAGGTTGTGAAAATTAGCTCTGAGAGTGACTTGCAAAAGAAAACTTTGATGATTTAGAGTATAATAGCTGAGTATCTTTTGACCGTTCAGCAGGTGACTTTATCATAATGCAATCAATTTTGATCCGTTTATAACTGGGACTGTTTAAAACCAGGGAGTCTGAGGTACACCTGCTGCCCAACACAGACCAACTTCAGAAAGTAGTGCTGGACACTATCCGAACTTTCTGTATATTTCTCACCTCCTTCTTTTACTGAACGATCTGTAAGAAGACCAAGAGCTGAAAAATAAACCCCAACAGTTATTCCTGACCACACAGCTGCTGGCACTGCTTGTTTGAGTTGTTTTCCAGCGAAAATAATTGACTACTCTGAGCACAACTGTGGAAATTACATGAATTCAGTATGTACAGCCATTGTTATCTAAACCTGTCCTATCAAAGTGTGATGCAATCTTTATTTCTAGTTATTACTGTTTTTATCAATGAGTGCATATTGGCCACTGTTGAGATCAAAGCCCCATGTATTTTCTGCGGTATAAATATATAATCCATTTACAATTTGGTTCTAAAGAGCTCACAACTTAAATAGACAAAAACATTATTATTCTGCAGACAGGGAAAAGAAGCAGAGAGAGATTAAGTGACTCTCTTGAAACCATGCAGAAAGACTAAGGAGGAACCATGAACTGAATCCAGTCCACTTGAGACCCTGCCCTGTATAATAACCTTAAGACAAATATTCTTCCACCACTGATTCTTTAGTTACCACTCATTACAACAGCAATGCAGGCTGCTGCAAATTACATAAATTTTCTAAGTGATTGTAGTTTGCAGTTATGATTATGTAATTCTCTGCTATTACTTTTACCCTTATAAACTCTTTGTTGGTAGCACTTCAGGGATTTGGGGGTGATTTTCTTAAAAGAAAATGTCAGCAACGTTTGAGACCGACTATGCTGCTGTGCTAGGCTCACTGATTGCGGAGAGGTTGCTATCTCCCCCCGTCTATTCCCGGCAGCAGCGCTCTTCCCCTGATCATACAGTCAGCAATTCAGAGTATTCTGGGAGTGAATCAGAGAACAGCAGTGGCAGATCAGACCACCGTTATGGGTTCTCCTCTCCTGTCAGGAATAAATTATCACTGTGCTCCCTTGAAGAGCAAATGGATTGCCTTGGGATGCACAAGATGCACTTCTGTAGCAGTTGCATCTCATAAAAATACTCACAAGAGAGGCTACCCCTGAGTGCTGTCATAAGGACTTCATTCTCTCCTTTCAGTCCCAGCCCTGTTCAGACACTGAGCACAGAGGCATTTATTAATACCAGACATTGTAGGTTTCCTATCATTTTATAAAGATGACATTCATGCTGACTGTTAGTTTAAGCTTTAAAAGGAGAGAACAATAGGATTACTTTTCCAAAGCAAATATAACTACTCAATATTGTGATTATAGTTTCCATGCCTGAACCAATGAAAGGTCACAGTTTCTTCAGTGCTTGAAGAGGATACTAAGCCATGGAAAAAAATCTGGACTGATATATATTTGCTGAGAACAATATAGGATTGTTGGGAGACACTCCCCGAGCACAGCTAGCAGACATTGTGCAGATGTTCTGTGGGCTTGTTCGGAATGGGCATGAACAGTGTTTAAAAGCCACTAAATAATCTTAAACAGTTGTAGCTAAAAGATCTGCACAAAGCTTGCCAGAGTTCCCAACTGCAAAGAAGCCCCTTCCAAGAGCACTCTCTCCTGGACTTACTGCCTTTGCCGTGATGGGCAAACAGCTGGCAGGGACTGCTGCTGTTGCAGAGAGGGATTCACGCCTGAGGATCAGTCAGCCATGATGGTAAGACACACGCAAGTACTAATATTTGTATCGGTCTCATTCATAAGGGCCCATGCTGAGATTGGTGACAGTGCACAGGGGAAGAGATACTTTCTACTTCAAAGTTAATAAATATAAACTGAGGAAAAGCTTTTTCACACCCCCAGAATAAGTAGCCACTCTTTGCTGTGCTGTCCAAGCCAACAGACTTGGTGGGAGACCTTTAAATCAGTCATCTTCTTCTTTTTGATATTTGACTAATCCTGGGTGAGGAGGAAACCAAGGCCTTACACAGAATTATGCTTGCGGAACCACCAGACACAGATGATCAAAACCTTGACCACAAAATATGAGAAGATTGCCTTAAAAAAAAAGGATTTTTGTTTAAAAAGATGCATGTGTGAATCTTTCTGTTTCCCTTCTGACTCCTGAGTCTTCTGGGTTGTTTTTGCAAACTTCTGCCTACAACCAGATATGTAACGCAAAAAAGTTTTAAATCCCTGCATCTAACTGTACTAGAGTTCGTTAATGTCTTAAACTCACAAACTAGCCAGCTGAACTATGCAACAAGATTATATATCAGATGTAGTCCATGTTTTGGATACAAATATTTAAGGATTTAAAGAAATTCTCATTTCTAAAACTTTTCTGCTTGTGAAAAATAGGTGTTACTGATACATCCACTCTAAGCAATAGATTACATACAACAGAAATAAACAGCCAGCTTGCAACAACTTCTACCTTCAGTTTGGTGCTAGGTAGTCTTGGTTTCCATCTCATAGCTTATGCTGTGCCTCCTGTCCCTTCCTCTTGATACTGTGATCTCTCTCTCAACGTGACGTCACAACAGATTTAATCATCATATCACTGACGTTGGGCAACAGAAAATGACAAAACCAGTGCATTACCGGCTTATTCATGAAGAGAAAAAATAGAAGGGAGCATCTACCAAGGACACAGAAGGTAATGGGCAGAAAGAGAAGTCCAGACACACTACCATCTACATAAAATAATAAACAGCACTGCAAAGGAGGCTGGTGCAGTGACAAGAATTCCCACTGGAGCTGCTAGGGGAAAAAGAGGTGCATGACCAGAGACTGGCATATAATAAATTTGGCTTTGGGTAGGAAGGAGGCAGCAGGTGCCATGAAGAAACATCATCAAGATCAATGATGATGAACATCACCATCAAGCTAATCTCACATGCATCATCAATACAAAAACTGGAAAAGAATTTTTCTGGAGGATTACTGACCTGTTCCTGCTCATTCAAAATCCTGCTCTTTGTCCCCTAAATTAAGATGAGGGAATAATCAACCCTAAGTATGGACTGGCTTGTGCCCACATCACCAGAGTAGCAGTATTGGGAATGATCTGTAGCACATACAAAGAAGAAATATCTTGGCTACTTCTTGCTCTCTGGGCTAATTTGCCCTTTTGTTTGATCTGTACTCCAGGCCAACACACAAGGTCACGTAAAGAGTCCTGTTGTGACATGGCCATACCTTTTTCCTATACCTTTCAGCAGAACTCACACGTACATGTTTGTGGCTGGGGAACACCACAAATTTCCTTTCAGTGCCTCAACTCAAGGCTCCCAGAGCCCTGTGCCATCATGCACGGCCAAGTGGATGAATGGGGACCTCATTCCCTTGTGAACAAGTGCAGAATGGGAACCAGCCTCGCTGCAGCTGTGTTCTCATGCAAGCTTTCCTGGCACGTGAACAACACAGGCATTTCTCATGGTTTCATTTTAAACCGTCTGCAGAGGAGGCAAAGTCACCGACTCCTTGAAAGACGAAGGAAGAACACAGAGCCAAGCTTTTAGTGCAAATTAACAGTGCTGTATAAAGTCAGTATATAATACTTTGTTATTCTGTATCCATGAGTCTGGCAAGAGCTGCCAAAATGTGGAGTGTGAAATAGGATTTTCTTCTATTTCATATGAGACATGGCTAAATAAGCAGAAAAAAGGGCTGAGCACATATGGATGTGACATCTGGGTGGTCAAAGAGAAGCTGTCTGTAAACTGGACCTCCTTCAGGAGCAGCTGCCTGAGGACAAGGCTAAGCCTTAGCACCCTTCAGGAGTTTCAAATAGTAAGGCACAACATGGATTTTGGACTTGCCTACCCCATGAGGAGTATTGACAAATTCATGTGGTCACTATCACACCCAAAGTACATTTTATTATGTTTAAGCATAAGGCTGATGAACCCCTTAGTTATTATTACATCCGTTTATACAGAAATCATGTCAGTCCAGCTAAATGTGTGGATATTTGGCCACTGTCTCTGCTTCCTTCCAGAAATTTCTGGCGTTGTTCCCAAAACTTCGGCAGAGCCATCAGAACGGCAGTAGGGGACAATTTGACAGAGTGAGACCATGTGGCCGGGAGTCTGGAGACCCGGGTTCTGGTCTGGGCTTTATCACAGATTTCCTGTGGACATGGGATAAATCACTTAATCTCTCACTCCCTTACTTTCCTCTTTTGTAGAAGAAGGATGATAATAATCACCCACTTAGCAGGGGAATTGCGAGACTAAGGTAATTAAGGTTTCTAAAGCCTGTCAATGTCCATAAGTGTAACCACTAAATAAGCAAAATGTATTACGAGTATTATTTATTTTACTATGTGAATATTGCCAAAGCCTGTAAATTTCCCTCAGAGTTTGTAGATGAATTAGCTGTTCTCCTAAATACTCAAGTGAGAAAGAAACTATCGCCAAAAAAACTATCGCATCATGCTTGAAGGAAGTAACTAATGAATGAACAGTTCACACTGGAAAGGTAGAATCTGGATTTATAATCCAGCCATCTAATGTTCACAGGGCACTGCCTGTGAACAAGCTGGTGGTGTAGGAACCAATAAATATTTTGGAAGAATCCATGATCTGCTGATGTGCAGTTTACTAACTAGAAAAATAAATATTAGACTTTACTAACTAATCATATGTGTTGATGGATTTCCCAAGTTCTGATAGCAACTTACGGCTGAAGTACTTAACTCAGAATCTAAATATTTATCCACTATGTTATTATTGTCCTCATGAAGCCTTCCTTTTAAAATAAAGTACAAGCACGGTCTGGCACATAGTAAAAGACCCAGTGTATTTTTTGTCTTCCTCAAAATTAATTATTTTTATTTCTCATCGCTTTGTTGTGAGGACTTTTTCAGGATTTTATGGATAAACTCTCTTGATAACATTTTTAATTTAATATATTTCCAAGGTTTTTTTGATAGAACCATTTAACAGAATGGAAATTTAAATACCTGCTGCCACAAATATTTTGTAAGACGTTAATTTCTGATAGGACTAGTGGCATGAACCAGTGTATTTATATTACTCACATGTGCAAAACACTCAGAACTTCATAGATCAGCTAATGTACCTGGACATCATAAACCAGCAAGCATTAACATCTGCTAAGCACTCATATGAATATTAGAAGTTCCCAGTATTTCACAGACATTAACGTTTCCTGCTTTACAATATCCAGGTACCCCAATCTACTTATTATACAACCATAAAGCAAGGGATTTGGAATGTAAACATTCAAAACTATATAGAGAGAACCTGTTCCAAATTCAAGAGGATGCTGCAGACGCCCCCTCCCAGGGAGAAGATACAGAAGAGCAGCTGCACAGCCTAGCTCACGGTACTCTTACGCTGTTTCAAGCCTTTATTTAATACATCACAACTTCTATTTAACATCTCTTTCAGAGCTTTGTCTCTTTGGCTTTTCCATTTTAAAATTTCTCTGAAATGTCTGTGTGGTTGCCATTAAAATTGTAAGAGCCACCAAGCAAAACTGACTCTCTACCCTGCACGCTCCTTCACTTCACTCTGGATCAAAACTGTGCTCCAACAATTTTTTGAAGTATAAAATTGAAAGTCCAAAGAATTTTTCACTGTAGTATAAGTAATAGTAGACCGGATTTAATCGTGACTACCAAACAAGCTAAGCCACATCGATACTACTACCATGTATGAAAATATAGAGGATTTATAATCAAAAAGGAATTTTGCAAGAAAGAAATACAAAGATTTTAAACCAGCACAAAATACCAAGCCCATAAGAGAATGGGTCATCAATATGGAAGCCAGTATTCCATTTAATTTATGTTAGGTTTTAATAACCTTGTGGAGACAATACTCTAAAGTACACGATTCAATTATTCATATTTTCTTTACAGTATTGAGTATCATGGGTCCAACTTAACGTCTGACTAGAAATGCAGAATACATTCTGACAGACTTTATTTCCTTGTAATGAATTAATGGGTTCTTTGCCTTCCCCGCTTCCTCATCCAATTTCCACTACCCAACCTTCGTGTGTAATTCTGCGCTTGAAATGAGAGAAAAGTGGAAAGCGTCTCTTTGTTTTCCAAGGTACTAATGCAGCAAGGTGCAAACTTCCTGTATATGACAGTCAGTAACTCTCACCCTAAATGAACGGATGAATAAATGAAATGCTATCAGTATAAAGTCAAGCAGAAGGTCAAAATGGGTGCCTCTTAAGTCCTTAAAATGAAGTATAAATGGAACACAAGTGGCAGATAGCATTATACTATTAGTCAGGGAAACAAATGGTATTCTATAAGAAACTTGTTTTCAGTTAGCACAACATCAAGGAATAATCATGAAAAATTACATTGCAAATTACCTAAAGCTAATTTAAAACAAGACTTCTCACTGATGGGACATTCATCTGAACTTCAGTACATAGCATTGCACATATTACCATTGCCATCTCGGCAGGACTCCGGAAAGCTACATAGAATCTGCAGCATGGAGAAATTAATCACAGTCCCTGGTCTGATAGTTTATCATCCAGATTTTCATATGCTTCAGACAATAAATCAGGCAAGCAAAACCCATTAACCTTATGTGATCAGATTCTGATCTAACAAGTGTTAAATATAATGGAAAACCTGTACTTGAGATCTTGATTGCCTTTTTGTTGGCTATGATAAACTTGATGTATGGATACTGCTGCATTCCTTTTGCAAACATTTTCCCACCTTCCACTGATCAAGTAGGCATAATTTCACCATCACTTTGGGGGCAAAAGAAAGAATAAAGTCTTACTCAAGGGCCCAAACCCAAAGAGATTGTCAGTGGAAACTTCCCTTGAATTCTTTTTGCAGAGCCTCCGCATTAAATGAGAGAGCAATGAAAGATCTGCACTCGCTGCTCTCCGAGTATTTGGGAGTGGAATTATCCTGTACAAAGAGAGAGTGCCTGCAGCTGTCGGAGCAGAGCTCAGAGAAATATGCCAACATTTTCACAGTGCAAGAGCAGATGTGGTTGAAATTGTTGACATGAAGCAAGGGCACAAGGTCAAATGCTGATTTTCCATATCAGTTTTTTCAAATGTCTTTTCCGATTAAGGCAAGGATGGTACTTGGCCAGGGAATACAGCGCAAATCTTATGAAAGGCATAATTGGTCGGGGAACAGAAGCTAGTGTAATGTATTCCAGCTCGTAACAATGCTGCCTGACGTATAATGCTTGGTTTGATTTTTATTTCGCTTTTTAAACATTATGGATATGTAGTACAAGGCTTACTCTCAGTCTTATGAATGCATGTAAACACTCATTAATGTTAATGGGAAACATATATGATTTTCAAGGAAAATGTAGACCTTTCCTTCCTCCTCCACACCCCATTTTGCTAGGCAGAGTTGCAGGGGAAAACCCCATAGGCATCCTGCTTGAACCGGTGGTTTTGATCGTCACCATTCTTTCACAGAAGAAATTCCATACACTTTTTACAGAAGAAGTTTCATCTCATGTTTCATCCTGAAATATGAGATATGACTGTTGGTCAACAGAGATATATACTGGGCTGACCAGGAAGGCAGCATATTAGCAGTCCTGAACGCTGCCAACCATAAACAGAAGGGAGCAGACCCCCTAGAGATGAGGAGACTAGGTTAAAAAGTCATGTTAAAAAAAAGCAACAGTAACCATTAGTACGTTTTATTCGTCCCCTTCCCCTTTTTTGAGTCTCAAAGGTATACACGAGTCACAAATTTTTCAGTGCAAAGCGAGGGTTTTCTAGAAACCTAACTTTTAAAATGAAAACTGAGATTCTCTTTTAATCCTAAAGCTGGGAGAGATGGAACTATAAGGAAAGCATCAAATGTTGTGAGATTCGTGATAAAATCTCAGGATTTGGCAAGGCTGCATCCCAGTTTATAGTTAAGAGAACTCATATTCCAAGCAAGTGTTATTTGCTGCTGAGTACTACACTCCTGGGTCCTGGTGCTCCAGTACACTGCTTGAAGTCAACTGAGCTACACTGGCGTGATACTGGATCAATGCAGTGGTGAACCAGACCCCAACTTTTATTGACTTTTCAGGCAATCTGCCACTTGGCAGGAGAACTTAGATTTAAAACATAAAAGCCAGTTTTAAAGCGTGAGGGATTCACTAGTAACAGCAACTGAAAAGCTGAAATTGAAACCAAAAAGGCACAGTACCACATTACCAATTCCCTGAGCCATCTTGTCCCTTTTACTGCTTTCTTAATCTCTATGTACTGATCATTAATCATTTTCACTTGGACTTACGAATGAAATCAAATATTCCATAATTTATTTTCTTAAATCATTATTTTGCAAAAGTAATATTTTAGTTCATGCAACCTTATTTTCTCACAGAACAGATCAGAGTTGCTTTCTACTTTTTCAGTACTCTAACTTATTTTGAATATTTTCAATATTTTTAACTTCTGGACAAGTGACAAATATTAGAAATATGAGCTGGATTGGGTAGCTTTTGCCAGACAGATTAAATCTCCTGAGAATTTTTTGCTCCCTGCATGGACAAGCAACCAACCATTATTTGCTAGAGTCCGTATGTGCACAGTTAAGTTTTGTTTTTTACAAATATTCATGTTTGTGACTTGGACAATTTCCTTCTACAGACATTTTTGTCAGTAAAATTCTCTTGCTCCAGAGAGCAAAATAGAAGGTGCAAAGACATTGTGGAAGCAAACAAAATTAGCATTTTGTATTGCAAATTATGTCTACTGTACTAGAAAAAGAGTATCTTTCCCAAAAAGAGAAGTTTCTTTATTCTTGTTTTTTTAATAGTCTCTAAGTGTCTCATTCCAACCCTATGCTTTGGCCATCTTCAGGCTTACACAGCCAAGCAGATACCATAGCCTACAGGAGATTTTAAAATATTTTTTGAAAAAGTTACACTTCAAATGCTTCATTCTAAAAGTGGGTTTTCCTTTGTGTGCATTCGGTTTTCAGCAAGCGATACTTGTTTAGGTGTGGTGGCTGACTGTTCAGTAGCCCTATGAGATGAGTTTGGTGCTTTCCCTAAATTTTCCAGGGGATAAGTAGAATAAATCAACATGTTGCATTAGTGAGTGCAGTTATTTGCTACTATAGTAAAGAGACCAGGTTTTAAATAGTCATGAAGATTCAGTCAACAGCGGTTAAGACAGGCCAGCAAAATAACATGGGGATTCTGAGCTGCTTGTGTTTTACCTTTTCAGAGGTAAAAAGAGAAGTCATCATAATACTGTCATTAATACTGTCAAATGGATACATTGTGGTGTTTCACTCTTTTTGCCAACAGTTTGTGATAAGAAGCCAAGTGATAAGAAGCCAAGTGAGTGGTTTTCTCTTGGCCCCGCAGTCTCTTGTTTTTTGTATAAAAAGTGACCTAGTATTTTAAGAAATAACCACCAGACAGTATGTGCGTTCCAGAACATTGCTCTGTGTTGAAAAAAACTGTGGCTGGAGGATGGGTTCCTCGTGGTAAGAGCAATTAGAGAGACGAATGTGGTAATCTAACTTAAGACTTGCAATACATTGAATGCCCGTAAGGAGAACACGATAAGGATCAGTGTCTGAACATCCCATCCTAAATTCTCACTCTGGCAGCACCCTGAAATAAAACATGGAGACCAAAATACGTATGTTTCAGATGGGGAGACAACTGATTCAGAGACAAGTGAAATAAGTCTCTAAGACTCTATAAAAGGAGAAAGTTACTTGTTTATTAGGAGCTGATTCCTCTCAGCCAAGTGCAGTGCCTAAATCTGGGTTTGTGTAGCTGCAGATGGACAGGGCCACAACTTGCTGAAAGCTCAGGCAAAAAACTGCATTTATAGTATTGAGTAGAAAAAGCAAAAGAGGTGCCCAAGCTTGAAAATCAGTAAGTAAAAATAACTTAAGAAAATACATCTTAACTTCAAGCAGCTCCAGCCTGGGCTATGGCAAACAGCCTGAGATTTGTTTGCTGGTCTGATTGTAAATTTTTGTGGGGGCTGGGAGAAGAAAGCAGATAACGTCTACATAGCATACCTCACCCTATACATGTCAGTCTCATTTTATTCAGTGGAACATTCCTTTCTTCTAGTCTTTGTCTTATCTATTTAGATAGCAAACTCTTCAAAGTCATGACCATTTCTTGTGAAGTCTGTGTTTCTGGATTTGCAAGCATGCTGAGGCCCATGAGAGCTAATATATGATACAACATAACAAAAGCAGTGGAAGGTCTCATGAAGTACAAAGGCCTTCAAAAGTATGGAGATTTTTTTTTAAAATGTCTTTTTTGGCTTTTAGTTCATAACTTCCTATATTTCACTCGCTGTATAATAGCCAACTTAAGAAGCCAGTCATGGTGGAAAAGAGTAGAAATAGCAGAAATTTATCAAAGTGATTTTTTTCAGGCAACTTAGGAAAAGTATCCTTTTCACCCTCTACTCTGAGCACACTCTACTAGTTTTTCGTATAGTCATTATTTCATCGTACACTTCAAAATAATATGGAAAAGGAAAGACTGTTTATGAGGCAGTAGTCTCCAAAAATAAGGAAGTAACTTATCTGTTTTCAGATGGGCATACCAGTTTGGCTGAGAATTTCAGAGACATGGTAGGTGCCAGTTTTGTAACTGCTCATTGACTTTCCTGGATGTGCTATCTCATTAATAGGTCAAGACAATAGTTCTAAATTTAACTGATTGGGAAACAGGAAGAAAGTTGCCTGAATACATTGTATGGAAGGGCTACAATCTGCAAAGGCTACAAAAGGGCATTTTCTAGCTGAACATTTGCACTGCTGTTTTTAAGAACTCTGGCTCTTTAGAGTACACAAAGAAGCAGATAACAAAGCCTCAAGGCTAAAAAATTCCCTGTTCCATTACTATATCACTGGCCAACACATGATGAAATTCAATTTGTACCCTAGACGGAGGAAAACAAATCCATCAAGATGGTGATAAAACAACTGCCAAAATACAACAGTTCATGATATCAATGCTTGTTGTTTCACCAAATCCAGAACATCTCAGCCTTTCAGTTCCCATTTCTGCCTATTAATCTAAATAATAAAGCCAATGGTAATTGAATGCAGTATTTTTAAGTGAAATGATTACCAAGGAAAGTTCAAGAAACAACTCATTTTTTTATGGGATTAAACTGTTGACTGAAACATAGAAAGGAAGAAGGAGAAGTAATGGTAAACCTGGCTGAAAGACTTGTTTACATCTCTGTAATTTCCTGTGTTTCATCTGGTTGTGAACTCCAGAGACTGAACTATTCCTTTGGGCTTCAGCGTGTTTCTAAGTTTTCTCTCTGTTCCCAAATATCCACATTTAATGGCTAGTGTAAGTTTTCTAAAGTACTTTTAGATTTAAAAGCACAAGTTTCACCATTTTCCTGTTAAATTTAGCATCTTAATGAAGAAATTAAGACATCAAAGATTCCTGATTCCTTCTGGAGTGCCTGTATCCCACTCGTGGGTATCTGACATTCAGTGCTGCTGCAAATTTAATCCACAGCCGAGCAATAGATTGTTTCTTCATGTATAATTTATATTTTATATTTTTTATGTTCCCCAACCCTTTCAGAGACCTAAGTCTCCTTCTCCAGTTTGTGGGAAGGCTTGTCTTTCATTCGGTCCTTCCTCTGGAGTTGCTAAACTATTCCTGTACTTTTTCACAAAGTATGAGGAAAAGTGGGTGGTGTCCTATAGCAAAGGGGAGACTGACTCAGTCTTGAGAGCATTTGGATATAAACGGAACATCTAAGCATCCAGTCAGTGGTGAGCTTTCAAAAAATGAAGGATTAAATTATATATTCTGTGTCACAAAATGTATAATGATGGGACCTGTGTGCTCAGTCTGCTAGTCTTTCCTGCCTGCCTGCCTTCCTGCCTTCCTTCTTCCTTTCTTTCTCTCTCTCTCTCTTTTTGTTTCTGAATCATGAATTCAAACATTATTTTTATCTAATATTTGCCTAGCAACTTACTCAATGCATCGGGCCGCTTTGGGAACTGGTTATTGATTAATGAAGGTTTTATGGCTCCGTAGTGAAGATACATGTAATCTGACATTAATGAAAAACATTCAGCACACAGGAAACCTGGCAAGGGACACTTTTACTATACTACTTTCACACTCATCGAACACAGCTAACTATATTTGCCTACTTCTAACCTGCTACAAAGCAGTTCTAGAAAAGTAGGATGTTCATAGTAAAAAGAACTGACAAAACTCTCCCTTGATTTTGAGTATCTTTAAGCAGTTGGTTGCTTTGGTACAACTAATTTTTGGGATTGTTACTCTTAAACATCCCTTTTAGTATTCCAGGTGTGAGAGAACATATTGTAACCAGGTTCCTGAGGAGGAGCATGTGGGGGAATGTGTCTTAGTTGACCAAAGATTACTGCCAAACCTTTCTCCCAACTGAGTTCTCCCTGAGGCTTTTTTACCCAAATTTAACAATTAAATTATTTTTATTTTAACTTTCACAGCTATTGAACGCTGCTAGATTCCACTGACTCTCTGGGTGCTGAGCAGTTCAGGCCACTTTTAAAATGTAAAATGAATTTGTGAACCTAAATGCTAAGCATCAAGCTTCAAACCTTCTGTATTTGTGTGGGGCAAATTGCAGACTACCTGTTGTTAATAAAATGTGGGGCAACATTTGCATAAGGTCAAGCACTTAGTTAAGCCCTGGGCAGGCAGTATGAAGTATAGTGTGTGCTTACAACATTGCCTGGAAAGCCATCCCATTACCAAGCTCAACCTGGTATTAAGGTCAGCTTGTGAACTAGGTATTAAACAGAGAATGCAGATGCTCTAAATGGAAAGTTTACAGTTTTAACAGACTGTACTCAACATCCTGGAGATTTTTACTTCACCTGTTGACTTAAAGATTATAAATCTCCACAGTCTCCACATCCCTTTTCAAAGAAGCATCTGTTTCTCATGGTTCATTGAGTTATTAACCATTTCAGGCACCAGGTGGTTTTTATGATTAGATTTAAGGCCTGACCCTACAGCCCTTACTAGAAGATTGTTATACTGTGCAAAGTATCTTGAATAACAATGGGAGGGAGGGGAGGCTTGTTTATTGTCCATCCATGACTTTCACATCATATGTAGTCTCTCTGCTATGAAGACCTGCGGCAGCTAANAATTAGACAAAACCTGTAGCTTGTTTGTTTCCCCCCCAATCAGCTTCTCACATTCAGCTTGAAATGTGAAGATCTAGCTGAGTCTTTCTCTGCTATGAAGACCTGCGGCAGCTAAAAGACTGAGGTACACCTGCAGAGCCCAGCGGGCAATGTTGGGTTGCCCAGGTGTAACCAACTGGCAGCAAAGACACCAGTCCTGCCTATGACACTCAGGGTGGCTGCAGTGAGTTACGGCAACAACTGCACAAACTGCTGCTACACAGGAGGTAAACAGGGCTGTGATGTGTGGTGTGTCGTCTGCTCCTCTGCCCTCTAGCAGCTGGCTCTAAGCGTGCTCTTAACTTATGGTTTCTATGACCCACCTTAAAACTCTTCCACTCCTTGATTGCTGTGGGTGAGAGCTTGCCCAGCTTGCCGCTAGCTTGCTCCACGTGACCCAGTGTTTCAGCCTTCCCAAGGGGGTATGACCTTGTAAAGCACTCAAAACACACTCACCCTTTCTCTGTAGGTGAGGAGCAGAGAATGGATCTTGCATATTAGATTCTGGTCATAATACTTGATGCGCCACCATAAGACGTTCAGAGGTACAGTGTCAAGGCAATATATAATGCCCATAGAGGTTCAAAGAGTATGAAGTTTGGCTTATGGATTTTAAGTCATTCTCTTTGTCTTCTAAAGTTTCATTAGATTTGAATGGAAATGGTGGAGTCATATTTTCCATGGGTATCCTTTGAGATTTGTGGGTTTTTTTTCTTTAGGACTCAAATATCCACTTCTAATTCATTTCTGTAGGCTCAGCAGGGACTGCAGTTTTTTATCAACACAGATTATCTTCCTAAAAAGAGGCAGGGCCTTGGTGAGACAAGCAAGGGAAGCCTGTCTCCGTAATGATTGTGCTCTGGATAATAAAGAGGAATTATATCCCTAATGATAGCTATCAGCCTGACAATATCCAAACCCACTGGAAATGAATGGACAAACTAGAACAAAACTGTTATTTTCCTTTTCAGTTTCTTAGTAACTTCAAAAATATTTTTTCAGTTATTTATCTAAAGGCTTTTCATGCACATGATACAACAGTTCAGTGAAAATCCAATTTTCCACCCACAGTGTTTGCTATATCTCTGTAACATTGAGGACCTGAATAATATTTTTCTCCTGACAATATGCAGGGCCCAAACGTTGGCAGTCAAGAGGTTAATCCTTAACTTAGCTGTGCTCAGTGCTCAAAGCAGGTGAAACACACGGGGATAATGAGGTAAGAAACTTGTGGAAGCCAAGAGTTTAAATTAAGGAGATGTGAGAAGGCAACGCAGAGTAGCTGGGAAGTGGACTGGGCAAGAAGGGGAAGGCTGCTCTTCAGTCTGTGTCTTAGGACTTACTTGACTTTATGTTCCCTACCTTATTTTCTTTTTTAATGTGCAATGTCTCTTTAATTTGGAAAACAGAAAATAGAAGGTGATGTAGGAACGTTGTTGTTGTTGCTTAGAAAGAATGTCAAGAGCTCTGTTGCTCTTATTACAAGAAAACTACTTGAAGTGGCCAACTGTTTTGTCGTGTGAAGGTTTGTTCCACTCAGAAGGGAAAAAGTCGTATTTTCTAGGAAAGAGATTGTATCCTAATGATGTTTAGAGAAAGAAAGGAAACTGGCAAAAAGTAAAATATAGCCTAAGAGCAAATGGCAGGCCTTGTGGTTTTGTTACAGTAGTTCCTTGTTAAACTAAGTCCTTCCAGAAAATTATGTTTTGTTGGGGATTGTGAAATGCCTAACTTAATGAGAAACAAGCACGCTGTCAGGGGCCCTATGTAGACACTAACCAATGAACAATGTCTTCTACCAACACCATCAACAGCAAGTCAAATGCAGGCAGTTTTAGGAGAGCAAGGGATAGCCTGTTGAAAACCAAAAAGTATAATGGGGCAGTGGGGAAAAACTACAGGCGATATAATTGTTTGGATTTAGTTTGGTTTGGTTTTGGTGTTTTTGTGGTGGTTTTTTTTGTAGTTCTGCCTTCTCATACTTGGTTCGGCGGATTGAAGCATCTATTAGTGTGGGGGAAAAACAATAAGAATGGTAAAACAGGTATGGCTTTTTCAGAAATTCTGGAGGCAATGTCTGACAAAGAAGCTATCCCNTTTTGGTGTTTTTGTGGTGTTTTTTTTTGTAGTTCTGCCTTCTCATACTTGGTTCGGGGGATTGAAGCATCTATTAGTGTGGGGGAAAACCAATAAGAATGGTAAAACAGGTATGGCATTTTCAGAAATTCTGGAGGCAATGTCTGACAAAGAAGCTATCCCATATTAGAGTATATAATTATTTGCTTCTATGAAGTAATGTAGGCTTCCTACTCAGTTGGGTGAGGACAACAGTTCTGGGCAATGATGTGGCCTAATAGCTTGTAGCAGATGGAGGTTATGCAGATACGCAGATCCTGTGCACTCCAAAGCACATAATATCTACACAGGAAGGAAAAGTACCTGACTTTTACAAAAACTGTGGAAAGACATTTACCCCAACCCTGTATCCTTTATGTGTAAGTAGTATGCATAGCAAGGAACCTTATATGCTAAATAGTTCATACTAAGAGTTACTAAGGTATACTATGGTTAAGATCCAGACCAAACTGAACTTCAACTGTAGAGACAAAACCAGAAAGCAGTGAGAGAAAACGGCAAGGCCGATACAGGAAGGAAAAATGGGCAGCTGGAAGATCTTGTATGTCAGAGCCAGAAAAAAACCAGAACCAAACATCAGAAAGAAGCAAAAACTATGCAGAGGAAGGCAATATGTCATGAGTACGTATGTAGTAGGTAGCATAAAAGAAAAGAAATAGTTTGGATTCCAAAAATGTTCATGTTAAAAAGTATCTGACAATCTGTCATGCATCTATAATATAGTTATAGCCATAGAACATAAAATATAGGTGTGGGTATAACCAAAGTGAGCTGTGACTTAAGATGCCAGCTAATTTTTCATGCCACCAGCTATATAAAAACTGTTCATGAGGTGATACATTGTCTTTGCCAGCACATGTGTGAACATCTGCATGTACATTTAAACATTTCATTGGCATGAATTTGCCTCTGTCACAGGAATGGGAACTTTGGTGGTTTCTTCATCCACAAAAAATTCAATAGAGAGAAAAATCTTAACCAGTGTGCTACCAATGGTATTTTGAATATAACAGTAATGTAATAAACATAAGGGTATGAAATCACAATATAAATAGAAAACCTATTCTACATTAACATACAGTAGCCATATATTAGTGCCTATGAAATGTAGTATTTAATAAGGATAATGGTATTTTGAATGTAATAGAAGGTTGGGGCACAGAATAACAAACCCCTTAATTTTGTATATTACTAGATGCTAATTTATTTATGTGCCAAAGGTGACAGCTATTACAAATCAAACTCTCACTTTTTGAGGTGTGACAGACATTGATCTGGGCTGCAAGTAGAAACATGTTTCCTGTAGATTAGGAAAATGCCACCGTATGTTCACGGTCTCAGTCACCAGCTACCTGATCCCAGGCATGCACTGTAAAATTACAGCTGACTTAGGCATTCAGGCTAAACCTGCAAAGGGGTCACTATCCAGCTGCACAATCCCAGGCAGAATTTGTGGCAGTGCAGGAGAATTGCTCAGTCTCTAACCCTGTACCTTGAAACGATACAGTGGGCTCACGGCTCATAACAGCTTTTCGTAGCTCAATTAAAAGACTGTGTGGGAAAAACGTGTTTCCTCATGACCTTTCTAATGTTAGTGACCACTGGGATTTACCGGATGCTTTTTCCTCTCAGATTCGAGGGCTATGATTATGAGTGGCTGTAAAAGATGCACCAGGAGCGCAGCACAAGTTCAGATGGTGGTCTCAAGAGACCTGTCCCAAGAGAAGAGCACTGTGCAGGGCAATATAGTACAATATTCTTACTACTGCATTCTAGCATTAGAAGAAATGCTATGAAAAGGCTGACAAACCATATCAATTTTATAGGTTTAGGAGGTGTAGAGTCTTCAGCAAAGCATCCAAACATTCCTTGGGCTTATCAAAACTCTTTTTCTACCTCTTTGATGTTTATTATATACACATACTCATGATTCATAACATCAAACAAACAAACTTTTCTCAGATCCTTAGTAAAAATGGTTTTAAGAGTTCCTTCATTACATCTACTGTATATTTGTCAAAAAATGAACATGTTTTGGTTTTATTGCTATTTGTGCTCACTGTGGCTTTCTGGGACTATAGAATTGCAGTATAGAGGCATTGCTAGAAAAGGACAAAGGACCCTTGTGCAGAATCTGTCTTTGTTTTGCTCAGTTTAACTTTGGTAGTGTTCCCAATCAATACCTTACTTTCCTTAGCATCAAAATTCATTGATTTACAGAAACTACAAACACAATCCCTTTCAATACTTTCTTAAATCCTCAATCATGACTAGGAATTAATGAGGCAGTCATTTGTGGGTGTTTGTTTCAGACAATCTTTCTGACTACCGTTACAGTTCCAGGTTATTATACCTCCTTAAATAGCTCAGGCTCACCCTCTATAAAATGTACAAAACTTTTCAACTCTTGTTGAATAAGATGTGTGTTTGTTAAGTGCTTGATGATTTTTTATATTTCTTGGGAACCCTGACCATTTTAATGAGCTACGAAGTGGTGAAGATTTGTGTGTTGCCCAAAGCCAAGCTGTTTAATTTAGGGTTTTCCTATAGCATATGCACAGATTTGAAATATGTTCTGGGTTATTTGTTGTTGTTGGTTGGGTTGGGTTTTTTTTTTTTCCACTTCTGGCTCCACTCCTTTTAAAGCTTAGTGCTAAAGTTTCCCCAGGCAGCATTTTCCAAAACAGCTCAATTTGTTGGTGTCATAGGCTTGCTCAGCACACACAAGACACATTATTCCCTATTTATTTTGAGTTCCAGTATAAACACATTTGCAGCATTAAGACCAGCTCCCTTCTGCATGCCTGTGATTTCTGCTTGATGGGTGCCAAGCTGCTTCTGTAAACCTAAGGGTGTAGCTAGAATCCACTTTGGTTGGCTTTAGAAACCCAGTCTGTCTTTCACCTCTTTTGCCTAGCAATATTAGGTAATAAAATTTATGTTTGTAGCAGAAGATTCTGTGTATTCTCGTATACTTTCACTTCATCTGTAACAGGGAAAAGAAAAATGGCCCTGGATTCATTTACAAAGTGATGCTTACGATGCAAATGACATGGGAGGTCATTAATTCTGTATTAACCCTGGGACATTCCACATATGCATGTGTATGTGTGTCAGCAGCCATTTTTCTTTAGCACATGTGCTCCACCCTCCCTGCCAGCTTGTTATAGGTCCAGCAGCAATATTTTTCAACAACTATGCAAGCAAAATTGTGTGTGTACTACTGTTAGGAGTAGTCATGAATCTGGGCAGAGTACAGGTAAAAAGAAGCTATTGCAGATACCACAAGCACAGGCATTCTGCCTGCTGCCTTCTTGTATGTGTCCAACTCTCTTCTCCGTATCTGGCTGTACCACCACCAACGCAGGCCAAGTTCATTGCACGTGCAGCTCACTCACATTGCATAACAGTTTACAATGGAAGCTGGCAGCTCTTCCAAGTTGGGATTTGCGGGGGCGGGGGGGTGTACTGGAGGGGAAAAAGGTAGAGTAGATTGCTCATGTGGTGCAATGTCCATTGATGTAAAGGTTGGATGCTTGCTCATTCAAAATGTTTACCATCAGCACTGAGTAATGTAGCCCACAATTTGCCCTATGACTGTTAAGCCACACAATACAAAGAAAAAAGGTTTTCTAAGACGATGAAATTGCTCAGTTCTGTATTTGACTTTGCAGGACACTACCGGGTGCTTACAGGTTTCCTTCTTTTTACCTTTTCTGAGATAGAGATCCAAGGAGGCACACGGGCTTTGGAATATTTAGACTCATAGAATAGAAATATAGACTAGTTTGGGCTGGAAGGGACCTTTAAAGGTCATCCAGTCCAACCCCCCTGCAATGAGCAGGGACATCTTCAACTAGATCAGGTTGCTCAGAGCCCTGTCCAACCTCACCTTGAATGTTTCCAGGGATGGGGCATCTACCACCTCTCTGGGCAACCTGTTCCAGTGTTTCACCATCCTCATTGTAAAAAATTTCTTCCTTCTATCTAGCCTAAATCTACCCTCTTTTAGTTTAAAACCATTACTCCTTGTCCTATTGCAACGGGCCTTGCTAAAATGTTTGTCCCCATGTTTCTTATAAGCCCCCTTTAAGTACTGAAAAGGTGCAAGAGGGTCTCCCTGGAGCCTTCTCTTCTCCAGGCTGAATAACCTCAACTCTCTCAGCCTGTCCTCATAGGAGAGGTGTTCCATCCCATTGATCATTTTTGTGTCCCTCCTCTGGACCGGCTCCAAGAGGTCCATGTCTTTCTTGTGCTGAGGGCCTCAGAGCTGGACGCGGTACTCCAGGTGGGGTCTCACAAGAGCAGAGTAGAGGGGCGGCATCACCTCCCTCAACCTGCTGGCTGTGCTTCTTTTGATGCAGCACAGGATACAGTTGGCCTTCTGGGCTGAAAGAGCACACATTGCTGGCTCATGTCCAGCTTTTCCTTCACCAGTACCCCCAAGTCCTTCTCGGCAGGCCTGCTCTCAATCCCTTCATCCCCCAGCCTGTCTTGATACTGGGGGTTGCCCTGACCCAGGTGCAGGACCCTGCGCTTGGATTTGTTTAACCTCATGAGGGTCACATGGGCCTAGTTCTCAAGCTTGTCCAGGTCCCTCTGGATGGCGTCCTGTCCCTCAGGCATGTCGACTGCACCACTCAGCTTAGTGTTGTCTGCAAACCTGCTAAGGGTGCACTCCATGCCACTGTCTATGTCATTGATGAAGATATTGAACAGTACTGGTCCCAGTACAGACCCCTCAGGGACACCACTTGCCGCCAGTCTCCATCTGGACATTGAGCCATTGGCCACTACCTTCTGGATGCAAACATCCAACTAATTCCTTATCCACCAAACAGTCCACCCATCAAATCCACTCCTCTCCAATTTAGAGAGAAGGATGTTGTGGGGAACAGTGTCAAAGGCCTTACAGAATCTAGATAAACAACATCCATAGCTCTTCCCTTGTCCACCGATGTAGTCATTCCATCACAGAAGGCCACTAGGTTGGTCAGCCAGGACTTGCCCTTGGTGAAGCCATGCTGGCTGTCTCAAATGACACGGTGTTTTCTACACTTAGGTAGTACAGTAATAGTGGATTAGAAAGACACTGAATATGTGTTAGGGCCAGAGTTTCAGCTGGCACGAAGAGGTATATTTCCATTGAAGTCAAGGATCTGGCCTTGATCTGTCTAAGCACTTGAAATCTTCAAGACTTGGCTGCAGACCTTGTGAGAACAAGCTTTGTTGCAAGACTTTCAGCATTGAATGCTTGCACTTGGACCACAAAAATATCCTTTCGTACAGTATTTTGGCACTTCACCTTCTGGCTTGGGCCAGAATCGAGATGTACATGAACATGGAAAATAAATTTTAAAGCAATGGAAATGTTCAAATGGAAACTTCACATGGGTCTGTGCTAATGTTTAGTTTGAGGGAAAACTTCTGATCATAGTTATTTTTATGTGTACCATTTCATTCATCCGTCATTCAGTAGTGGTCATTTTGAAATGCACTGAGTTTGAATCTCCCAGGAGGAGAAAGATAATCTTGCGGTTAATGCACAGAACTAGGAGTCAGGAGTTCTGGCTTCTCAGACATCTAGAGTGATTTTAGGCAGTTCACTTAAGCCCTGATTCAGCAAACTATGTAAGCATATGAGCAACTTTAAGTACATGAGTGGCCTTATTAAATCCAGTAGTGCATTTAACAGCACTATACAGCTATGGAGTATTGTAAACAATTTTTGTTAATGATGGATAAACAATTGTTATTCCTTATGCTGTGCGCTGAAGCTTCGAAAAACAACAACAGAGTGCACAGGGCAACCGAGCAGTTCCCAGCACAAAGAGGAATATTGATAAGTCCGCAACACTGGACAGGCTTTGAAAACAGCCCTAGCTCTTTCCTTGTTTTTGCCTGGACAAAAACCTCCTGTGTAAGGTCTTCAGGCATCCTTCTGAGTTTCTGGGGGGCTTTTTTTGATTTTCTGATGGAGTAACTAAATAGCTACCTAAAAGCACAAAACCTAAATAAAGTCTATTCAGATGGAAAATGCCTACAAAAGAGTTGCAGGGAATGGCTCTAAAGAGGTGAAAGAGCTAAGGAAACAGTTCCTTCTGTGAGGAAGAACATTTGTGTCGGGGGACTCTTGGATAGGGTCTGGAGTTTCATAAACACCAGTGCTGATTGTCAGGACTTCCTTCTCAAAATACTGAGAATAGTTTTATGTAGAAATGCATAATAAAGCACAGGGAGTGAGGGGGTGCATTATCCATCACTCTGCTTTATTACTCTGCTCAGGAACTGCAATGGCTAGTGTGAAATATGTTGTTTCTCCCAGCAGAATCTCTATAAATGGGAAAATCAAAACTTATTCTACCGCCAAATAAACACACTAAAGGTTAAATAATGTTGTGCTAGCTAGTGCTGTTTGCAGACAGCCCACACCAAGAACTGCTGAATGGAGAGTGCCCCCCGAGACTCTCTAGTTATGCTTGGGTGGGGGTTAATTTGAAATGCCTCTTTAAAATGCTGTTGCATCCTTGCTTCCCACTGTGAAACAGACTGCAAGCTATGACCGAACCAACTTCACATCCCGCAGAGCCCCTCGCTGCCCCTTTTGCACTAGGAGAAAGGGTCTTTTGCTCCCGTGTGTGTTAGCATTGCCGAGGGCACTTAACATGGGCCTGCTATAGGAAGAGATCCTTTCTTCTCCCTTTCGTACCTCCAATAGAGTGAAACTACTTTGTCTTTTGCAAGTACTTAGAGATCCTGACTGCAGTCCTATGCAGGAAGCAGGGCTATAAAGACAAACCTTCTTACTTTTCATACCAGGCTACCTGTATTGCAGAGGAATCGTTTTACTTGGCACCTCTGCTCCTCCTGTGGTCCCACTGCCTCATGTCCTAGCTGAATTTATCTAGATAATTATTTAATGGGGAGCTATTTTCCTGCCATTGGGAACCTGAAAGCAATCCTGCATGTCTCTGTGTCATCGCTGGTTTCTGAGACAGTGCAACTTTGTCTACAGGAAAGATAACCAGAAGATAACGCTTTCCTTTGGATTCAGACTAGTGTGCAGTTCTCCATTTCACCACAGATTTCCTACATAAACTGGCACATCCTATTTAAATGGCTGAAAACTAGTGCAGGCAGCTCAAGAGCGTCATCACCATGACACATATGTTTACAAAACTTATGTTCCTTAAGCACTTGAAGGTTTATCTCTGCACAGCCTTCCTGGCTGAAGTGGACATCTCAGCACCTCTCTCTCTCCCCTAAGCATTGTTGGGATTCAACAGGTAGGTCTCTTGACACCGAGGTGGTAGGATTCATTTGTGGAAATTTACCATCACCCAGGAGGATGATTCCCACCAGGTCTTACACTAAGTTTGACTGAAAGGAATGCAAAGCCTAGATCCAGCACGCGACACTGACTGTGTATTTAATCCATTGAGAAGGGACCAGAACCTAGGATCCTTCCAAAATTTAGATTTTTCACTCTAGCTTAATAAAGATCTCTTAGCAGGTTGCGGGCTTTCCATCTTGCAAATAGAGATGAAAATGATTCTTTACCTTTCTAACACCAGAGGGATTTTGCAAAGCAAAATCACTGAAATAGAGTGAGACATCGAGTTACTACATTAACTGAGGCTTTGTAAGTATCTCAAGAGCCCATTCTGAGCTTGCGAGAAAGTTATTGGTGAATCTCCTCTAATCTACTTGCCCTGTTAATAAATGTCAATTAAGAGGAAAGAGTCTTGTTTATTAGCTAGTGTGATTCTAAAAACACCCTGAAAATTCATAATAATTTTTAAATAGCAAACTAATTCTAGAAACTGGATTAATTTGATTTATACTTGTATTCAGTTGCCGAGATATATTTCTTTCTCCATGGCTGAAGCACAAAATCAGCACACAAAAATGTTTCCATGGGGGACTCAGTAGCTTTGTTGGTCCCCAGGATCATCATTCTCAGCATGACCAGTCTGAGGAGGTTCAAGGCTCTAATTTTGATGTTATTTTTGGAAATGGCTTGGGTTTCTGCAGTTTTGGCTTTAAGTGAGATCGGAGTCATGCTTCTCAGCCTCAGCTGCCAAGCTAAACTTTTCCCTTGGTGTGAAAGCACGTGTTTACCCACGTGCAATCTAAGCTACAATGTCTTGCTGTAATTGCATTTGTAAAACTTCTTCCTAAAAATACTACCTCTTAAGGTGCTCATTTTTTGTTTGCCTGCACCCAAAAGGGGGAAAGAGTTAAAAAATGCAAGTGGCGTGTATTGTACACGAGTTAGTTTATTTTAGAATGAAAATAACCCACGGCATCAGATGCTATTATTATTGTTAATTCATTGCCTCACAGTATCTGCCTCTGTATGACTTGATGAATTTCCACTACCCATTCATTATTGCAAATGCATTTCCAAACACTTTATATAAAGCAGGCTTTAGATAGCTCACCACATTCTTATGAAAAGCAACATTGTGAAGCAATGCCGGGGAACAGTCATTTAAAACAAATCCTCAGCACCCACTCCTCGGCAACACAAAGAGAATAATCAACTGACAAGAATAAGTCGTTTTATACACGTAACCTTGAATTCCTGTGAAACCGTGTTTCCTGCGCTAGTGTATTAAATTCTGTTGAGTAGTTTGTAAAGGCTGCTCTAATTCTGCATACCCAAATTTGGTACCTAGTTACTGCATATCTTCTGAAAGACTGTAAAATCAAATTGAACTGGGCAGCCTTATAGAAGGGCTACTAGCCTGCCAGTTTGACCTATTTGAAATCTAAAGCTTCATTAAACTATTTGTGCCAAATAAAAACTAACCTGAGCTCTCCCAAAACTCCAACCACATTTCCATTGTGGTCCAAGAGCAATACAGTGTAATGCCCCTTTATGCTCCTAGTCCTGTCTGTCCTTGAGGACTGACTCCAAGGCAGCTCTAGCTTCTATTTGCAGCTACACAGAAATTCTTTTAATGAAGAGTAAAGGAAAGACTTGCTGAAACAGTGTCTCATCCAGTCACTCCTGGATACTCTCTGGCCACCACTCCACACACTGCTTTGGCCACGCTGGCTGCCAAGAGATTTTCCAGTAAATGTTGAAGTTGCTGCCTTTTGCAGTACAACCTTTACCTCTTAGATTGCCCTTAGATTGTCAGGGACCTACAGCTCTGTTACTGACAGTAGAATCCCAAGAAACCAGAAATTAATCAAAACTGGAATTTTTTATTTCTTTAGCCATTTGCACACTTTTGTTCACGCTAGCAGATGACAGTGCTCAAATAACACATGAAAAAGAAAAAATGTTAATCTTCCATTTTTGGCATAACCAGGAAAAGGCTGTCTGGTAAGTCTCACTAGAGAGGCTGTTCACTGAAGACTTCTACCTCCATTTTGTAGATGCAAGAGGTCTAAATAAACAATGAAGTTTCAAAGTATTCATCTGCCCAACACACTCTACCAGCTTTGATTTGCCTTTTGCTACTAAGGAGCTCTGTTAAAGTTCCGTAACTTTATTACCCTCTAGTGCAAGCCCATCTGTCATCATTGCCCACTGTTTTCTCTTGTGGAGCAACATTTACATGGTGTACCTTCACTAGAATTTCTAACAGTTCTCGGGAAGACAAATCCATGCACCAGGGAGATAAATGTGTATGTTATCCTTTTCTCAGAATGCTGGCAGACATCCACAGAAGCAAAAGAGCTCTATGATATCTGTACGAATGAGACCCAAAAATACCTCCTTGCCTTTCTTATCCCATTCAAGACTCAAAAGCTGTATCTGCAGATAAGTTTTTCGTAAGTACATTAGAACTTTCTCTTACCACATGTCACTGTGTTGTTGCATTTGATCACATAAATTCATATAAAAATTTATGAACAGACATCCTGGGGGAAGTCAAAGATTACCCTAATTCACTAGCCTGTCTTTGACAGTGTTGGTAGCAGACATAAACAATGACTCTTTCTCTTATGTATCTTCTCACCTTCTAGTAGCACGTGGCTTAGGGAACCACCTGGGTTGGAGGCTCTATCGCTCTTCATAGCACTAGACCTAATGAGTTAGTCTATCACTCAAAGGATCCCCTTAAACTTTTGGCCTTCACAATGTTAGGTGGTAGTGAGTTCCAAAATTTAACTATATGCTATGCAAAAATATTACCTCCTTTGTGTCTGAACTAAATGTAACCCGTTGATGATGATACTTCTCAAAGTATAGCATTTGAATTTGCTTGGAGTCATTTTCACACACTGATTCTAATGGGCATCAGGAGATCAGGAAGACATGTTGCATCTTTGGAAGAAATGCAACAAAAATAATGAGACCTTGTCCCCTCATTTTAAGGGCATATTCATATATGCTTATCTAACCAGGTCTATTAGTGTTTGTGCTTTTCATGCATCAGGAAATGTTCATAAGAGCTGTCAGGAAAGAACTGTGTGGAATTCAGTTATTCATGAGAAATAATGATACATTGCCACAGGAAAGGTTAAAAAAAACATGTGAAAAACCCTTTAGCAGAAACAATCAAAAAGGTGGGTTGGTTGTATAAAGAAAAGGAAAAAAAGCTCTACTGGGTTTGATATTGAGCCATCTGTTTATTCCCAGTGCATGACGAAGATAAGTGCAATTTTCAAAGTTTAAGTTTGGATTATGTTTTGAAACACTCTGCATACCAGAAGGATTCAATCTGGAGGTGAAGAGAAGGTGCCTTACTCTGATCAGTGTATGCAAAGTTTTTACAGTAAAATGACAATAATGGGAAATTCACCTGTTTTCATTTTTCATTGCAAAATAAAATCTTAGACTGTGTATTTCAAGTGCTTGGCTTAAGTTCATAAATCTGTTGAAAGAGAAAAGGAAGATTTATGATTTCTTATGGTTTGATATGAAGTAGGCTAACTAAGAGTGCGGTCTTTGCTGTTTTACTTTGAGACTTGGGTCTGCTTTACAGCATAATTTGTAGGTTGCAAATTGCGATGAACTGAACCTGGTCATAGCCAAAACTGAACCTGTCCTATAAACTGGGACCTGAAAACTGATGTTATATTCTTTCCTGTTTGAATTTCCTACATTACACCCTAGCAACCCTATCACAGGATTGCTATGATCTGTGAAAGGAATGTGACGGCACTCCTCCCCCCAAAAAAGAAAATCAAGCAGAAAGTAAATACACAGAGAGAAGAAGCATCAGCATTGACTCAGAAGAAAGCTCATCTGGTGTCATTTTGGTCACATGTGTTTAAAAGGGATTAATTTAAACTGGAACAGTTTTAGAAAGAAAGGCTTTTGGACTCATTAGAGGGATGAGGGAAGATGAGAATAAATGGGTAATTTAGCTTAGGAGAACAAAAGCAGGAAGGAGATACTATTGCGCTCTAAACATTTTAGAGGGAGCAAAGCAGTTGGTTCTGATTTCTGTTGACAAAGAAGCTAATGGCTCTAAAGTGGGAATGAATAAACTGAATAAGCTGAAAGTGAGAAGAGGTTATTAGCTCTCTGAACAGTGAGGTGCTGATCCAGCCTTCCAGCAGGACTAGGAGGAACAGAAAGAACTTGATTAGTTTCCTAGGCAGATTGTGTACCATGGCTGCTTGCAACAGTAAAGGGCTGCATTCACTGACCTACGGTTCTCATAAGGTTTCATGTTCCTGTCTTCAGATACAGTACTTGGGTTTAGTTCACTGAGCTGTTAACCCTGATCCAGATTTTCAGTCCAGATTTTTGGCTAGCGTGGTCTTTACTGAAACCAAAGAAAATATTTGTAAAAAAGAACTGCAGCAAAGTCAAATGCTTTGGGTTCTCAGGCACAAACAGAACTCATCAGATAGGGTCATAAGACAAGAAGAGCTAATATAAGGCGTATCTTCATCTCCATACAATTTTTGAACAGATGTTATTCTAATTGATAGCATATTTGGTTTCCTTTAGTTGAGGTTCCTGGTATATGAAAGAACATTGATACTACACCTGGGCTCACAGAGAAAAGAGTTTTCAGATGTTTTTCAATACCTGAACTTCAGAGAAAGCACATAAAATATTTGTGATTGGCCTCCAATTATATCTTTAATGAGCTGAAAAGAGCACTGAATGTCAGCCTTCCAAACTTCAGGGCGGCTTGGCTGTGGGTCCAGGTTTTGCAGCTTGGCCCAATTTTTAGTATACATTCATATATCTTCTATTTATATTTTCTTATTCATCTTACTCATCAGTAAATCGCATTTTCAGAGAATTCTCTCAATTTTTAACTAAGTCAACATTGTGTTTGCCAGGCACAGTATCATTACTGAAGTAGGAATTTCACCTTGTGCCAGCAGAAGTCATGGGACTTGTGCTTGAAGGCAGCCTGCAAATCATCGTCATTAAAGGAATACCAGCAACTAATTCTGAGGCTCGTATCATTAAATGAATAATGAAACCGTATGAGCTTTATTTCACTTTCTGGAAAGGGAAGGAGTGCTTCTGCTCAGTGGAGAGCTGGTAATCCTGCTTCAGGCAGAAGGTAGGACTTTTTGGAAGTCCCTCCCACACACCATTTCTATGATTTACTATGATTAAAAATAACCAGTTTATAGTTTGAGTATTTTTAGCTTTGGCTTCAATAATTTCTCTGAAAAGACACATTTTCTGCGAAGGAGAAAAGATTTTCTCGGCAGCTTGAAATACAGCCTTAGCTGTAGATTTGAAAACATAAACTGTATTGCTTCCTCAGCACAAAGTGGGTGCTTTGCATGGTATTGTGCTCTTTGCCCCTTTCCCTTCCTCAGTAACAAAACTCACTTTTTTTCTAGCGGTATGTGGCCAGGATCTCAGTGGCAGTGGATTACCACATTTCAGTGACAATGTATTTACCCTTTGCGATTGATAAAAGCATCTTGAAACAAGAATTCTAACCATTAAATAATTTACATTCCTTTAATTATGAGCTGAATAGAAAGTAGTCAATATATTTACATTTTTTCAGGGCAATTCTTTATTGAAATTCACATTTTACAGAAAATATGTCACCAAAAAATAGGAGTTTCCAAAATTGTAACTGGAGGTAACTAAAGTCTGGGAATAGGCTGGTAACCAAGAAATAGGAGCTTGATAAACGANAAACTGGAGGTAACAAAAGGCTGGGAATAGGCTGGTAATCAAGAAATAGGAGCTTGATAAACGAACGTGGATAAAGCAGGACACAGACAAGTTGAACTGAAATGAATGACAGCCCTTCATTAATAAATTGGATGCTACTAAAAAAGTGAAATATGTAATTTATGTATATATATGTGTTATTTGTCTTTTGTCATAACTCAAAATGCACATGCTTAATCTGTAGAGGGAGCTTTCTGAGACAGGAGTGAAACTGAAAAGAGCAACACCACAGACCCAGTGTCATGATGACTTTACAATCTATACAGTTAAATAGTTTATTACATTTTTCAATAAAAGGCTCAGAAAGAGCCCACTAGCTTACAATTTTCTTTGGCAAAAAAACTCTGATTTAAACACAACGAGAAGGCTTGCATGGGTTCAAGAAGGGTGACAAAAGCACTGTTTTTTGATATCATTGGAACACTATCAAATTATGTGTCCAAAACAAATGAATCTGAATGGAAGTAGTTAAAATACTGAAGTAAACCAGTCCAATTCTTTTCAAGATATTATTGCTAGCAGTATCCTCCCCCATTCGAAATCTGCATTGGGAGATAGGGACCCACTTCAAGTAAATGAGTCACTTTTGCTTCCTAGCCAGAACAATTAAACTTCTTGTATAAAACATGACCTGAAGCCTGCCCTTCACCACATCATCCCTCCTCAAACTCCCAGAGGTCAGCTCTGACATTTAACAGCTCACAAATTCAGTTTCTTAGCTCCTGAGGCCAACTTCATGCTTTTAAAATGAAAATGTTGTTACTGAGATTCATATATGTGCATGTGTGTGCTTGGATATATGTGAGTACACCATACGTGCATGCACATATAGAGCATACACACAGTTTTGCTTCCAGTCTATTCAGTATTATCAATGCCTTTTTATCATTCTGCAGAGATAACATCTTTGTCTCTTTTTTTGCACAGTTGTCATGAATTGTAAAGGTAGACATTGTCACACTGAACACTATTTAAGTGCTGGCGCCTGTCGTATGAAACTGCACAAAACAGACAATACAAACAAGCCAAAAAACAGTTAATGCATTTTGCGACTTGGTACTTCTTTATTGCTAGCAGCTGAGCAGTTTTAGGTGTTTTTTTTTTTTTTCAATTGTTATTGATCTCTTGCCATATTGTGCATACAATTCCCTAAAAACATTAGCTCATTTCTACGCCAGTTTTAAAGATTAGCTCATCTGGGTTATGTACTTTGGTGTGTAGGTGTTGAGTGCTAAATACAACTTAATTTTTCATTTTTAAAAAGCATTCTTAACAATAACAGCTACTTAATTAGTTTGATCTTCTGAGCAATTTATCACGCTCTACGTACTGGGACACAAATAAGGCCATCATCTGGCAGGTGCAGTTTGAGGGGTCGGGAGGAGAGAATTTGAAGTTATTTATATATATTTCCCCCAGTAATTTCCTTACTTTTCCAGAATGTTTCTTTTTTAATGGTGGTAGGAGTGCAGTAATTTCCTTATAGTAACAGCAGTAACTCAAAGTTCAGTGATTTACAACAAATTAAGACAAATAGAACGTGTCTTTCCCTTACCTGTTCTACC
>RSEF01000003.1:20704681-20778799 GCA_003993805.1 Himantopus leucocephalus
TAATTGTATATTTTAAAAATACTACCAAACAACAGGTCCAGGTCCTTTTCTAAGTTTTCAAAGACTTTCTGTCTCTGCACTGTCAGACTCTCAGGCCATCTACGTGTCAGAATAGATCGATGCGTGGAAAAGACCCACTGAAGCTACAAAGGTATATCTGTATGGGTTCACTTTTAAGGTGTTAACGAAGACTATCTTTATTTTAGATTTATGTACTGGAAAAGCTCTTTTCTAAGCAAACAAATAACACAGAAAACACAGCCACAATAATGCAGTAAGCTCCATTATGTTTTTGCTAGCCAGATTTCACAAGCTGGCCACCGAGGTCCTGTAAAATTAAACCAACAGCTCATCACAGAACTTCACAGCGTGCAAGAACTTCGAGATGGAGAAGCCCAATTAGATCATCCACTCCAGCCCACCCTTCACCTCTGCCAACGATACAAACTTCCATGGTGTTCTCATTTTATGCTAGCCCAAGGAAAATGAATTTCATCTCATATAAAAGAAAGAATGTAGGGTCAAGCATCAAGACAGAGTACAGGCTGTACTTACAATAGCCAATGCAATTTTCCTGAACTCCTTTCCTTCAATTAAAAAAAAGGGAAAAATAGGAAAAAAAAAAAAAAGGAAATGAAAACCCAAATCATCTGAGCAGCTAAACACTTAAATAATGTTCTATTTTAGTCTATTTGTAAAAATTGCTGACATCAGCAAATGGAGTTACTCTTGGTTTTGAATGACATGGTCTGTGACCTGGTGTTCCCTTCTTGCAGTTGTAATCACGTTATGGCATTGAAGGCAATGCTGTTGCTATGCTGTCTGATGGAAAAAAAAAATCTAGTGCTTTTTTCCGTCAGCAGATTTTAAATTTTTTTTTTTTTGGACATCCAGACTTTCCTATGCCACTGGTAAACCAGTTTCTCACAGAAAATATCCTATCTCTTCTCATTTTGGCAGATCTAATTCTGACTGCTTGCCTTTTAAATTACTTCAGAAAGCACTCTGATTTTATCTTGTAACACCCATTTGATCGACATTACTAAAAAGTGAAAAAATTAACATAAGTTATTTGGGGGAGTGTTAGTTGGTTATTTTGATTGGCTGCTTTCTTCTTCATTTTTTTTTTCCTTTAATCTTTTGAAATCTGAAAAGCCAGCTTCCAGAACTGTTGAAATTCCACCACTCAGTTAATTGACAGCAATGAAATTTCTCAGCACCTCAGCAAAGAGAACGAATACATCTGAATCTACACAACTCTGAGCCCCTTTTTGGGCAAAAATACTGGACGGTGTTTCGCAGAAGTCTGCAGGAGATGCTTGGCACTCTGAAAAAGTGGGTCTTCTTTATGAGTGTTTTTTCAAAAGAGAACACTAGCATGGGGTGGGATACAGTGACGCTTCAAGGGACCAAGCGTGGCTGGAGGCTGCATGGTGCTGTGAACGCAGAAGGCAAGCAGCAGGGAAAAAAACCCCAGGCTGGCACCCTCTCCCTCCACCCCCCACACCCCATATGTTTAATACTCCAGCCAAAGCTGGACTACAGGGTAGATCAATAGAAATACCAGGTGGTTGAGAGTAGGGCAGGCCAAATTAATGCAAACTTTCATCCTTGGCATGAAGAAATGTTGCTAAGACCTCCATAGCTCTTGCCATTTGCAAGAGTGATGCCAATTGAAATGCTTACGGCAACAACAACCCTCCTCTTTTGTATTTTGCTTTAGAAGTAATGTATATTAATTGGGATTTGAGCCGAGTTTTCCAAGAGCTCAAGTTGTGTTAAATGAGTATACACACACACTCTATTTCAAGATACACAGTAAAAATAATGCTCTAAAAATAATGTGTTTCATATGTATGTGTGTATGTTACAAATTAGCTGTTATTTTAAACGTTTCACTATAAAAAGCCCCCATACAACATCAGAGGGGAGTCCGGTCCTAAATGGTATTACACTCTCGAGGTATATTTAAATAATTGCTCAAGTTCCAGTTTTTATTCTGATGTAATTAAAGTACGTTTTACATGCTAATCAAAATTAAATAAAAATTATTAAGTGTTAATTTACATTTAATTCTTTTTAGTAAAATAATACAGCATTTCCATGGCTCACTGTATAATACAGAAAATGAACCAAAAAAAAGCATTATAGTACAGGAACTATACAGGAGATGCTCCCTGTACAGGTCGTACAAAAAAATACTCTAAAAGCATGTAACTGCTCTCATACCATAGAAACACTCTGCTCCTTTCCTTTGTCAGCCGAACACGGCTTAACCTCTCACTCATGTAAATTATCACTTCAGAAAAATATCTTCTTCTTTGTCTGAGCCAACATACTTAAACATGGCATGGGTGTGGGATGAACGGATTCGAGTGATTCACTAGGGAACTGTAGAGTTTTTAAAGAAGACACAGTGCTGTGTTCTTCCCAGAAGAAAATAGGCAGCAGAGCACAACCCAGGAGAGCTACTTTACAGCAGAAAATTAGGTTGTCAGGTAAATACAATTTTTCCTCAAAAATTGCCCAGAAAAATCTGGTTTTGTCTTAAAAAACAGTCAAAGCTGAAATATTGTGGAAATAACTGCCACCCTCACCTTTCAGAAGTGTCTTGACTGGCTCAGACTCCCTTTCTCCACTTCTCATGGCTCAGCAAGCTTATGGACTTCAAGTCCACAAAATGAGGCACCCCATGGGACAGAGTAGGTGATTTGTCTGAAGTCCACCTCTGGCAGACATCTCTACTCTGTTAATGTCCATTCACAACAGAAGCACTGGACTAAGTCAAGACAGCAACCCAACAGCTTTCTGAATCCAAAATATTTCAAGTTTTTTGTCCTGAGTTCTGGATGAAAGTCTATATATTTCTTATTTCTTCTGAACACTTGGCTTTTGCCACACAATAAGTTTTGAATGGTTCTCTTTGCTGGTTTGGTTTTTTTCCAGTTCTACTTGTAATGAATTTTATGGCAGGCTTTACAAACACTTAAATGNTTTTGCCACACAATAAGTTTTGAATGGTTCTCTTTGCTGGTTTGTTTTTTTTTCCAGTTCTACTTGTAATGAATTTTATGACAGTCTTTACAAACACTTGAACAAACACAAGCAAAACCCTGTAAGCATCTTTGACTCTTCATCATCCAGACTAACTTGGTTCTTATGTCACCATATAAAGCCTTTTTCTCCTGCTCTAGGATAGAAGTGATTAGTGGGCTGAATTGCTAATTGAGTAGTACCAGTTAATACCAAATTAATAAAATATAAAAGGAGAGTAAATTTCTCCCAAAACTCTTGGCGTGAACAATGTGCACCCTATAGCAGGTGGCGGATGTGTTTTCCTTTATTATTTGAGGTTTCATAACAAGATACTTCACTAAATTGTTTCTCTTCCATTGGTCTGGATCCATACAGTTCTTAGAGAAACCTGCAGCAATAAAATGAATTATATCACCTTACATTATGAACTGAATTATGACTGAATTACACTGTGGTTGATTTATATTATGACTGAATTATATCACCTTATATTATGTCAACTACAACTTGAAAAAAGGCAGATCGCCAGCTAACCTAAGATAACTAACACCCATCAACTGTCTGCAATTTTTGCACATTTCTTGAATTTGCAAGGCATCTTTGAAATGTTGCCTTTATGCATCATGTATGCTGACAGTGCATTTTATGGTCCCATTTTCTTCTAAGGCCTGAATTTTCAGGATGAAGGTTAACAGGTCTGTCAAGCCCCACTGTGAAAACACTTCCACAGATGAGTAACCAGTGGCTTTCTACAAGTGTAAAGCTACTTGGGTATGAAGGAGAAAGGACTGCGCACCTCACCAAAGGAACTGTTCTTCTTGTAAAACATGGGGAAGGACCGTCTATGGCAGTGGATCAGAAACGCAGGATATCCTTCTGAAGGGTCTATTCAGACAACAGACTTCTTGAGAAGCCTTATTTAGTTTGCAGAGCCTACTTACGACACCAGGGACCTTTTCTCATTTAATGCCTACCGATCCTTTAACAGTACAATCAATCAATAATAATATCCAATAGTATCTACATTATTACTCCTTGACTGCTTGATTTTCACTAGGCACAGAAAAACTAGTTAGGATCACAGCTGCTCTATACACAGTACAAAACATGGTCTAACCAAGGACAGGCATTGCTCCCAACATAACATGGAAAGGCATTTTAAAACCAGACAGAGGCATTCACGCTTTGCCTACAATGCATCGTTCAATACTTTGCAATGCCAAGCAGAGCAGGAGAACTATCTGAAGTACAGAAAGCCATCACAGCACTAAAAGGCTTGTGCTGGGCTGATGAAGCCCAGCTGAGAATAGGTCTATGCCACTTTTGGGACCTGGACTAACACCTCTGCACTGCACTGCTAGCTGCTATGTAGTGCCTTCTGCTAGCTACCACGTACCTATATCCTTACGGAGCCACAACGAACAAAGTATGGGACGTGTGCTGTTTGTGAGTGATGGTGAAAACACGTCTTTGGCAGAGACCCTCCCGTGACATATTACATGCAACTTTAAAAACCAAAAGGGAAAAAGGGGGAGAGAGAGAGAGAGGAAGGAAAATGTACCCATTTTATCCCCCTCCATTCTCCTAAGATTAGCCATTACCATATGGGATCTTGTTTTGCAGGGCTTTGGATCAGAATCAAGGATTTTGTTTCTTCAGTTTTAAGAACTTTTCATCACTTTTTCCTTCTAGCCTGAAAATGCAACCTTAAATACTTTACCAGGGAAACCTTCGGTGTTTGAAAAATAATTTTACTTTGTGCCAGCATCTGCATTTGAAATCAGCGTCAATCCTGATTCAGTTCTGACTCCCACAAAGGAATATTAATTTTCACCAGGAATCGTCTTTGCTTACATATGTACACCTATTGCACAGGGCTGAAGAAAGAGTGGGGAATTCTCCGTTACTTGAGAGCATCCCTTCTGTTGTTTGTTCTCTGATTCCCTCCATACCCTGTAAGGCACAGACAGAAAAATGTGCCCTACCAGAAGATTCCTTTGGCCCACAGCTAGGGTGGAAATCAGTTTTGCATTACTGAGTGATGAATACAGAATGTGAACTAATTAATAGGGATGGGGAGAGGTATCTCTGGTAAACGACTATTAATATGATTATTGCGTAACAGACAAGCATGTGAAGGACCACAGTGTGTGGGAGGCTGGAACATGGGATTTGCTCTGTTAGGTCAGGACAGCTTTGCACTGAGCCGAGTATTCTCCTGCCAGCCATCTTCAACGTGTGTTGCATCTGGATAACGCGAAAAACCACAACAATGAACCCACCCTATTGTGCAGCTCTGAAGATGGGAGTGAGCTGAAGGTGAAACTCGCTCCCGATCTCCCAGTGAAGAATGCAGTTTAACCCCACTTCTTCTGTAGTGCCAAGTATGGTTATAAAACCAACCAGCCCAAATCCTGTCCTTATCTAAGATCCTCTTTACACCCGACTGTTCCTGCTTCTTCCACCATCATTCAGTATAAAGGTGGTTTTATCCGGCATGAATTCTGCATTTTAAAACTGCTTATATCTCACAGAGTTGGTATGCAGGCTTAGGTTTCTGATTCATGACCTGTGCTGGATTCGGATGTGACCACTGAAGATGCTACTGCCCACAGCTGTCCTGTGTACCCACAAGCTGGAAATTAACAAAACCATCTCAGGGAGAGCAGAACAAGTAGCGTCTGCTCTTCATTAGTCACAGTTCCTGGGCACTATACTAACAAAATCTACCATTCATACCATTTGTATTAATCTGGTGACTGGCAGCAGAGGAACAGACACGTTGCCCATCCTACTGTTCCTGCTGTAGTTCCAGTAGCCTGCAGCGGAGTGTAGATGAGCGTGGTTCTAACTTTGCACAGCCACAGCCAGCTTGGCCTCTGGGTCAGCGGCATCACGATTTTATATGCTTTTAGGTACAAACATCTTGTCGGAATCAGCTGCTTTCAGATGATTTTTGCTATGCTGAGGGTAGACGTTTATTTTAGCTCTTGCCATCTTGTTAACATAATGCTTATCTTTCTGTATGGTTTGTATAGCTGTATATACATGTGTATATGTTAATGCTTTAGTGAAAAAAAAATAGTACTGATGCTCAAATTTTAACCTCTGAGGCTTTTGAAATCTATGTAATTGATTATTTAGTGTCTAGAAATATTTCTTTTCTGTAGAAGGTGATTTATAACCTTAGCTTTAACACAAATCTTGGATACAGCTCATGCTTCCAGTTGAGTGGCTGATACACTTTAAACAAAAGACTGAAATGATGACAGCTACTGTATAATGGACTTCTGTGATGAATTTCCAGATGATTGATCATTCATCCAAAAACTTTTGAACTTCTAATATTTTCAAACATTTTCATGACTAAACTCTAAGTTAGCCTGAATATCTGCGAACAGATGGCATGAGCTTAAGAACAACAAACAGTGGAACATACCCTGAAATAATTTTGCAGAAGTATTTGCACATTATTTCTATCAAATGATCAATTCTAATTTTCTGTCAGAGGTGAATAATTAGGTGTCCCTGAACTGACTTCTACATGGGCCTGAACTCAGCCGACAGAGTCAACAGGAGTTTTTTCCCTTGCCTTCAATGGGGTTTGAATCAGACCTTAAAAGGAAAACCCTTCTGATTTCTATAGGACTTTCCCCTAAGGACATAGTTGCTCAGAAGGGCAAAAACCCTAACAAATCCTCAAATGCTCTAAAGCACTGCCAGCAACCCGAGACGGAGAGATACAGCACTTTTGTTTATTATTTGTTTTCTGTGACAGCTCAACCATACTGAAAATTCCAGTCTGTGTGAAATACAAGTTTATTTCCAGGTTTAAAAACTGAACTCTGCATTCTTCAGTAAATGGTGGCAGGAGCCACTCCTTGCTACAAATCCATTTTCGTCTCATTTCATTCCACAGCTGCTGTCTTTTTCTTTTCTTTCCTTTTTTTTTTTCTTTCCTAAGTTCAGTACAGACATTTTCATAAGAACAAAGTGATCATTAAGTCATAATGGCATGATGAAGAAAGTGGAGGGTTTTTAAGGCCCTCAGAGGAATGGTAGGGTTACCAGGAGTTAACTGAATATTAACAGGAGAAGCAAGGAGCTTTAGTCAGAGGAAGGATTTGAGGGCAGGATGCTGTTGTTCCCAGTCTGAACCTTACAGCCACTATCAATCACAAGCATTGTGTCATGCTGGAAGAATGCAGGAATAGTGTGTTCGGTGACACTGCAGGAAATAATCTTACCTCAGTTAATAATCCTACATTTCAGTTAATAGCTCACCTGAATAATTGCATCGTATCCTTCCGTCACCCGATGCTTGTTCCCAAGATGTAGTGGGAATTTGGTTCTTGCCATATTACAGGCAAAGCTGCAAGTTCCCTTTTTATTAAGAGCCTTTTGCAGAAGTTGAGCAAGGATGTGAAAAATGTACTTGATGTGCAAACATATTCTTAAAAAAAAAAAAAAAAGATAAGGTTTACCAAGTGCTGGAATCTAATCAAGTTAAACTAAAGTAAATGGAAATAACCAAAGTACAGAAATTATGGACCTTAGCCAGTAGTTCATACCCTTGTGAGTGGTGCCTCTGAGGTCCATGGTCTAATTTATTCTTGGTATAATTCCATGGATAAAGCTGCACTCTCGGGACTTCTATGTGGGATGCAGGTTCCAATAATGAAAGCTGAATTGCAAACCAGGAAAATACACAGTGAGAAGTGGAAGAATCTGCTGATACATATACATGTTAAGAGATGGGGACTGTCAACAGCTATCACGTGCCACAACAGATAAATAATATTCATTATTAAAAGGGTAGATGATACACGGCCCTTGCAGCAGTTGGGACTGTTATTGAAAGTGTACTTATAACTTTTTGTTTCCATTGCAAAACCAGTAAGTCTCCAGTGCATTTTTTTCCTCATCTGCTTTATCCTAGTTGCTTGTGTATAAATAAACCTAGATTTTGCACATTGTTTCAGTGCCACTGCTACGTTCTTAGCAGGGTACTTATTCATCATAAAAAAGGTGACATTCTATTGTGTTGTGAAATATCCGTTCACAGACTTAAAACAATATCCCTTTTTCCTCTTTTTTTCCCTATATTAGTGACTTTAATGGATGCCACAACATTTTGAAAGAAATAATAACAGATTTTCTTCAGTTTTCTAAGTGCGTGACTGCAGAGAACAAGTCACGTTCTTTGGCATCATTTAACGTGTGCTGCACAATTAGTGACATCCTGATTTCCAGCTAGCAGTTAAAATGTTCTCAGTTCAACAAGTGATTATTCCTCTTTTTGGAAAGAATGTAGTGGCCAATGCAACACAATAATCTTTTATTTCTCATCTCTATTATTTATGTCCAAAATAAAACAGATGCTTAATGCAGAAATAAAGACAAGACACAATTCCTGCTTCAGTGAACTTGCATCTAATATATCATTGTGGTTTTGAACAGAGATGAATGCTGCAGACAAAAAAAGAATAATCTGTGTAGCTTTAGGGTCAGCTAGGCATTCTCGGGAATCATTTTCTGTGTTTTTCAGCAAGTAGAGCACTTACCATATATGTTCATAATATTTACATACCATACTGTTCTTAGTTGTAAAAGCGCGGGGTCATATTGTCACACGCCTTGGAGGATTAGTGGGAAAGTTACTCACTTGTAGCTTGGTGCCTGCTTGTCTGCACATACATTGCAAAACAAAAGGAAATCCCCTTCAATTCAACTGATGCCAACGACTCTCCTTCCTAACAGTAACAGAGAAGGTCGACTTTGGTGTAAGTCTACTGACTTAGGATTTATTAACATTTTGGTAAGTTCTCCAAAATGAATAAATGCATATTAAAAGAAATATTTTCAGAAGTACCTTGAAGATTTAGGAGCACAAATCCCAGGAGTAAAGGATTTATGAACGCAGACTGCATAGGTTATATTTTTCTTAAAAGCATCCTGGGAAGCTTTCCTGATCGCTACCCTCTCCCGCTTTCTTTACATCAAGAAGAGGCTCAGATGCAGCCGCAGCACGCTCTCCCACGCGCCTGCGAGCACTCAGCTTCACAGCACTGCTGGTGGGAAGCAGCCTGGAAGCAGTCCATTAGGTATCTGGACAGACAGGAGGATACCTGGAGGTGCAAGGCAGAGCTGGTGACTGCTCCAGGAGCCTTTACTTCAAGGCAGGAAAGGCTTCGACAGGTTTTTTTTCTGAGGTGCGCCAGCAAATTTCTTACAAATTCTGCTTTGTGCTTAAAAATAGCTTGAAAAATCACCTTCAGCTCTGCCCTTGGACATGCTAAAAGCTAAGGGTGAAAAAAGGAGTTGAAGAATATGAAGGAAAGGTCATATTACCAGTGTTATAATCACTAATTTATACATTATGTGTGTGTGTTTATGGATCATTTCACAGTCACCTTGTTTTCAGTTAATATTGTCACAAACTTTCAAATTTATAACCAGTCATCTGCACATCAGGTAACTGGTGTATCAATACTTCTGCATCCACACAAGTGTTAGAAATTTCACAGATTTACATTGTTGTTCCTCTCTGAAAGTTTACCGCTGTTCTTGCTTTTTTTTGAGTTTGACAAAAAAGCAAATGTTTTCTCCCTTCCCTTCCCTTCCCTTCCCTTCCCTTCCTCCTGCTGGTGGTATTGCTTATCTACATTTCTTTCTTGGATAGTTCCCTGGCAATCCCTTCTGCGGTAAAAGATGAAAAGTATGGAGAAATCATCTCAGAAGAATTACTGGAGCTTTTCTCACCCCTGAAAAAGAGAATTAAAACAACTGTAACATCAATGAAATTGACTGTGATGCTGCCAAACAGAATTTATTATTACAAAGCCTTTAGCTGTTAGCATAATGAAAGAGATCTTGGATTACTGTTACCCAAAACAGCCTTTAATGGAAAAAAGCCACACCCTGCTAATGTCTCTGAACTTAAGGGATGCAAAAAAACAATGATAAGGGAGACCACACAATTCTGTACAGAGTATTGTGTTCCAGAAGTTTAACAAATAAGGGCATTGCAGAGCAAATCCTGCTGGTAGTTCTCATAAGTAAAAGATGACTTCATTTATTATTTCACAGAATGACATTCTCTTATTCAAGTAATTAGTACATATGTTGGAGGACTCAGCTCATGGTGAGGTCCTAAAAGTTTACATTTTTTGCACACTAATTCCAGATTCCATGATGATTGAAGGGGAACTAAGATGACCTGATTTTTAAACATCCCAAGTGATGATGATCCCCATGAAAACTGTATTTTGTATACATTCTCATCCCCTCAAAAGACACGTCCTTACAGTGACCTTACAGCTATGCAATGGCCCCTTATGATGACATCGTAAAGAGGCCACTAAGTTACAGATTAATTTGCTATCTACTAGTATGTATTACTCTCCTGTCATTAAAATGGGAGCAGAATGACCACATCTGTGTCAGTCAGGTCTTTAGAGACCGTGTTAATGTCTGCTCTGAAACTGTACGACAGTAACTGTCAGAGACACATGGCCTCTTGCGTACATAGTATTTTGAGTTTCTTTGCTGATGCTGTGCTAGTCGTTGGTGTGAATACTATCTCATATTGTACCTGCAGTGCTCAAACTTTGTCCTGTTGCCTTTAACTCTGCAACTGTCTATAAACAAGTTTGGTAAATGGAAAATCCCTCCAAGCTTCTTGGCATCTTCCTCTTTTTTATCCTTTTTTCTATCAATTTCCATACATTCTTTCTTTGCACGGTTTGAGCTGAGAAGCCCTTTTTAATTACACCATAGTGATCTGATCACCGCAGGGGCAAGGAAGGAATTTTTTCCTGGAGGGTAGCACTGCAGACTTATCTGAGAGGGATAATGCTTTGCTTGTTTTTACCTTCCTCTCACAAATCAGGTGTTGGATTCACGATGGCAAGACTTCATGGACCAATGGTCTGATCTGCTAAGGCAAGTCGTATGCTCCTACTTACATTGAATGGCTGGGATTTGACTTAAATCATTAAAATGTACGCTACATTGAGTAGCACATGAGAAATCTTGAATACATAGTGTTAACCTTTTTTTTTTTTTTGGTAACCAAAGACCTTAATTAGTGCACAAAAGGAATGCCAGAATAGTATGAATCAGATGGGCTGGACACATGTAATGTAGCGATAAAAGAGAAGCCCCTCTTCAGAACTGAAGTAGCTGATGAAATAAAAGCCAGTTTTCAAGCAGCTGTAAAGTTGACAGAAGGGCCTTTGTAACACTATAACCACCACCTCCTGCATGGGACAAACTCAGAACATTTCTGAATCATCTTTGGGATATATAGAAGCCAAAGGCTGATAAAGAGATGAGTCGGTTTCCTCAGAGGCTTGTAGGGGATTTCTCTGTCCTCTCTGTTCTCTGTTCTCTTTTGTTTGACTATGGTTTTAACTCTCAGGGGGAGCCCTGGTGGAAGGAGAGAACTTGCAGTTGCTTTTGCAATAGATTTGAAAAAACCCCATCCAAACAACAACGAAAAACCCTAGCATCTTTTTATTTAAAGCCAAAAGTTTATAAGCTGATTTACAGAAACATTCCAAAGGAAGAAACAAAGAGTGAAAAGAGTCTGCTGATGAATAGAAGCTTGTAGTCTCAAAGCAAAACCTGGCCAATAGTAATTTATTTGGAATATTTGAAATCCTCCCATGCGTATGAATTTTGTTGGGCATAGACTGAAGTTTGCTTAGTTGCTGTCCTTTAAACAAACGTAGGCACGCAGTTACATAGATTGAAAATTTCAGACCTAACAAGGAGATTCAGCCATAGAAAACTCCAGTCAGATTCCCAGTGAGGGGCATCTGAATAAATCCTCTGGTCAGCTTTGGGAACTGTGTGCCTAAATCCCCTGCATAGTACTTCCAAAAACCTCTGCCATTATGTGAACTTGTGGGGAACTGTGCAACTGTATGTGGCTGCAACTCTGAGTCCACAGAACTGGAGGCCATTTCTCAGCTTTACAGATCTGTATATCTTGTCTAGGAGCTGGCCCTGTTATTTGCTTCACACTTGATATGCTCTACTTTTCCGTTGTTTTAGGCTTACAATTGTTCTGCTGGATTGTTATCAGTACTCTCTTTACAAGAACTTTGTAGAAGATCAGAGAGATGTGGATATTAATGAAAATAATGCATGTGAATATGAACTGACCATGAAAAATAGCCATCACCCAGTTTTCACATGAAACCCATCAATCAAAACATCATTTCTTACTACTGAATAGGTAAGAAAGGACTGGATTGAAGATACTGGCACTTAAAGGCTTACTGCAGTATCATCACAAGCACAGACAGGACAAGAAAGAAGCAGCCAGTTTATAAAGGGGTTAAGACTGGAGGAGGTGACTGTAGCTGAACAGTACCACATCTGTAGACTTTATAAAAATGTGGATGGTTCTCATACACTAGTTATCATTCGTGATATCAACCATTATAAGCTTTATAGGATCAGTCTGCAAAGTTTTGTAATGTCCATCCATGTATATTCAATGTCTACTCACAGTGCTTGTAAAGGAAGTACCATGAATCTTAATAATGATGCAAAATAAATTTATTCTTTCCATATAATATATAATGGAGGTCTATAGTAGATCCCAGGAACTGAAGAATCACTAAGAGGTTTCATTTTATTTTCATATGGTACAAGTTCCACCCAACGTGGACACACTTCTTATGTGGAAGGGAGAGGATGCATAAATCGGACCTTTACTGTCTCACATGAGTAGAAATACTTACACCACCAGCACTGCGGAGGCACCTGGGCAGTGGGGGCCATGCCATCACTTGCAAGTGCTGAACTAACGCTGTGTTCCCCACTCTAGTTCTTAATGAAAAACGACCAGGAAAAAATTAAAAAGAAAAAAAAGTGATATGCATATCAGAAACACTGAGGAAAAACTGCCTTAGAAAAGATAGAAAATGTGTCAAAAAGTTTATAACACCCTTCACAAAGTCCTTTCTTTTAACCATACCTGTGAGAATAACCTCCAGCTTCTTTCTCCTCCCTCCCCCCTTTCCAGATTTTCTCTGGCTGGAGTCCACATAGCAAAAATGTTACACAAGAAGGAGCTTTTTCCAGAAACTTAGAATGAAGGGTTGGTTGAGGGCATCAAAACAGGGTTTATAATGGAAACCCTTACACTCAGAGTATAGGACAGCTACTTGGGATTCCACAGACCAGTGGATTTTATCTGCAGCTTATCAAAAGCTATGTCTATTAAATTGCTATTTGTTGTAACTGACTGTTTACCATTTGCTATTGCCTTTTAAGACTGAGTACAGAAATGCCCTCTGAGCCTCTGTTGGATCGCTTAAAACAACTACTGCATATTGCTGCGTTTTAATAATTTTCAAAGGCTGGTAGGCAACAGACAAAAGTACAACCTTCTCATTTAGCAATACCATAAGCACTGTCTTCAGTTAGATGTCAGGGCTAGGCTAAAGATGAGGATATTCACTGGCTGCTGATACTTTGAAATAACTTTTCACTTCCTTGTGCTGCTGCGTTGCTCTTCAGACCTTTTGATATGATACTAGACATTTGGTGGCACTTAAGCAGAATGTTTGTTGCCCAAATAATTCTGAATTCCAGGAAGTGACAGACAGAAAAAAAAGGTATGTGTTTTAGGGGGATGTTCAAAGGGAGGAGAAATAAACTCACAGCACTAGCTGTTGTGGCTTTGCTAGAGACAATGCCTTCAGGAGTCCTCCTTCCTCTCCGGTGATAACTTTACTTGTCTGTGCCCATATTGACTTTCCCAGTCCAGGCAGTCCTTCAGTGTTTTGACCTCAATTATATTCCTGATACTGTAAAGAATATAAAGTTTAACAATATACCTACAGCTGAGCAGACATAATTTTCTAGAAGACCTCTCTGTTCATTTTGTGTAGGAAACAGGAGGAGGAAGTGGAAGGAAGGGAGGTCCTATGTGCCACATCCATTACAAGTAAACATCGTTCTCTATTATTTGAGCTCTGGGTGCAGAAACTCATTTTAGCATTTTTCACTGGCTGCTGTGAAGAAGAGCATTAAAAAAAGAGAAAGTGTAGGCTCAACGCTCTGAACGCTATTTAGGAATTCTCCAGAGAGGAACAGAGAGAACCAGCATGAATAACTGCTAGCAACTTTCTCGTTAATTAAAATCTGACAAGCAGCTGGCAGCTGAAAGGGGGAGCTGTAGGTGGGGGAATCCTGTGGTTCACCACCACATTCCTTACATTCATAAAAGCTACGGAATATTTCACTGTAGGCCCGCCAGAAATGTCGATGGAAATGTGAATTAAAAGAAAGAGCTGTCTGAAGGTGACAGGGATATTGGATGTAGCCCAGGTAATCCACAGATGAAAATATATGAAAGTTTAGTGACATGTATGAAGCAACTTCTGTAAAGAAGTTTTATTCTGATGAAAGGTAATATGATTCAAGAGATGCTATAGTCTGCAAGATGAACCCGTCCGGGCAAGAAACTCACTTCGGGGAAGAGGTAGAATAAATTCCCTCTGTGCTATCCCTCTGAGCCCAAACATTGGGGTAATGGTCTTGGCCAGAGCAGATGAGCTATTCAACATCTTTGCGGGAGCTTCGCTGGGCTGCAGCACGCTGTGGTGTACCTTTCCCTGCCCTCTCATGGAAAGGCTGTGACACTTTTCATGACAGCTCGCGTGGTCTGAAATCACCAGCCTTGCAATAGTGGCTTTCAGGTTTCTGATAGCAGATATTTCCTCAGAAAAGGACCCCCTCATTTCCTGAAGGAGGATCTCTTATTTTCCACGGTACCTTCTGGTTTATTCCTATTCTTGGCATTGCACTGCATGTGTATGGCTAAACCAAATGCAATGGCTTCCTCTTGCAGCTCGGTCCCTTTCCTGGTACCTCTTGGTCTTCTTTATAAATTATCACCCTCATGGTCAGGCAAAGACTTGTAAAATAATGCAATTATTGTCTCATAACCATGAGATTTTTGGCCATATAGGATATAATAGAATATTATTTCATACCCAGTGTCTTTTGTCTCCCAAGAAATTAGTCTGAAGGGGTTTACAAAATATGTGAGGTATCAACAGTGCCATAACTGGGAGGTCCATAACAGAAGCCATTTTGTGTGCAATAATTAAATGACATTTCCTTGCACTGAGAACAGTGGAAAGTTGGCCAGTCATTATCATGTGGAAAATAATTTTGAATCCCCCTGGACAGTCACCACAGACAGCTGGAAGAGTTTACCCTGAAACAAAAAAATCATCTTGAAAAATTATGTCTCTGGTACNAAAAAAAAAAAAAAGAAGAGAAAAAAAAATTTTAAAAAAAGGCTTTTAGCTTTTCCATCATCAGTTACCTTAATTTCTTCCCCATTTCAGCTTCCTAAGGGTTCATTTCTGTTTGGTGTCTGGCATTTAGGCAGAATGTTTGTTGCCCAAACATTTCCAAATTCCAGGACGTGACAGAGGAAAAAAAAGCATGTTTTTTTAGGGGACTGATCCTAGGGGCCCTTTTCTGATTCCTCCATCATCTCATAAGCAGTGCTCGCTATGTTAATTTTTCATTTGTGTGATTGAACACTACTGGAGATTTAACTAAAACTAACTGTAATTATCCTTTCATCCACAGAGGGTAAATATAGGGGAATTGTTAATGTTTCTTTATTCTTTAATGAGGTGTTTTCTCTTACTCTGTTAACAAAAGTAGTAGGCTTCAATTTATCTCTACTAAGATGTCTGACTGCAGTTCTGTTTTCCAGCTGAATATTTTATCTCTTCTTGTCTGGTGTGGTACAAGTGCCCTGGAGAGTGCTAATTGCCTGCGTTGCATTCCAGGACAATCTGCTGAAATCTGGGTTTACTATGGTGGTTCCTTTCTTCAACAGCTTATAATTCAATGCCCTCGCTTTACTTCCAGGGCCTTGGGTTTCTCTGCCTGTCTTCTGGAAATCATTGCCTTCTCCACACACACACCAGTATTTCTCATTGGGATAGATAATTAGTGCAGTCAAAATTAGTACATGGACTGTTTTTACACAGATTTTCCAGTTTTGCAGTTATGTCCATTCCTTTTAATTTTGCCTTCCCATTTATTCCTTTAACTTTTCTTAGAACAGGTAGTGCGGAAGTACACACTGGAAGTGGGGTCTGAGGATAGGAAGTGCTGTAGGAGCCAAGAGCCCTTCACTAGGAACACCCTGAATGTACAGTAACAAGAGAACTGTGCCTGGGGTTACCCAACGAACCTAATTACGGCCCTCAGGTTTGGTGTTTAACTCCCTGAGAGCCACCTCTATCTGCCCCTGTGCAGAGCTTGTTAGAGCTGCAAACCTGTGGCCTGAGAATGTTCATGAGGTATAATAATCAAGCCCTGAACTGTCTAATTCAATGATCCAAATCAGTGTAATGTCTGTTACTTCGTTTGAGATGCCATGTTTGATCACTGCCTCCACCTCCAAACGGCGAGCTGAGTGACTGCAGTCCTGACATCTACAAAAGCGTCTGGTGAAATAAATGGACTATATATGTTCTCAGAGGCAAAATGTCTTATATTTTTGTTTCCTTTCCTCTTCTAACAGTAGGAGATTTATTTTCCCTTTTTCCCTTTTTCCGTTTACCACTGATAGTATGTCATGTCAAAAGAAAGCAAGGCTGGGCGGTGGCAGAGCTGTAAGCCCAGAGGAGTACACTCTCCATGCACTTAAGTGTTGGGAAATGATGATGTAAGATTGTGATCTCTTTTGCAAGATGATCTTGTCCTACATTACAACTTCCACTTGAGATTTTTTTAAGGGTCTTTTCTTTCTTTCTTCATGCAAAAATCATGAAGTATCACAAATTTTCTCTATTATGAATATTTCCAAAAGTCATGTGTTCCTTCTCAGCTCCTTGCCAGAGAAGCACTGAACTATGTCCACCTGGGAATATCTTCACTCTTACCATGGCATCAGTCCCCACAGAGCTTGAATAAAACAGACCTCCTCCTGTGTTGGCTTAGTGGATGTAGATGCTCCTCAAGACTTGTCTGCTGTATTGATTTATAGGGATTCATCCTCTCCACAAAAATTAGGTGCCTGCATTTGTTTTCATCATCTGAGAAAGCATGAGATATACTTAAAGCAAAATGAAGTTTTATCCTCGTGAAGCAAGCCTTTTAGTCATTAAATAAGTTGCACTTTTATAAAAGAAACACACACAATCAATAAAATACAGATATAAAATATATCCAACACAAGTCTCGTGTCCAGTTCCTCCCATGGTAATTTTCTTTCTCTCAAAGACTCCCTTCTAGAATGGAGTCCCATACTTTGCTTTCCCTTTCTCCTTTACACCTGGGCATCTGGTAGCTTCTCAGTTTAAAGGAAATTCCAGAGCATTTATCAAGTAACCTTTTCTTTGTGAATCTAGGGGACTTCGTTTCGTGGCATTGCCAGTAGCTACTTGGCATAGGGAAGAATGGCAAAGGCGCACTCGGGCTATCTGATGGCACAACACTGATGGGTAGATCAGGCCCCGGTTTGTTAATTCTCCTGCCTCCTTGCCTTTGCTTGCAGGCTTTAAAATGAACTGCACTCATAAGTGAACATGGTCACATTCTGTAGAACACATACCATATATGATCTGTTTTTGTTGGTTCAGGCTTCTAATTTTCTACAGAGACTATCTATAGCAAAATACATCCTGCAAACTTTGACACTGTTGTGACAATCTTTCCTTTGGTATAATACCTTTCATTTTTTAATAAGTAGTTAATTGAAATTGTATAGAGTTTTCAGGAAAGAATGCACATTTTTAAGTACAGTAAAACATTAATAAAAAGTGATGCCTTTTCAAGAAAGGTTTTTATTTCCACGAACTAATATTCTTACTAGATTAAAAATCTTGGAAGAAATCCCCAAACATTTTTAGCACACTTACACACTGTTTTTGTTTTATATATGTATAATCATGCAATACAGATATTTATATATGCTAACACTACAGCACTAAGATGGTTCCAACAAACAGTTTGAAAGATCACACTCACCTCTTTTCTGTGGTGAGAACTGTGGGAGAATTCTGCTGATATTTTTTCATATACCTATATTAATGGAACCCATTTTTTCCTTTAAATGTTCATTACTGCTCTGTGTGTGGCATAAACAGATAAAAGCAGTCAAGTAGAACATATTACAAAATGAGACATTTTTGTGATAGACCTGGTTTCTGCTGAATTGAGGATCAGCCAAAAGCAGACAAACCAGAATAATTATTCATCCTGATTTTGCTGGATTTATTCATCAAAAGGGTGTCAGCCTTTTCTGTTTCCTGTAAAAAACCATATGTATTTATGTTGAAATAATGATACTGTGTTGGACTGGCTTACCATAACAGTCTGTATTACTTTCCTCATTCTACAAACTGATATTTAGTTCTCTGTCAGTGAATCCAATGAAAGATCCCAATGGAGAGCAATGGACTCCTTGGTTGTGAAGAGACTGCAGTCAGCGTTTCCAATAAGGTGCTAGAGCCAGAAAACCAGATGCCTCCACAGCAGGCCATCTCCCTGCCTTGTCACTTCTTTTTCTGTACCAAATATTCAGGTTTTTCTGTCTGCTCAGAAAGCAACAGTTGTCATTTCTTGCATTTCAACTTGCTATACAACTTCCATCTTTTGGGGTGTTTAAACATTGTCATATTGCTGCATCCTCCTTCCATCCACTCCAAACACTGCTGGTAGGAGTAGATTCGTGACTTGGCAGTCTGATTGCTCTCTTCCCTTTGCATTCTTGTATTAATTCTTTCCCCATTACTGTATCAAAAATAAACTTCTTATCTTTGTTTGTAAAATCCTACAGTGTTTATCTCCCTCCTATTCAATCTTCTAGCACACAGTGGTTTGCTTCCATCTTCCTCCATGCCCAAAATGCTTGATCTGACCCCCTTTTCTTAGTCTCACTCCAAGCACAAGCACCTTCCTGTCACTCCATCTACATCCTGAAAGCCACCACCTTAGTGTCTTTGAAGTAAGGATGTCATATTTCCAGCAATCATTCCTGCTCATCATTTCACATACTGTGATTTCTGTCTGCATTTTTTTCTGATTTGATTTTTCTGTTCTGCTCAGTTCCTACCTAATTTCAAAGCCTACAGTTTTTCTGGATCATATCCTAACAAATATATTGAATATGAGTGATTTAGTCAGCATTGTTTATTTTTTTAATTCTTTATGCTGTACCTACCACAACAACTGCTTGACTGGGACTCTGATGGTCCTCTTAAAAACCCCTCTTTTTAGGAATATAGGTACAGAAAAGACATAGAAAGTTCTCCAGAGTCGGACTTGTTTGGATAGTCAAGCTTGAATCTTGACCCTGTGCTTTGTGCAAGATAGATTATGCTCTCCCCTCATCAGCACACAAGATAAACAGGAGTAGAAATAAAATGGGTACACAACTGGCACACCATGGCATTGCCTGCAGTGGAGATACTGCTAGTTAGTGTACCTCGAGTGGTATTCACCCCTAGGAAGCTGAGGATTAACTCTGGGACCTGCAGAATCAAGGCTAGAAAAAGGGCTACGCAATACAGGAAAACATAAACCAGAGAGAAAACAATTTATACAATACACGTAGAGAGAAAAAGGAAAGCACAACTTAAAAATCAGTGCTATTTTGAAAGGAACAAACAAACTATCATTTACTTATTTCCTTTCCTAAAAAAACCCTCTTCCTCCCTTATTCCATTATTAAAAATAATATAAGCGTTGAAGGGACAGCTTAAGCCTTTTGAGTTTTCTATAACATCCTTCTTCAACTCTGTCTTTTTCCCATGGAGATAATAAAAAGTCTTGAAGTAAACAAAGCTCAAGCAGATCTCCTAAAAGTTTCAGTGAATCCTAACAAGCACATCAATTGGAGTATCAGTAATTATTTGATCATCTTTTGGTTTTATATTTCGTGCGTGGTTATTTTTGTTTTCCCCTTGATCTCCTGGGAAATGTCTTATAGCTGACTCTCCCTGGGTTCTCTGTTTACTCTGTGAGATGAATATTTACAGCTGGGTAAGGAGGTGCAATATCTGATGATCTAGTTCTGCATCCCTGAATGTCTCCTGCCTCCCAAGCAATCCTCATTTCTTCTCTATTTAAAATAAATCAAGAAATTAATTTCCTTGCCAGAATTGCTCTGAATTTTGCATGATAAAACCATAGCGGCTATGAAGGAATAAAGCATTTCTGGAATGTTGGCCTATTTTTAACTCTGTATATTTCAGTGGTCAAAGTTACGCAAGCATTTTCTAAAATAGTGCCACATGTCCTCATAGTGAAAGATGCATACCTTATGGTTTTATCATCAAATGCGGAAACAGCCCTAAACATCACAGTGAGACAGCTCTATGGGTGGTCTGAAACTCCTATCTTTCCTTCTTAGAGCAGAAAGGAAACTCAAGTATCGAGTCCTCACAGAAGAGACTAATGTGTGGCTAGAAGATCAGATAATCACGGGACAGTTTACACTGATAAGGTCATTAAACCTTGCTTTTCTTAGGTTCACACGCTTAACAATCTTTAATTAGCAATTTGGGATTTGAAGAAGTGGGTGGCCGGTTGATGAATCTTTTATTCATCTTTTCACAATCAATTTGATGATATGCTGTGGACATTGTAAAGCATTAGGATCGATGGATTTTCCTTCATTTGGAACTACATTAAACTATCCACTACAAAAGCTATGCCTGCAAAAGACAACAGCAGGAGCTTTTTTTTTTCTTGGAATGTGTGAAATCTATTGTTTGGTAATTGCTATTTTTAAGTTTGCAGTGTAGCATAGTGCAGTGTTCACCAACACTCTGCACATAAAGATTACAAGGTGATTCATCCTTTAGCCTGGATTTTTCCAAATGTAAATCTTTACCTGTAAAATGTATCCAGTCTAAAATACAGATGAAATTTGTCAAAATCTCAACATTTTCATTTAAGACTCATACTTTATGGGAGTTGTTAACTAAGGCCTTGTTCCCTCAGACTTCTCCTTTTCAATCTTTGGGCCTAATGTAACTTCATTAGCTTGACAGGACACTATGAAAGTACAACGAGTCTGCCAACTAAAAAATTCCCTAAAATCTGCTGGTCAAGGTCTGCTTTTAGATCAAACTAGCGTCCATGCACATGCTACTTAGGACACTTGCTGTGAATTTAGACTAACAAACCAAGCGGAATTTGATCTGAAGTGTACCCCAAAGTCAGAGGCACAGTGTCTGTATTACAGAAATATTAAGCGTTCTTCAGTGTAGGTCATAGGTTTCCTTCTCTCTTTTAACATTGAAGTATGCAAATGAGAAAAACTGTTGCAAATGCAAAATATTTGTAAAAACCAGGGGGAAAATGTTTTAGTTAAACTCCAAGCTCCATGATCTTTTCTTTTTCCATTTGAGTCAATGACATTCAAATTTTGAAAAAGTAAAACGTTAAACAAATCATACCTACTTTTGTACAGCAATGCTTTTTGATTTTTTGGACAATCAAGAAAACCAAAAGGCACAATCAGTTTTGCTTCTCCTTCCCACCTCCTTCCCTTGCTGGCGGTCTGACTAACACAACACCCTTGGTGATGGGCTGCAAATGCTGCAGGGCAAAGTAGCAAAAAATTTTTTTAAATAGCTCTAACTTACTGTTGTCTTCTAAAAATCTTGAAAATACTCCTACTAATGGAGCCTTTTGTAGACTTTCTCTCCGCTCCTACCAAAGCTTAAATTTTTGGTCTAAGTTCCTTGACAGTGACCCTTTTCAAACGCCCAAATAAAACATGTAACTTTATTTGCAGTTCCTGAGGCAACCACTGTAAATGGCAGTAACACAGAGAATTGCTGTAAGTTTACTGTTATGTCACTATGGTGTCCATATATAAAAGCAAACTACTGTTTTCTCTGGAGCTGCAATAAATACATTTTAAGGCACCCAGTTGCTAAGGGCGCTGATTGCTTTCAAGAAAGAACTTGGAAACACGTTTTGCTGGTGACTGGGAAGGGGCCCAGGCAGCCCCGCGTGTCCCTCCCCGGCGCCCAGCAGCACGCCCTGCCACGACTGCCTCTGCGCTGGCTGGCAGAAAAAGGGAAAGGGCTGGCCCCGTCCCCTGGGCCGGCCCCTCAGGTCCAGCAGTGGTGGGTAGGTGCTGGGGCATCGGGCCGGCTTGGCGGTGGGAGGCCCGTGAAGCCATCAGAGTCCCTGGACGGTCCCCCTCGCACAGTGTCACAGCTGCCAGGGGGTTATCAGCTCTGGTGACTTCTGCTCTCCCTGTTCAGCAAGAAGCTGAGCAATTTTGGGGACCAGCTCCCAGCTAGTCATGTGTATCCTTGGATGTGTGCGCTCTCAGGCCAGCTGTTGGGATCAGGAAAAAAAATCTGAGGGTGCTACTTAAAAATGAGGTGCTGCAAGGATTCCTGCTACCTTGCTAGCTCTCCTCTAGCGTGTTTTTTAATGGGATGTTTTCACAAAGATATTTTAAAGTGAAAAATTATTAACAAAATATTAGCTTTAATTCCAACACTTAGGCTCTTTTTAGATATGTAAACGGAGTAGCAAGAAGCCCTACTCGGGAAAGTCTTTGTGGTAAAGGATCCCTCCGTGGCACCAGGTATGTCTGCATCCGGCCCCATATGATACAAACCCTTCTCCTTCATAGCATTCGGTCTTCAGAGATGAGCTAAGGTGCAGAGCCAGAACTGTCTCTTCTCTGGCGACTCTTGATCCTGCAGACTGGCATTAGTTCAAACAATCTGCAGGTCACTTTTGCATTTGTTATATTTCCTTCCCAGCAACCCCCCGGTGGAGCAGTTTGTATGAGAGACCCTTCATTCGTGGAGGAAAGAGGGGAGAGGAAGTGCCAGCGCGCATTTATTGACAAGGAGCTCGGAGGGAGCCTCTTCCATTCTCCCATGGGAGAAGCCCTCAGAAGAGGCCACCTGTTTACTGTTTATGCAAATATTCTCAGGTCCTCATGGATAGAAGCGTACCGCCAGCACAGTACGCCTGTGTTTGCTGGTGCAATCTGGAGCAGAGGGCTCTGTATGTGTCGTACCTTTCCACAGTCAGACAGGTAGAACTCGCTTTCTCATTCTTTCTCTCTTCAGTCTAAACCTAGTCCCCAAAAATGCATTAATTGCCCTGATTTCTTTCCTGGGAAAATAAGAGATACTTTAGCCCCAGAATTCAGAAATTCTTAATGTTTGGCAGATGGCAGATTAAAAAAAAATCATGTGCCTAACTCACATCAAAATGTATTTCATGAGATGCAGTTTACCATCAAGATGTTGTTAATTATCTTTAAAAAAAAATCAAGCTAATAACTCACCGATATTTTCCTTACTTTTCACATTACGGTAAGGCAAGGGCTGGTGAGAGTAAGTAGCTATTCCCTTTCCATAAAATGTCCTCACAGATCTCAGAAGATGTGGACATATATTTACTCATGTTTACCTGAATATTGCTCCTGTCATACCAGTATGTAGTTTCCTGATGAAATTGAAGTATTTAAAGAAACATAAGTCACCTTCATTATAAAATACATCTTTCGATCTTCTATCTTTGCTTTTAATCGTACGGGTCTGCCCCTTCTAAAGCTTGACTTTGTAAGTACTGAAGCATTGTGGCACACTATCCCTTCACAGGTGGGGAGTTTTAAAGAGAAAATAGAAAATGATGGCAAAATTACATTATTTCTAGAATGTTCTACATCTACAAAAGAAACTGCCACAAAAATTAATGCTTGGAAATAAGAAAGTGATACCCCATAATTCCATCTGTTTATGTCCTTTTTTTCTAATTGGGCACCATTATTTTCCAAGGCCAGAATCCTGAGAGCCAGGTCACACTTTCCCATGTCTTCATCTTCCCGTGCTCACCTCCTTCTGCATAAAAGTGTCTCTAGGAAGACCCTCAAGCCCGTGGTCCAATAAGGCTGTACAGTGAAATAACAGTAAGTAATTTTCCCCAATCACACTGTGGTCGGCCACTACCCATTTGGAAGTAAACAGCCATTTCATTATCATAGAAACAAAGAATCATAGAATGGTTTGGGTTGGAAGGGATGTTAAAGATCACCTAGTTCAAACCCCCTGCCATGGGCAGGGACATCTCCCACTAGACCAGGTTGCTCAAAGCCCCATCCAGCCTGGCCTTGAACACTTCCAGGCATGGGGCATCCACAACTTCCCTCGACAATTTGTTTCAGTGCCTCACCACCCTCAGAGTGAAAATTTTTTTCCTAATATCTATTCTAAATCTATCACTACATCTCTTGTAAAAATTATCAGTAATTTCAATTAAAAAAATTCAAAAAGCTTACAATTCCTGCAATGGAAAACAACACAACTGAAGTTGCAAGTGATGGGATGCTTCTAAGCCATAAATTAGTGTACATAGATGCAGATCTGTATTTCTACAGGTGCTCTACATGTAAGTAAGAAATTTCTCTTTGCCCCTGAATGATAAAGTAGAGGACAATGCACAGCACCCTGATTATACAAAACCTTTTTACAACCCTAGCAGCCTTTCCAACAACCTCGCACCAGCTAAGTTTCTGGTCTATTTGGAAAGAACAAGACCGTATTTACGCTTTCACATCGTCTCAATTTTCTTTCAAAACCCAGCAGAAGGAAGAACATACAGCCACCTTACTGCTGTTACCATGGTTATGCTTCTGACTCACCTGTCAGAAGGGACATAATTCTGCTGTGTTTGCTCAGCCGGCTCTCCAGCCTCAGAGGTGAATTTGCTGAGCGCTCTGTGGACTCGGCCAGCCACGGCAAGGCCTTGCGAAATTAGTACAGTTGCTCCCACCCGGCTCGATCCAAAGTGCTGTGCAAAGTTTCAGTGAGGCTAAAATTTGTTCACCAACAACTGAAGCACTGAGGGCACAAAAAAGTGAATATTTATCACCACAGAACGCAGAAAAAGACACAAGGAGGTAAAGTCATGCTGAAGCGAGAAAGCAGAAGAAATTCAGGTCCTCACTAGGAGAATTGCATAAGCCTGTTCTTACCATTGAGCATAGATGTAAGTCGCAGTGGCTGGGATGAATGTAATTAATAGATGTAAAATGGGAGCATAATCCCTGTGACGGTGCTATGGTGAATATCAAGGCTACAGCTTACGCACTTGCAGCCTGTTTTAACAACGCAAGCAATCTCAGGATGCAAGGCAGAATTTCAAGAGCAATCAGTGCTCTAAAATATCGTGACTTCTGAACAACTTTTGGAACTCTTTTGGGAGGAGGAGAGGGCATTGGGTGAATGAAGCTGCTAACAGACCAAACAAAAGACTTCTGTGGCTTTTTCTTGTTTCCTTTCAAAATCTGAAGACAGTGAAAAAGAAACTTTTAGCTAACCACAAAAACATCGATCTTAGCTTCTTTCTCTCCAGCTTCACATTTTCTTAGCTTAATAAGAAGAAATTTTGAAAAAGTAACTTTTTTCTTTTTCTATTAAAAATTGAAAAATATGGGAAAATAAATTGTCTAAGTGAGCAGAATTTCAAGCAGTATTTTTCTATTATGCCTTTTTTGACTGAAAAAATACCCCTCTTGACTTGTTCTAGTGGGAAGCTAAGAGCAAGTTTGTGAAAGCACAAGCATGCAGAAAGGATGATAGTAAAATGCTTAAGGGATCAATATGGCAATCAATAGGTTCAGCATTTTTAGTGACATTCCAGGTAAGGGAATGCAAAAGAGAGAGAACCATTTTCTTGGGGCATGTACAATTTATACCAGGAATAGTCCCAGGAAAACTGAGAGGACTTCTAAAGATAACTTTTTAAATGAGTAAATGGTTTTGGTAAATGGACAATACGATTATTTATTCTGAGTTGAAAATGCTTTTGGCACAGGAAAATACACAGTAGGAACCCAGTGGCTGATTATTTGGATATCAAACATCTTATTCTGCAAAGACTGTTAGTGTTTCTTACAATGTCCAGATTCAGCAAGTCTGGCAAAATAAGACCTTATGTTAGACAGGCAGCATGTTAAAATTCAGCAGGTTAAATAACCATCCAAAGTAGAAATATAGATACATTTAGGTTTTAATTACAATTCTTTTTATTGCGTGTTTTCTTCTGCTGAGGCGTAAAGGAAATTTAGTTTGTGCTTTGACATTTGATAAGATGTCTCATGTCCAAAAGAGTTTGCTAAGGGATACAAGATTTCAGCTGAGCTACTACAGGCTTGACGGTATTATCAGTGAGCAACCCAAGGTAGAAAGTGTGTCTGCACTTCTTTTTAAATGAAAGAAGACCTAAGATCTAAGAAGAGTTACCAGAAGCACCTATTCTAAGAGTAAGGGGCAGCACGAAGAAATAGCAAATTCAAGACGCAGAAAAGGGTACAAAGAATGAGATTATTCTATCTGGAAGAATGCAGAGCAGAATACGCAAGCGGGAAAGAAAAGATATAGGCAGGTGTGAGATGACGAACACAGTCTCCTGAAGATAAAGTTAGGGCGTCTGAATGTTGTGATGTAATATTAAGCCAATGAAATGAGCTCATCTGAGAAGGGCAATTCTATTAAAAGAGCAAGATAAAACACAAAGTTGAAATAATTAAAGCACATTACTAGTAATTCAGAAACTTACCTGTTCACATTTTCCAAAATATAACCAGATCATGCGTTGCGGTAAAAAGGAAGCTTCTGCTAAAATGAAGGGGGAAACAGTGTCTTATAATATTTAACATAGATTTACAGAACGACTATGATGGGTGCTTATCAAAGATGAGTGTAGTTACAAAAGGCAAAGAGTCCCCTGGTAACCAGAAAATAATTCTTTTAGTATGTTTTTGGGGGCATAACTATAACATTACCAGGCACCTTATTGAATTTCTGTGAACTGGAAAGGGATTCCCAGTTATTTTTAAAAACTCTACCGCTGACACATAGTTTTCAGTGACATTACATGGGCTTAAAGTCTTGAGCTATAAATTTTTCTCACTCAGTGCAGTCATAATCTCCCAACAATGTAAAACATTAGCATTTAGCTATACCAAGTTAATCACTGTAAAACTGAGAAATGCAACGTAACTGAACTTCTGACAATTGCAGTGGTCATGAACATCTGATAATTGTGGATACCCAAATGTGAAACCCCTTAAACTCAAGACAACATTTCTGCCAGACAAGCCAGAATTAGGCACACCCTGAATGTGTCAATAGATGCTACGCTAAATCGCATGAACCAGGAAGCAATTTTCATTTTTGGTGTGCACTGTAAAGTTGCTTATATTTACAACACCACTTGTAGCATTTGCATTCCTACATTTTTCACATCCTTCTAAGGACTTCAGAATATTTTGCACATATTAATCAAATTTCATAATTTTTCAAGGAGGCATTAGCTCACTAGGGCATCAGCTGCCTACATTCTTCTTTTCAGGAGGATATTATTCTTTTCAGACTGTTGAATAATGGATCTACCCAAGCACTCATGAGATCTCAGTAAAACTCCAGTGAATTTCCATTGTATCTGGCCAGTCTTCAGGGTTTGGCAGGTTTTGTCATATGTTTAATAACCCTCACCTCTTGCAGGAACTGAAGAGACTGACCAGAGAGGATAACATTTGTATTAGAACTGTAAGTGAAATTTTTAACGTGTTCTTGCAAGCTGGTAAGTGTTCTTTTAAAGTGGACAAACCACCATCGAAAATTACAGGCAATAATCAGTTCCTCTGAGAGTTATTTGTTTAACTTGAGTTAACAGGTGTTCCCATAAGCAGGAGGGACTTTATTCCCTGTTTTGATTTATTATTCCCAGATTTAATACTCTGCATTTCTTCAGACTAAAATGTGTTGCGCACTGGCTGACCTTGTGCACAGAAAGGTCTTGCGTCCTCTAGATTAGGTGCAATTGTGCCCCATTATTTGATCTCCACCTTTGATCAACAGCTTGTTGTCAATTATTTATTTGTTATTGTTACACTGTTGAAATAATGGATTGGACAGCTATCCTTGAAGAGTTCTGAGTAAAAATACATGTAACACCAATATTCATCAAATTCAACACAGCTGGCAAAGAAGAAAAGCTCACTACGCACAAATCACCTCTGGTAGAGAAGTCCAAGTTTTCAAAAGAAAATTACCATAGCTAGGGTAAATGTTGCAGCTGCATTTACACGTCAGCATAAAACTGGGCCTGCAAAAGGAGAGAACGAGGCTGCAAACCGGGTGATGTTACTTTGTCTGGCATTCAGCTGCTGACGCTATGAGCTACATCTTTGTTCCTGGAGGGGCTTCACTATAAAGCTCGTCCAAAACAAGGTTTTACTTACACAGACACACTTATGCCCGAACTCCTGGAAATGGCTTCGTGTCCACATCCTAAGGCAGCAACGGGGAACAAAGGGAAGAGGGCTTTTCTCTAAAGAAGGCCTCAAATGAATATAGCAGCAGATAAATTGTTCTCTTGCAAAAGTCTTGGCCTCTAGAAAGTACAGTGATGAATAACTGCCAACACCAGCACCACCTATATGTAACGCAAGAAGTTAGGAGACAGTTTCTTAGTGATCCTGGTACACTCTGCTTAAGCTGCTGCCTTTCTCAAGTGTGGGTGTTCCTGATTCTCTTGTTTATACACATAATATTTAGGAAAGCTGTGTCTTCCCAAGGGTCCAATTTCAGTAACAGGGGTCAATGGTGATTGAAGTCAATGGGATTTCAAAATATGCTTAAAGATAAACACATGCTTTGGTACATTGCTCAATCAGAGCCAGAATGAATGGTGTTGTTCAGCATTTCTAATCAATAAGCTCTCATGGTTTTGAGACGTATAATATCTGATTATGGTCTTTATCTGCTCTCTGCCTTAAGAGTCTGTAAAACTCCTTCTATTTGTCCTTTTGTTTTAAGGGTAAGTTTTTAGTTGAAAGCCTGATCTGCTGATCTGAGAAAATATTCTGAGATATTTAATAGCCAAAATTGAATATCCACTCTATTTTATTTACAGCTCACATTTGGCCTTTCAAAGTCCTCATTTCCAGAACCTCTCGCATTTTCTGCTCCATGAATTCTTAATGAGTTCCAGTTGAAAGTGCTACAGATCCACATTTGGATCATAAAACCCCCCTGAAAGGTACCGTATGGCTTCCCCCAAGCCCCCGCTCTGCCCCGCTGCTCTAGCCTCCCCCCCTTTTTGCTAAATGTTGGCAATTTCACCAGCAGTCGGGCCGACCCACTATGTTTTAAAATCCTTTTAATCCTCTTTATAGTAACAGAAACATTTGAGACTGATCTTTGAAGGCTTTGTACAGTGCAGAACACCTGCGGCTTAATGTGCCGCGCTAGCAAACACCCCGCATGAGTCTAATGCGGTCTGGCATGTCAGAGCACTGCCGCGCAACACCGCCGCAATAATGAGGCCGTACCTTCACCTTAGGACCCTTACCTTCACCGCTAAATCCGCTTTATTGAATGGCATACCAGCCCAATCACTGAATGCATCTCACAGGTGTCACTAAAAATTCTTCACCGTGTTGACGGGAAGCCGAATGCACTGATGCCCCTTCTACACCGCGTGGTCTGCTGCTTGGTCCAGCGCCCAGCTGTCTGTCTTTCTGCTCTGCACCCGGAGATGTGAGAGCCTGGCTAACCTGAAATACAGGGTTAGGTCCAGGCTTCCATCTGCGCTCGTAAAAATATCCTCACTAACAACCTGAAGCACCTGTGACTTCAGACATTACTCCAANAAAAAAAAAAAAAAAAAAATGTTTGCAAACACGCAGATGGAATGAATTTGGTAAGAAGTAATGGTTCCAGAAACTTTTAAAGCCTTTTAGGAAATGTTACTACAAGAGATGTCATCTATTTCCTTATCTTTCTCTGTTGTCTTTGAGATGTTCACCTTCCGTATTTTATCTCTACATACATCTTTTCTTTTAGAAGGACTCTGATGTACCAAAATGTGAATTTACTAATGTGAATTTACTGAAGTGTTAGCTCAGAAACTGCTCTGAGAAGTAGATAAGGAGAGAGAGCCAAGACATGAAGAAAAGCAACTTGTGCTGAAAGACGTAACCCACAATTGCATGAGGAAATCCACTCTGGTATCTTATAGCCAATAAAGAAGGTAATTTAGTGCAGAGGACAGGCAAGGAGGCCACACAGGCATTTGTGAAGACTAAAAGCTCACACAGGAGGCCGGAGAGCAGGAGCTGCACATCACTCGCTCTGGATTCCTGAGTTTTCTCTGACTGCTTTAATGAGCGCAACCAATAGGCTGCTCTGACACATACTTCTCCANTTTTTTTTTTTTTTTTTACTTCCTGGGAATACTATAAAGTGCAATTAATCATTAGTGTACATAAAATGCTTTGAGATCCCCAAGGGCACGGACCACAGAAGCGCAAAATGCAGCCATGACGAAGGCTACTAGCACTGGGTTGGATCCTGAGATGGTAGGAACTGGTGGGGCATGGGTCACGTAGAGGAAGGGAATAAAAAAGGTTTGCCTGTTTTATGTACTGCTGACAAGCATGATACTAGTTATCCTAGGGAGAGCAAATGTACATCACATAGGAAGGCAATAAAGAATTTCGGCTGGTTGTCAGCGTTCCCTCCACCTTCCCTCCTCAGCTTTGAATAATGTAGGAGTCAAATGTTCCTAAACTGATAACGGCTCACCCCGAAAATTAATTTTCATTACAAACTGAGTCTGCTTAGAAGATGATTTTATTAATTGAGAAACAGCTATAAAATGCCAATGGTATTTGACCTCCTAAATTCCTGGTTCACCAACACGTGATTAATAATAAATAACAATTTAATTCATAAAGTACTCTTAAACTACCACTAAAATGTTTTAATGAATCTTTACTGGCTTGAAACTACCTTTGAACACAAAATATTAAGCAGCTTGAAATAAAATGGAAAAGTAATAAAGTATCAGGCTACATTTTGCTTTTATTTACACTGGTGAAAATACGGATTTGCACTTCTAATCCACTTTTATGTAAACCTACCATGTTTTTTTCCCCTGGATTTTTTTCTTGGAAGAAAAAAGTGCTGTAATTTTGCTGGTTCAGCCAAGTAAATTCCCACCAAAACCAACCTAGGGGTGACAAAAAAATAGGGTTAAGTCTACATTTTTCTGGGCACTCTAGAAAGATTTTACGTCTCTGGTGACTTGCACCAGTAAATGCGTTTCCAGGAAATAGGGTGGTCTGCTCACTGCCGAGCCTCTGCGCTCCTCTGCCAAAGGGTGTGACACTCTTTGGAGCGACCATGGCTTCCACTGGAAAAAGTTTTTTAAGATTATACGTTTGGGATTTTCAAAGATCATCCAGCAAAGCGCGCATCCAAACTTTTCCGGTTCCAAACTGCAAGGTGGCCCTGAGTTCGTCTTTAAGAAAAGGAGCTGAAATGCTGATATCATGCAATTTCTCACTGGTTTCATCAGCTGCCAGAAGTGCTTCAGATCATGCAGGTTTTGACTGAGAGATCTTTCCCTTTTGCTTTTCATTGGAGCTTTATGGTTATGTTCTTCACACACTTAGGGTTGAAATGCCTTTTTGTATTAACAGCTATATAGTGTAAGACCCAGAAACCCCTACGAAATTTCCAAACCAGATCTCAAAGCTTTTGTTTGGAAATTGCTTAAGACAAAGGTTCCTTTTTTGAGGAGCTCCTCCTCCAGATTTCCTTCTGACAAATGTAATTGCTGATGAAGCCCCCCCCCCTTTTTTTTTTTTTAGAGTTTTCAGCTCTAACTGAAACCATAAGCAGCAACCTGAGCCAGGCAAAGAGGAGCACCACTTCCAGCTGAGCCGGGATGAGGTGACTGTAGCTGCTCCATTCAGATGAGGCTTGTACCACCCTGTCCTTCTGCTCCTGTGTGTCTTATAGGCAATGCCGCAAAGGCATCGCCACGCTGAGTAATGACCAACACGCCGTTCAGTGAAATCTCAAAATCTCCTGCTTGCAAGCTATCCCGAGGAATGTGCACACGTGCTTATATAAATAAAGGGGTACTTTTGAAAGTATACCTTAGTGCCGAGCGATAGCTTTTACCGATTTTTTTCTGCAGTTGCTATGGAGTCTCTGCTGAATTGTACACCCTAGCGTTCGGGTCACTGGAGCTGCTGCCCCACACGAGTCCATCACCTCAAAGAGCTATTGTATTAAGTTGGCATCTGTGAATGGCAGAGAGAAAAGAGATGAAGATAGATTTATTTCACTGTGATTTTATTTCTCATATTTTCTCGCTGAAGTAGGACCTAAATGGCAGAACTTTGACTGGAAGGAAATGTGGTATCAAAGAACAGAAGTATAGAAATCAAAAAGCAACCATGTGCTCCTTTATGTTGAGTTCCGGTTCAGTTTAGGAAACAACCTGGAATATAGCAATGCAAATCATTAGCAGCACATCTCTCCTAATAATCTTAAATATGAAGCAAAATCTAGAGCCTTCCCAAATCTGGAGGAAATTCGGATCAGAGTCTAAATTTAGAAAACAGGTCCCTCCAGTGATGCAGAAATATACAATAGAAACATACTCTGTGGGATGAATAAAAATGTGTCAGACTCCTGCCTGATATTCAAGATCATGCACTAAGAAGCTCGGTAAAGTGTCTTGCCAATATTAAAAACAGAAAGATATGATTTACCTCTGTGTATTCCCTCACCATGCCATCTCATCCCTAGAAATTGAGGACACAAGAAAAAAGGGGTGAAAGGAATGTTTTCTCCACCCTTCCTCCTTGTTTCAGCTCTGAAAGCTGAAATTATGAGCTCTGAAAAGCTCATAATTTAACCAAATTTGTCTCTAACTGAAATTACTAGCCTTCCTTCCATATTCAGATAGTGTATGCTTGTTTAATGTAGTTCCTCTGAGTATCTGCCAACTTCCTAAGCTCCTTTCCTATAGACTTCTTTTTCTCCATCTGTAATTCCAAATGTGTTTATTTTACAAGTGGAAAAAAAATTCTTAATTGATCTAAGGAAAGGCAATCTTTTAGGTTAACAAAATTCTCATCTGTGCATATAAGAACATTTGTAGATATGTATCAAAACATAAGCATCAACCATCAAATGCAGGCAAGTTATCACATAGCTGATGTTATAGTGAATCCATATTATGTTCCTAACTAAGACCATGAGAAACATTCACAATAAAACCACACAGTACAAACATAGAAACTTAAATCATGCTCATTGAAAAAGTTTGCCAAGGTTCATGAATCTTTTGAACCAACCTGGGCCTATTTTGAAAAGAACACAAAACATGATTTTGTATTGAAACCAGGTGGGACTCAGAGGTTTTTGTTATTTGGGGTTCATTTGGACTTGAAACTTGAAGCTGAAATCAAAGGATGGAACCCAAAAGTCACCCAGCTGAAGAAAATCTTTCTGATACGACCAATGAGAAATCACAGATTTTTCTTTCTTTTTTTTAAGTGAAGCAATCAAGGCATGTATGCCATTAGACTGTGAATCATATGGTATGATTGCACACATATTTTTGGAGAGTGCTCTGAAGGAAGGCACAGTAGGGGAACATAGGTAGCTGACACGTCTTACCCATGAAGAGACTCCTTCTGTATCAGTGAAGGACATATGCCCTCCTGTTATATGCTGGATATAATCAAGACAGACAAGAATCTGAAAGTCCAAAATTCTGTATTGTCACCACCAGAGAGAATTATAAGCTGTCACTTGTGATAAAGAGAGAGAAGGAATAAAGATTTTGCCGTCCCTGTGAGATGCTGAGCGCTCAGTGTGTCCTAAAAGTAGGAGTCACTGGTGGCCATAAATCTGTAATAACATGATTGTGGGCTTGTACTGAATTATAGAAGGTACATAAACAAGGAACTGGTTTTGTCCAGTTGTCCAGGCCTCTAGACTTGTAGTTCAGAAGTCTTGACTCTGCTAGAAATGAACTCCCTTTGGTCTGACTTTTTCAGTCTACCAAATAGGTTTCATGATGCAAAGCAGATTTTGTAAGGTATTTAAAGATCTTTACAAGAAAACACAGTATAAAAGATAACATACAGTATAAAATAGAAAAAAAAAATAAAATATGCAATTCACAGTTGCTAAGGTAAATACTCACTTAGATGTTCTTCTTTTCTGGATAAGAGAAGGAAGAGGAACTTACAGGCAAATGTTTTTTGTCTTTCTTGATAGCCATGTGAGAACAGTGGGGTTTTTTTATAAAAAGTATGTGAACAACGAACAATCCACAACTCAGACAACATCTTCTGAAGTAGCTTCATTTCTGAAGGCAAACTAGTAGATGAACAGGGAGCTGACTGAAGAAGATCTGGAGTTTAAAACTATTTCCGCCAGAAATTATGTTTTTTCACCAGCTCCTACATTAAACAAGGAGAACTTTAAATATGTCTTGGAACAGTAACCGTTGCGCATTTTACAACACAAGAGAAGGCAAGGCCAAATTAAAGCCCACTAAATTTTCAGTACCATGAAACCCTAAAGCAAAGGCTCTGGGGAACAGTTCAGTTCATTGCCATGAAAGCAAACACATGAGAGAAAACTCTTTGGATCCTTTTCCTACCACACACAGCTTAAGACACATGAATGTGGGAAAGAATTTGATTGACTTTTTAAAAATGTTAATGACATGATTCTAGTGTTTGTAAAAGGTACTGGATTAAGATACGTCTGGAGATGGCAAGGACCTTGCCAGCCCAATTTTCCCACGTTGTCTCCTGGGTAGTTTGCAGGTCCCCCTAGCTAGCAGTAGTAAGCCAAATCCATTAAATTCATTTTAGAAAAAAGTTCAAAGAAGTACCAGGTGACCCATGTTCACCTTCACATCTCAATCTCTGCAGAGTTTGAAACAGGCTCAAATCAAAGGGTGTCCTTGCCTCCCGGTGTATTTATTTTTTCTTAGATATTAATTTCTGGATCTACAGTTCTCCAAAAATCTGTGTGTTCAGATCAGCAGCTCTGGTTCATGTCCACCTCTTTACACAGTGATCTTACTTGCTTAAAAGGATGAAAACAAAGAGCTTGCCAATATAAAATGATCAAAGCTGGTGGAAAACATTTGTTTCTAATATCATTTGTGAAGGGATTTCATCAGTCTCCCTCTATAGCTAGTAGAGATAAGAAGTTAGATAGGCGCTGTGTATTTAAATGGAAGTAACCAAATAGAAGTAATTAATACAGATAACAAGGTTAACTCTTACTGCATGGAGTCTGGCTTTGTGCTGAGCTGGTACACTGAAGTCAGAGGAATGACTTTGCATTTGCAGTTTTGCAGCTCTTAACATATGATGTGATCAAAGTGCTTTTCTATCCAAAAAGTGAATATTAGGGCAGCAGAATTGCATTTTCTCTGAGGGAGGTGACCTATGAGCAGTTTGGGGTTCCTTTATCACACCATGCCCTCCTGCCTAACCTGGGATCACTTGACAAGGAGATAAGAATGATAGGATCGCCCATAACGGTGATGTTGTGTCTCAACCCTCCCAGTTATCCAAGTACATTATCATCAAGCCCCGTGTGTATAAACATCTGAAGTGAGCACTCACAGGATTTGGTATCTGATTAGCATTAGCAGATGTGTAAGGAACTGAGGAAGTAACAACAGCGATTTTCACTTCCAGTACTCTGCTCATCTGCCTCCTGAGCTGCTTTCTTACTGTTTCAAGTAGTTTCCACCCCCTCTTCTCCAAGGCATTTTTTTCCCCACCTTTTTTCTCCCTCCTTCCTTGTACCAAATGGGGAACGGCTATGTGGCTGAGCTCTGCCTGAGAGGCAAGGTGCGGGAACCAGCGGCCAGCAGCAGAGGACAGAAACTTTAGAGGGAAATAAAAAGGTAATCCCGTAAATTGATTACAGTTTACTGAGCCCTTCTCATAGTCCAGAAAACAAATGAAAAGGGTCAGTTTAGAAACCTCATTATTTTAAGCCAGTCTTGTGAAGGCTTGATTAATTTTTTCACATTTGGTATTAGCAATGCTGCCAGTGCAACGGTAACAGCTCCCAGCTGTTCTTGCCACCCCGCTTTCCAAATTGGAGGGTGACTTTGTGGGGGAGAGTGGGTTTTGTTGTTGTTTTTTTTTTTTTTAAATAACAATGATTTCCCATGCTCACAAACAAGACCAACGGCTCCCCCACAACAACAGGCACGAGTCTTCACTCACACGTACTGCACAGTACTGAGAAGAGGAAAGTTCAGGACAGTGATTCTGTTTGCTGGACAACAAAAGTACTAACAAACTGGACAAAGAGCACAGAAGGATTAAAGAAAAAGCCTCTGATTCAAAGCAAATATTTTTATTTGAATTTTCAAATGAATGTACTTTTACTGCATTCCTTCCCTTCTGGGCTCACTTTCCATAAACATGCTAGTGAATGAACTTTATAAACAGGAATACTTGCTAAAAGCTAATTTTAGAGACTGAGTTTTCAACAGTTCTCCAAAACCAAATTCCAAACCAAACTCTAATAAGAATTTTACACTTGGCGATACAATTTGGGCACACTTGGCCCACCTAAGACCACTACTGTTGACCCAGCTACAGCAAGTGCCATCCCCAGCCTCCTCCCCATCCCTGCTCCCTGCCACCGCCGCTGCTAAAGGAGACTCTCCCAAGCTCCAAGCCCTGGCAGTGCAGCTCTGCCTCCCTTTGCTCTACAGCTCAGCTCTGCAAAATGATCAGGGTTTAAAGAATAATGTGAAACTTATTATGGTTTGGCATTTTTTATAACTGAAATGCATAGGACCAGGGCAGAGACTAAAGAAATTCCTAATTAATTATTTAACCTAGCAGATCCAATAGGACAGTGACTTCTGGCAGAAGGGAAGGGACAAGCAGCCAGGAACGGCCGGGGAGCGGTAACGCTTAGCACAGGTCAGCAGCGCTCTGTCTGACTTTGTCTGATTGCAGGCTTAGAAATAAGAAGTTCTCGGTGAGTAGTACAAGCCATTTCACTGGGGAGCACAGCTAAAACCATCAAACAAACCGTGCAGCACTGCGCAAAATGAGTTTTTCCCTAATGGGCTGCTTTCCAAATAGACCCAAAATGTTTTTGCAAAGAAACACGTGAAGAATATAAAACACAATAAGGGTAATCGTGAACATAAAAGCATCAATGCCAGCAGATAAATTGCTGTCAATTAGTTGTCTAACCCTAAAGAGAAGTTGCTTCAATCACCTCTCATGGGTTGCTGCATCAACTGTTCTCCATTTCCACAACAAGTAGATAAATGGCCAACTGGTGAAAATCTGTGCACACCTTACTGTCCCCAAACAATCAAGAAGCACTATATCTTCTGTTCTACTTCAGGCCTGTCCCTAATAAGGTTAAAAATGAATCTACCATAAGGTATAGAGACATCGAGCAATACAAAAAATATGAAAGCAACACAAGAGGTTTGCAATGAAACCACAACTGTGAGAAAAATCAGAGTTAAAGGAAGCAAAATCCCAGCTCTGCTTCTAACTCACTGTGTGGTCTTGGGCAAGCCACAAAGGGCTATATTTTGAACATCTTACTCACACTAGTAACCAGCTCCTTACGAAGCAGTTCTGCTTAACGTTGCAGTCCATGAAACTTGCACTTGAACTATGGAAACAGCCTGAACATGAGTCTACTTACGTGTCGACAAGTTTTGCAGTTTGCTCCTGGAGCTCTCTTTGCCTCCATCTATCCATAAAAAGCAGATAAAAGCTCCTACCGCCATGAGAATGGTATTGCTGGGATTCAGTCTAATTAGTTAACGTTTGCACAGCTCTTGGAAAATACAAAGTGCAAAGTAAGTGCTGTGCAGCTGGAGCAGATGTAGTTTAAACCTAATCTCCCAGCTTTGACTTCGCAGACTTTTTGAGTAGCTGCAGAGTAGAGCAGCGTGTGTGTGTAAAGAGAATAAAGGACTGTCAGGATCTCCTCTCTACTATGAGCGAAGCCTCTATGAAAGAACGCAGCACATGCTATTTTAACTTGTATTTCTGTTTCCCTGCCGTGTTATCAAAAGAGTGGCCTGCCACAAGCCACAGACATCGCTCTACAAATCTTTTAGTGTGCTGGGAAGTCCCAGAGATAACTGCGCACCACATCACCATTATTACATAGTGTGGGTCCAACAGCAGTACATTTCACATATTCCAAATCTTTTCCATACATTTGGCACTGTCATACCTCAGTCCCCTAGATTTTGCTCCACCTTTCTTGTTTCCCTAATACGGTTAATGCTGCCCAGCTGTTTGCAGTCAGCTTTAAATACTATAACTAAATTAGCATTCCTGCTGAAGCTTATTCCCTGAGTATATATTCTCTACATTACTGATGTTCTCCATGCATTTCTTGACATTCAAGTATGGCTTCACTTTTATTTGCACAGTGTTATGTTTCAAAAAATAACACTCATTTGAAAAAAGGAGAGATGGGCCTGGAGAAAAACTCTGAATCCGAACAGTCCCTGGGTGCTGGAGAAGTTTGCATCCAGGCTGGATTAGAAATGTGCGAGTAAACCTCATCGCTCGTCAGATTCCCTGTCCTTGTGTTAAACTCTGTGTTCTTACAGCATGTGTGCCCTAGTAATCGCAAATCAAGACCCTCCCTAATGATAAATTCGGGGGCTAAGCTCAACGGCAATTACTTAAAACAGCAATTACATGTTTAAACTCCAGGGTTGAAATTCTGTCAGGCACTGCTTACACCCCAGCAACGCATTTAGGCATCTTTAAATGAACCTTGTTTTTCACGGGGTGGAGAGACGCCCCGGAGTTAGTGAGTTTTTACTGGTGCCCTGTGCAAGCTGCAGAGCTCCAGCACCAGGACCACGTGCTGGGGGTGCTGGGGGCGCCACTCCACGGCCGTCCCCGCGGCCATGCTGTACCTGTGCTGTGGCTTTCTCCCCCAGAGACAGACCCTCCAGGGCCCTTAGGATCTCTTTTCACCCTGGTTTCTCATTAGGCCCCTCTAAAGTGGGATGCTAGCTTGGGTTGCTGGTTCAGAATCTTCAGGATTGAGTCCTAGAGAAAATACATGTTTTGATAATACCGTGGTATCAGAATGTATGATTTTCTTGGAAAGTGGCAATTTAAATGTCTCAGTATTTAATGCGGCCCTACCTGGATTTCCAAATCTCAAAAAAATAAATCATTTTTTATTATTCATCCTCCATGCAGTCCTTCTGCCCCTGTAAATATCTGTCTTGTTTGAGCGTGGCTTACAGACATTTATTCAACAGGATTGTTCACCCCTCCTGTGCCTGGCTAATGTGAATTTCTTCCCTTCCTTGTTCATGATCATTTGTACAAAACAAATTTCCTCCCCTATTCCGTGTTCCAAACCTGAGCCAGTGGGTGAGCACGTTTCCCACCTCCCGCAGCGCCCGGGGACGGGGGCAGCGAGGTGAGTCAGCCCTGGGCACTCCTGGGAAGGTCTGAACCCCTCTCTGAGAAACAACCGGCTTAACGAAGGGGCAGGCAGGAGGGAATTAAAAATGCATCTGCACAAAACAAGCCAGTCCCCAGCAAGCTCCCGCTGGCAGACTGCGCACTGGCCTCCGATTCAGCGGGATATTTAAGTGGAGGGTAACTAATGATTTCACTGATGGAGAGAGGAGTCCGTGGGTGCCGAGAGTTCACTGCGTGCTGAAATCATTTGTTCAGTCAAGTTTCAAAGGCCTCCTCTGTCATCTGCGGCATTAAGGGTCAGATTATTAATTTAATGGAGTGGTTGTGCTATGCAAGGAAGTGGAAAAAATCCGCTTCCACCTTGGCCAGAGCAGTAAAGCCCGGAGCAGCTTTACATGGTATTTCATCGCTTAGCCCCTGCAGGAAGCAGAATCGTGTCCCTGCTGCTCCTCACCCCGAGAAATGTCAGTGTCAGTCCTGGCACGATCCTTCCTCTGCTTTTTGCCAGTAGGAAATCACTGATTGCAGCAGACCTCTTGATTATCCGTTGCTGATCCCAGCGCAGCCTGCTCTCACAAGCCGTTGGTGGATCCAATACATCAGGAGCGCATAGCACTAAATGTGCACATTTGGGTTTCACGTATTTAATTCCAGGTTATTTTTGAGGATCTTTAAGCGGGGGAAGGGCTGGATAATTATATAGTGGGGTGTGTGGGTTGTGTGTGGGGGGAAGGTTAATACTAATTTCATAGGAGAGAGATACTTGGAAAGCAATGGTACTGAAAGAGACCTAATGGACATTAAATTAGATATGAAATTTCCATCTGCTAAAATGGCAAAAAGCCTCATGCAAATATGGGATGCATTTACAGACAATTCATGTCACAGGCCAAAAAAAAGGAAACTTTCTTTCTTTAAATGGCAAAGTACCAACAATGGCATAATACCTAGAATGCTACAGTCAGCTCTTGACATTACCGTGTTCAGAGAGTTCAGCGAAAATTAACAGAAATGAAGGAAGGCTGGAAGAGGAGGTCTATAAAAAGTGTTAAGTGACTGTGCGTGTGTGCAGGAGAAGGACACAGTCATTCATTCACGCATCGGCCCTGGAGCACAGCCCAGAGAGAGTCCAACATAACCCAGGCTGCTTTAAGCTTGTGTGAACTGGGCCCATCAAAATGGATGCATCTCCAATCTCAGAGAGAAATTAATCCAAAGGTGGGGAGTCCTCCTCCACAAAACTGAGCAGGAGTAGAGCTAGATGAAAAATGGAGCTTTTTCCACAGAAAATATTGAGAAAATGGAGCTATTTTTTAAAGTGTTTCCAGGAAACTGTATTCCAGCCTCCCTGTATAGAAGAGGAATCCAGAGATTTGCTCTGAAGATAGAGTGCTGAATTCATTGACCACAAACATTTGATGCGTGCAACTTTAATTACAACTTTCCAAAATAAAAAAAAAAATGCCCAAAAATTCCAGGAAAATAATCTATTCTTTTATCTTTTATCACATTTAAACATAACCCATACCTCAATTTCTTTCTGTGTTTGCACCTACCACAGTATCATGTCCCTGCATGTTTTTTTCTGCTCCTTTCTGCCTCCCAATGAAATGGGTAATTCACAAGTACATAGTGCCCTGCAGCAAGGAATCCAAAATGTCCAAGTCAGCTTTGTCATGAATCTTGTCCTCACTTGACCTACAGGTTTAACTGGTGTAGATATTTAAGTATAATCCAGTATTAGCATAATATGGGTGGTAGTTAGTCTTGTGTTTGAAGGAAGGATTATATGCCCTGGCCTCTTTCCTTGTGGCTATCCCTCTGGTGAAGCGTAGTGGCACAGGGATGTTTCCACTACTGTATATCCCAGCTTAGGAGGACTCTAGCAGAAACACAAGATAAAGGCATTTCTGCTATTATTTTATACTTAAATACAGACTCTTAAGGCACAGGCAAACACAGTGCCAAAGGTGCTTTGGAGGCGAGGACATCTGGCTTCAAACTATTTTTGTACCTAGCATTTCAATCCGAAACTGAAGGATATGACGCCCATTCTGACGAAATTTGCACTTGACCTACTAATTATGAAAGTTATCACAGGATGTGCTGCTCACTAATAGGAAATAATAAATAACCATATCAACACAAAACTGTTTCCTGTACTGCTAATTGCAGAAGAGAAACTCTTTCCAGTTAAAGGAAATACTCTATTCAAAGAGCATTAACATTTCTGGCCTAATTGAGAAAATGATTCACTCAGTTGGGTCAGGAAATGAAGTCCCTGTCCCTTGAAGGGACAGGGAAACGGGCTGTAGAGATGCTTCTGAGGTGGAGTCCTCACACTATGGGCGACCAAACCTAACAAGCAGGATTTCCTCGGTGACCTGGCAGGGATCGGGAGGAACCTGCAGAAATGCTGAATGGGTTCTGACATTAAAATATGGATAGAGAGGAAAAACATACTAAAACAAGTTCATGGAAAGGAATCATCATGGAATTAGCATGCAACATCTTTGAAATCCCTGAGAAGAATAAAAGCATTTTGAGGAGATAATTTAAAAGAAGAAGACTCTCTGGGTCAAAATTAGCTATAGATGAAAACACACAGAGTTGTTGGTGTAGCAAAGAACAGAAATTGGCGTAACTTTTTCTGCTCCAACAAAACTTCCAGAGGCTTGGAGTAGCTGAGCTGTCAAATTCCCCAGGGTTGTAGAGTGTGGAAGGAAATGGCCAAGAAGATCTGCCAAGGAATGAATCCATCACTATTGCCCATTCCCCATACTCCCTGTTCTCACATCACAAGTCATTGGAGAATGGCTTGCTGTACATTTTATTTCAGCCAGTTCCCATGTGAGTGGATAAAATGATCTGGTTTTCCAGTGATGCTTCCAGGTTTTTGAGGAGTTGTACTGAAATCAGGATATTGTCCTGCAGAGTTTGGGAAGGACGCTGGAAGGAAGAGAATAAAGGGTAAGCTCCCGCCAACCAAAAACGTGGGCCCCCAACTCATTATTTCCTATGTTCTTTCCTTCGTTGTTCATCCAGTCGTATCATCCCACTGTGTCATCCTGTGACATGTGTTTCACATCCCATCCCTTCCAGATCTAAACTTTTTTCATTCTTCTTCTATTTCTTTCTACCCTGTCTTTCTTCCAGCAAATAGCCACCCTACATGGGCTGAGCAAATGCACTCACACTGAGTGTCCTTAGAAAGGCTTCCAGGGTTGGCTTCCAAACTCTGATCACCCTCCCAGCTCAGAATTGATGTTGAAAGACTTGCATAAATACACACCCTGCGTCTGTTCCCCTGTTCTGTTCTTCATCCTGGTGTGAATTAGGGAAAGTTCTACTAACATCAGCTCTGTTACACTGGTAGAAAAATGACATGGCTGAGTGCAGAATCAGGTCCATCCATTTTCTTCTTTCCAAATGAAATGATGTAATTTGTTTGCCTTCTTAAAATGAAATGGTCTTTCAGAGATTTTTTTCCTCTGGATATCACATGGGTCTTCCATTAATAATAACAATAGCTACAAGAACAGACTAATTAAAGCACATGGACTTCTTAGGGTTCTTTTATTATTGCTTTCAATATTCACTGTTGAAAGAAATGTGAATAGCATGAAAATATCTCAAAATATTACTTCACAAAGATTGATTCAAGTTGCTGCTCAGAAGATACTGCACCATATGGAAAATGTAACTGAGTAGCTGACAATTTTGTTTAGTTTAAACAAGGGTAGGTAAGATCTGATAATGCATGGGATCATTTTGGCACACAGTACAGCTCTCCCAGACCCATTGCATTATGCCTATCATCAAGTTAGTTCATCTAACAGCACAAAGTGGAACACCCTGACCCTTCTTATCCCTGTTAATCACTTTTAAGTAAATAATACCTCTTTGGAGAATAGTGATTCATATGCTGCAACAAAAGATACGGTCAAGCTGTGAACTGGTCTTCCTGCAATGATAGGTAAAGTCAGGGAGCAAAGATAAGGAAGGATTTTGTCAGACTATTATCATTACTTCACTTTTTAATTGCCTATAAAAGTTTTTTAAAGCAGCAGGACCACATCGAAGAACACAATCCTTTCTGTTTTCTTTCAAGACAGCTTCTAAACAGCTGTTCTGCTTCGCTCCCATCGTCACCTATTTAATTTTAAGATAAGGGATCCTTAGGAATCATTTCCTCTGTGAGCAGCTAGGAAAGGTTATATATCTCTAAAATGTCCTGTGCTATTTCCTTTAAAAAAGTCAGACCAATTCTTGGTTTCCTGAGGCATTGTTATAGCTCTGATCATGCAGGGCAAAAGCTGAGCAAGATGTTGAGGAGCCTTGCAGTTCAGACATTTACTTCTCTGCTTTCCTTTCTGCTTTCCTTTCCCAGGACCCAACCCTGCTCGATACCGATATGCTCCTGCATCACCACAGCCTGCGATAGGTAGGATCAGGCTTTTGCTGAGCTGCTCCTGGCAGGATTTTGGAGAGCCAGGGAGTTANTTTTGGAGAGCCGGGGAGTTAGCTGTCACTCCCTCTCTTGTGATATTGAAGCTCTTCACTGGGATACGGAGATGAGGTGTACCTCTAACACACCCATTAAGCTGGCAGATGTGGAGATCCCCCTTATGCACCCAGAAGGGTTGTCCACACGGCAGAGGACAAAACAGCGCAGAATCACTGAGCTACCTTGGCACTGAGCTGTCATGCACCGTGTGGCCAAGTAGAGACACTTGCTCAGGTCCTCAAGTCGGGACAGCAGTGCTCGCACACCACAGTTCCAGGGCAGGTGACCCATACAGCTATATGACTAAAATCTTGCCGCCCCGGTGCTTTATACTAATGCCTATTCCTGTTGTGGATAAAAAGCCAAGATTTCACTCCACAAAATGTTTAAGTCAGTTACCCAAACTGCTTAGTAACCGGAGTCAGTTTGTTCGCGTAAAGATGGATGATGTGTGCAAGACAGGTACTTTGCAATGGACAGGTCAGGAAGCTCCACTTTATATGTTAGACAGATACATTAAAAGTTTAATTTCTCAATCCATTTAAAGGAAACACATCATGTTTCATGGAACAGTGACTGTATGCTTTTGTCCTTTTATTCATGAGATCCCATAAGTAAAGACCGTGCTGGAGCAGACCTGGCTGTGGATTTGATTTTGTTTTGATTTGCTCTCTCACGTTTTGCTGAGTTTGGGGAAAGACTGGCACAGTATTTGACTTGCCTTCACAACAAGTAGGTTCCATATATCGTGACATTTAACACATTTGGATGCTTTTATTCCATCATTTCGCTAAGTACTTAAATCATGGTGCCCATTGTTAGTTTTTGTCAAAGATTACGTCTAACGAGTCTGCTCAGCAGACAGCAAGAGGTCAAATGCCCATCTGGTATAAATCAACAGTACCCCACTGATGTCCACAAAGTCAGTGGAGTTGTGCCAGTTTGGGCCAGCTATCTGGGCTCAGGGTTTGTGCTGGACCATGTCAAGTCTTTTGAGGTGTTTGCAGTTGACTTGAACACATTTATCTTCAACACCTCAGTTAGAGAGCACTGATAATCTCTAGAAGCAGACCTTGAACGCTTTATTTCCTGAGAAAATGATGCTGGGTAAGAGTGTGACTTTCGTAAGGTCTGGGAAACATATGTAAACTCCTTTGGCACAGAACCAGTTCTTTGTAAGGAACTAAAGCTGAATGAAAATTTTCTCAGTAAGAAACATTATTCTCCTNCATTATTCTCGAATGGAAGTTTTCTGCAGATGCCCATATTCCCTTTTTTATCTCTTTACTTGCCATGATATACATAGAGCAGTACTGTAAGTTTCTCTTTTGTTTTTTTTTTAATTCTCAACTATCTAAAAAATTTCATCTCCCTACTTATTTTATGTATTTTAAGCATTCATCAGGCCTACCCAGAGCTTGAAATAGTTATGGTTCTATTTACTGTAGGGTAGAGGGGGAAAAAAACAACAAAGAACCAAAATCTTGCTTTTACTAAGTGGGTGAAAAATTTTCTTATACACTGAAGATTTCTAACAGACAGATATTTAGCATAACTTTATACCCAAATGTAGAGCAAAAATGAGAGGTCTAGAAGGACTCCACAACAGGACTTTGGGCATTCTTTGAGTCTCCACAAGAAAATGAGGGAGCCTCATCTATAGCACAACAAAACCCCATGTGACAAATAATTCACTCACAGCATAGTATGAAACTGAATCTACTCCATGTTAAGTACCATAAACCAGGCAAATGAAAGAGTACAGTCCTATAAATTCATATACACATAGACAAGCACACACAAAACCGAGCTTGCTGGCTTACAGAATACTTTTTTGTTTCTTTAACTCATTTTTATGTAAACAAAGTAGAAAGTGCATACCCAATGCTTTACTGCTTGACACCATCACCATGCTCAAAGAAATTGTTTGAGTATCTTTGGAACAACTTTTCTTGTGTGTTTGTATCTCCTCACATACGGTCCTCTTCTATCTTCTGGAATTGCATAAAAAAACTAAATCAATACTTCTATAGGCATGCAACATTTTACTTCCAAAAAGATGTCGTAAATAGTTTAGTGTCAGAGTACGAGCTTAAAAAATAACAAAAGAACATGGTTTTGAAGTTTTGATCTTATCATGACCTTTGAAACTTGCTGGGTGGTGAATTCATTAAAAAGATGCCAAAATACAAGCTCAAGGTCTCAAATTCATTTAGTGCTATAGACGCCTTCCATTCCAGGAGGAAATGCATCACTAACTGAATGTGCATCTCAAACACCAAACCAAACCATGCTGTGCTAATGGTAATTTCTTGAATATTGAATAGTTAACATTAAAATCCTGATTCAATGAAAACAATGTTTTTGAGAGATTCTACATTTTTTCCAGACTTTGTTTATGGCAATCAGGTTATGCAATATGTAATTCAGATCAGAATTTCCACTGCACACAACCAGTAACATGTGATGCAAATTAGGGGTGGGCAAACCTATTCAGATACAGACATGAACAAACTCGAACCTCAAACAAGAATTTACTCCAAGGTGCTCAAAATGTGCTTTCAGATTTGGAACGTTTATTCTTTCATTTTCAATCACTTTTATATTCCTTCATTCTGAACAGGCCAGCAAGCACAAGTGAATAAACATTGCAACACATGCTTTATTAGAAGACTCTTTCTATTTGTCTCTTTTCATGGCCAATACCATTGGTTCTGTCAGCAGTGCCAGTCTCAGTCCAGCATTCATTTCTTCTCCCATTTAGCACTTTCTTTTCCATTATCCCTGATTCCACACACTTAGTCCCCAAATTTTGTTAATTTACATCATCTTGAGACTCATCGACTAAAGAATTACACATATCCTTTTGTTTCCTTGCAAAATTCTGAACACTTCTGCACAATCCTAAACCCAAATCCCAAACAGGAACTTTTGTGACTATTGATTTAAATGCACAAACAAGAACTGCCCCAAACTCTGCAATGTTTAACAGGACCAGTACAGCATTCACTAGATACAAGAACAACGCAAGAAAAAGGGAAGCAAAGAAGAATGGAAAGAATACAGAGTATAAAGAGACCAAACCCTCTCACCTCTTCCCTTCACCCTAAAAACTGTGGTGTGAGTGAAGGGAAGGCAGTTGCGAATTTTTGCACACAAACTCTTGCTTTCTTTTGCCCTAATACTAGGAATTTTAGTCAAATTAAACAGTACTCGGACACATGAATTGATTGTTCAATTCTTAAGCCATTTTTTTTCACAGCTCTTGGTTGAACCAGCTGACTCCATAACAGGAGTTATTACAGAAGTTAAAACTTTGTGAAACCCTTTGAATACCTAGAACCAAAACCTTCCCTCTGCTTTGAGGGAGCTACTCCAGAATCTAAATGGGGAAAACTGGTCTAAGAATATTTAATACTCTCTGCCTGCAAAGAGTGACAGTGAAAGAAGATACTTTTCGGTAGCAAACCAAGATAAACACTGAGTCAGTGGTCATGTAGCTTAGGGAATGCCACGGGAGTATCCAGCATTCATGGAAACAAAACACATGGAGAATATCACAGCTCAAAGTACTGGTACCCCTTGCATCTCGACTGGGCGACGGGTAACTCCATGAACACCATCTCATTTCTCCTTAACTGCGCAGAACTGCATGTGCAGAAGTTCTTCCCTTCCAGGAAGAACTCTTTTCATCTGATTCCAGCTCTGTTGATCACTGGGCCCCAATGGGACAGTGCAGAAATTATACCGCATGTGGACAGATGAAACGGGTTAACCTGCTTCAAAGTAGAGCACTTACAGTTAGTCAAGTTTGGTGAGGGAGCACATGGGGAAGAACTGTACCCACAGTCAGGATGGAGCCTGAATGTGTTACCTGGGAAATATAAGTTTCTTTGTAGAAAATCAAAATCATCCTAGCCCAAGCAGCCAACACACCCACAACTGCAGAGCAATCACGCATTCCGATGCCCGTGACCAGAGGAATCACTCAGCATGAGAGCTCTGTGAAAAACTTTGATTGCCACAAACCTGGCAAAAAAACCACTTTTGCAATGCAGCAAGACATTTTTCACCCTTACCTCAATGTTCTGGTGAAAATGAAAGGCAATTTTTATTTGCTGTCTAAGGGTGAAGCTCTTTTCTGAACAGAAGGACTAACATTAAGCCCAGAAACAATGTAACTACGTAACTGAGTAGGCAGGAACTGGCTACTACTAAATTCTGCTATTTTGAAAGAAACAAGGCTTCAAAACTCCCATGAAATACGAATTTTAAAAAAGTTTGAAGTCAGTTGCGACATCTTATCTAAATAAAAAAGGACGTATTTCGTTTAAAAGTCGATCACTTAACTTTTTCATTTTTAATACAAAAAATGCTCGACTTTCATCGAGAGATCTCTTGGACACTATTGAAAGGCCTTGTTTTGTTTCTTTTTTCAAAATAGACATTTGTTAAAATTCATGTGCCTCAAACCAGGACAATATATTTAGCTTTAAACGAAAATTACATTCCTCTCTGAAAACTTATTTTGTTAAAAATTCTTATTAATGTTAATTTCCAAGAGCTGTACCTTGTTTTCCTTGAGCAAAAAGTTAATGTATTCAGCCCTGCTGGGGTTAGTTTCTGTGTTCCTGAACTGCAACAAAGTACTCTGGCTTATTTTATGTGCTGGGTAGTATATTAATATTGTTTTAATTTAGATGGAGCAGTATTTCATTCTTGGACTTCCTTCAAAATTGAAAAGTGTGTTTTTTAATCATTACTAATTATAGCACCTAGTCAATCATTTTGCTCATTTTCTCATTATGGTGTAATAGGAGACACAATCTATCATTATCTCCACTTCTGTAAATTTATAAGTCTGTTATTAGAAGTTCAAACACAATACCTTTACAAGTTGCATTATGTTAAATGTAAGTGCCTCTTCACACTCATTACAACAGAATATGATCCAAAATCCTGCATTTTAATTCTAAGGTCGAGAAATATCAATATATTTCTAAATGACTTATTCTAGATTTTAATCATATATTTTCACAATTTTATTCTTGTGCAGAACCTATTAACTTGCATTTAATTAATGCTGGCCTTTCAGACTGGCATGGAAAATCCACCATTTCTCTATAGGTTGTTTGAAAAGTTATCATCTTCATCGTTAAATTTGCGCATGCAGGGATAATTATGTTATTCATGCTTATTCAGAAAATTCATTTCTCTTTTTTACATATGATGTGTTTTCTTGTTGCCGTTTGTTTTCAGGTGGCTGGTGTAAATTGGGTTTTGCACATTCTGATAAAATTAAAGTTTGGGATGTAATATATATGAAAAGAAATATTTAAGCAATGTATGACAAAAGAAAACAAGATAAATGCTGCATCTTTGAAACGGGGGGAGACTGAACAATATTTCATAACTATTTTTTGAGAGCAGTTGGTTTAAATTTCCAAATAACTCTCATTTCAAAGGGACAGTATCAAAACACATGCAAAAAATAAAATTCTAAATAAGGCACAATAAATTATTTCACTGCTTAGGTATTGGATTTCAAAGGGAGAAGAGAGTATGCACAAGGATATTAGAGTGGACTATATTGTATCTTTGGGAATTGCTGTCAAATATTGATGAAAACAGAGAGACTGTCAGAGATCAGATAAAAGAAAGAAATGATTACATTTGGAAGAACAATGTGAAATGTGTGGCCAACAGAGATTTCAAATGTAAGCTAATAGCAATCCACCAAAGAACAAAGCTGGAGGAAGTCCCACATATTCCATTGCATTTACAGTCAGTTAGCATATGTAAAAATTTTATGGTGCATTTTTCCTCGTTTTGAAACTCACAAAGTACTCTGTTCAGTAGACCTGGCTGTGACACGTAGTCACAGTGCATTGACAAGCATCAACAGGACAGATGAAAAAATGACGGAAAAAATGACGAACACTGGTTTTAGCCATTTTGTCATAATTTGTGCTTATCATAACACCAACAAAACTTCTGACCTTTCAAGAATTTAATTGAGCTATGAAATGCGGGACACTTACTGTTTTTACATATTACACATATGCTCATGAAAACTGTTGTCCTTCAGATGCTATTTCCATGAGTCTCATGGTACCTGGATACAGGACAGTGAATGTCTTGATTTGAAATTTTTAGTCACAATATGAAACTAAAAGCCATGGTAGCAAGTTTTGTTAACACATTGCTTTCCCTGGAGTGACCATTCCTTTCCAGAAGAAAAGTATTTTAAACAGCCTCTATAAACCACAAATTTCCACTAAGGTAACTGCTGTTATCAGTGAACATTTTAAGAACCTGCAAATGAACATTTCCTAGGGCTACATAAGATGTATTTTCAAAATTTTTAAATTAGCATAACTAACTACAAAATAATTAATCATTAAATATGAAAGTAAGGAAGTATAAAGTCCCTCCATGCAGACAGACACAGGGAGTATTACCAGTCCCCTTACAAGAAAGGTAGTGTTTTCTGTAACAATATAGCACCGCAGATTTTACGCAGTTTTAATGCATTTTATGCACACTAAAAATGGCAATGAACCTTGTGTCCTATGTTCAGACACTTGTTACATCACTTGTAAATCTACAGAAACTGCATGGACTTCAGCATAGTTATTGCGTAGGTATGCGTTGTAACTGAGATGACAGTGTGGTCTTATATTCACGGTGGAGAAAGATGACAACCCATCCCTTGATTTAAGCAGCTCTTGGATCTAAATTTACCGTTTGAACCACAGCACGTGGGCTCTGCAAAGCCAGCTGCACCCTTAGATTGAAGATGAGATGGGGTTCTTGGTTCTGTTGCTTTGGGCTTGGATCTGAAGTTTCATTCTCCATCTTATCTTTATTGCAGTAAAAATGTAAAATGAGGCTAAAGGTATCTCATTACAGAAATTTTCACCATCTTGTTGCCTTACCCTTTTGTGACCATGGGGATGTTTCATTGACATGTGCTTGCAGAGCCCCGCTGAAGCTGGGTAGATGCCCAAGGAAACACAAGACAAAATAAAGACGTGGCACCTAAGGGGAAATTCTTTGACTAGCAGCGACTGCTTCATTTGGATTAGAAAAGGCATGATAACATCACCCAAAAGATTCAGCACTGATGATGCTTGCCATGTGATCTTCGGCACACTTTTATTATAAATACACAGCTATAGCCCTAATTAGAGTAGAGCACTTCTCTAGCTATGTTCCACACTCCTGCTGGAAGTGAAATACTGGCTGTTACGTGCGTCACGTAACACCTCAGATCCACACACACATCCCACCTTTTTACCAACAGCATTTTTACTGTACGAAAAAGGAATCTCCAAAGAAAGTTCTGGTAACCTGTCAACCAGCAATACACACAAAGCTGAAACCAAGATATATTTGCTCACTTTCTCCAAAACCACTCACCACCAGCTAACAATCTTCTGATTTTCATATCCCTGACCATTTTTAAGAAAAATAAAGAGAGAAGATGAAAGAAACTTTCTACCACTTTTTATTTTTCTGTAGTTATGTTCTTCTAACAGAGTTAATCACAGAGCAGAAGCTTTCAGAGGCGTCTGCTGGCTTGGTAATCTTTCCTGAAGACTGCTATAAAGAAGAGATGGTCTTGGAAAAAAGATTAGTCAGTTTTGGTTTGATATCATACCTAGGAAAAACCAAAGAATTAGCAGAAGTGACCTGCATGTTTCTTAGTCAAAACTAACTTTCATTAAGTTTAAGGCATATCAAACTTTCTCTGGTCTTACAACAGGTAATGCTGATCTGTCAGAAAGCCCTTAAAATATGATATAACATCAAGTGATCTTTGCTTTTACTGTGGCAGGTCCCCTGTGTTTATAGCCAGTCCTGTGCATTTTCAAGTCAATGTTTTTCTGCCTTGTGTCTCGGGGTCTTGTGAAAATTGTTTAGTCTCCTAAACAACATCATGCTGTTGCCACCCTCCAACTGGGATGCGGTTAGGGATAACTGCACCAGAGTTAAATATAATTGGGCAAATTGTTGATTATTAACATACTGCAGCCACACAAGTATTGTCTTGGGGGATTACTCTGATGAACAATACAATCAACTACGCATTTGGAGAAAAGGAGAGGAGTCATGAATGTAGCCCACAGGAACTGCAGGTAAGAGGAGTTGTGCTGGAAGTGCACACGATGGCTGCAGTGTCCATTTTCCTATTATTAAGAGCAGCATTTGTTCTGGAGAGCTGTCAGCTGCATCGGAGGACATAACAGGCATTTGGATTTTAGAGAAAAAAACATCACTTCTGACAGCTCTACGTGTTGCCCCCTGAGCTGAACGGAGGGCTTTGATTCCCAGCAGCAGAATGAAATAAACCTGTGCTAGGAGACAGTGCCACGATCCAAATGGAAAATGGTAACAACTCCACTTGTACCCACCTGCATAAGCTACGGAAAGCAGCTTATAGGTTAGAGAGAGGATGAACTTGGAGAAAACAGTAGACCCTGTGAAATTATTACACAGGGAACTTTAGCTAGACTTGGAGTTACTCTGTAAATCACTGCTTTAATAAAGCTTATTCTGTTTACCAAGTTTGGTCTCCTCTCAGGTTTCAGCCTCACACGAAGTATCTCAAGTTCAACATTTAAATGCAATTAAAGTTATGACACAAATACACCACACCAATGCCAACAGGTTTTACGGGAAGGCATACAGTTCCCTGGTTTAAGACTCTGATATTTTCCTGTTATGCACTCTGTTTATAAAGTTATTTTGTTATCTTTTAAAATTTAATTTCCTATTTTATTTATGTGACAGTAGTCAGAAAAAAAAAATCTGTTATTGAAGCTTATAAAAGACCTAGATTTCACTGAAGAGGCTGGTGATGTGACCATTTACTGATTTCACTTGGGCTGCATGCATGTAACTAAAAGCAGAATTTGACAATCTGTCCCTTGCAGTGAGAATGTGCAGACATACCAAATGTCATAAATGTTCCCAGCTGGAACTAAGACCTATACTTTTCTCATAGGGACAACACATAGATTGGGAAGTTTGTCCTTAGTTCAGAGCTGGGTGGCCTAATTCCTTCTGTTTTAGGTTTTAGACCAAAATGAATGTGTACATCTGGATCATAAGTGCTGAGAAATTTTGGCTTATAGTGGAAAAGATTACAACAAGCCCACTGTTAGTGGTATAGGAGGAGCTGACAGCCTCGTGTACTCCCACTGACTGATTGCTGGGCCTTTCCGAAGAAAAAAGGCTTTCAGCAGGCAGTCTTGGCAGCAAAGAAGAGAAGATGAGTAGATGACTGCAAGCCCGAGACATACTGGAAACGGGCAAAGCTGATGGCCATCTGGGATGTGAAACTTTGCTGGGTTTGTGTAATTTTGCAAATCTGATTTTGCTTTCAGCTATACTGCTTTATTCAACTCTTCAGGATTCAAGGAGATGAAGGATGAAGAGATTCAAATAAATGTTTCTGGTATAGACAGCCTCTGCATGAGGGAATTTTGTTTCCGCTTCCTCTTATCAGTGGTATCATCAGTTCATGGCCCAAATGGCCATGCCAAGGATTTTCAGAGAAAATGCAAAATGTCTTTTCCTCAACAGAACATTCAGGTTACTAATTAGGGGAAAAGGCAAAACTTCTGCATTGCCAGAGCTGCTACTTTCCCCCTTGGCCCGCGAGCTCCCTTTGCCCATCCAGTACTGCGGGTGACCTTCCAGATTCCCCTTGGAGGAAGCAGGAGCAACGCAGTTTCAGGCAAGAGGTGGAGGGGCTGAAAGGTGTGACCAGGAAGAGTGTCAAGAAAAAAGATTACAAAGATTGGTAGTTGTATTTGGTGAATATTGGTTTGGCATAAGCTCAGGTTTATGCATACTTAGAGAACCTGTCAGATGTCTCCATTCCAAGCACTATGGATGGTTCAGGATCATGAATTGGATTATTCTGTCAAAACAAGGAATTCTGAGTCTCTTTTGAAAGGCAGAGACTGTTGGAAAAAAGTCAGTCACTCCAAATACAGAGGGAGGCATTAGGTCTGCTCCTGACATTCAACAGGAAAATAGAGCTGGGGTATTATGTTATAGTTTCTTTCTGAGCCATCTTTAACTAGGAAGGCTTCTATCTACCTTAAATTTCATGGATTGCACATAGCAAATCTCTTCATATTGGATTTGAAAACTTGAGCATTTCACAGTTTAGAAAGTCATCGTGTCCCTGGAAATCATAATTTCTAGGAAGAAGCCAGTCCAGGGCAGCAATGAAGCAGCAGACTGTGCCACTCAGTGGTTCAGGTACAGTAGTTTCTACCACCTCTTGGTTTGAGTTCAGACTTCACCTGAAGAGGACGGAGCTGTTTGCACAGCAAAGGCAGAGGCTGCACTATCTTTCCCCCTACTCTGAGGAGATTAGGCAAGAATAATATACGGTCTCTCACAGCTCCTCGATATGATTCCACATTATCCCCTATTGAGTCAGATTGCACAGTTTGGCCCCTGTCTCTGAACTGCAGAGATTACCAACAAAAACACAAGTTGTTGTGGAGGTCGCTTGATAAGATTTTGTTTGCACACTAGGAGCAGTTTCTCAGAATCTTTAAATTAAATTAAATAACACATTAACTTTTCCGCCAATATCTAAGCTCTAGTGCTAGTCAGTCATCAACTCTGACAGCAGTAAATCCCGCATAAATAGAAAATACCATTAACTTTAAGTAATTTACATAATAATTACATTACCCAGATGAGTATTTCTTCCAAAAGGAGGTCAGAAATGCATTTCTGTCTGTTTACTGTTCACAATAAATTGGGAAGCTCAGTCTGCACGCAATAATATTGGAAGAGATTTGCAAAGCATTATTAAAAAGACACTAGTGTCAAAAGACTGTTCCATAAAAACACATGCACTAAAACCTTCAGCATTAATTGAATCATGCTTGTGTTTTGGCAATGCTGGAAACCTGGCTCAGTCATAGCTCTGGTGATTCATTAGTGCTAATTAATGCTTTTTCCAGGCTAGTAACAAACTAAAGAGAGACTGTTTTTCTCTACTGATCATTCCGCAGTTACAGTAATGGTTTGATTTATGTATCAGCCACTTAATGCCGTGTTTCATTCATTTCTAAACAAGTTTCAAAGGGACTGATAGTGCTTGTGTGAAAGTTTAAGACAAGCAAACAAAAGTGTTTCCTGTGAGTCCTGCTAAGCAGTAATGCCGGGTTTCCCGGGGATTTCTGTCCAACCTGCTCTGCCTCTTCTTCCCTAAGACACTAACGATGCCAGCACCCTTCCGGCGGGACCTTCACACTCCTTTCCCCGTCCCTGAAAGGCTCGGCCAGGCTGGCAGCCGCTCATGCCGTGGTGGGCACAGAGCTACCGGCTGCGGGTTGCCCAGCTGGCTGCGGGCTCCCGGCGGGGACCTGCCCATCCCCTCGGTGGGGCCACCAACCTCACTCGCTCATCCCAGCTCCGCTGCTGATTTTCCCGAAAACCCTTCACAACTTCATAGCGGCAGTTCAACCCGAGGCCAAAATTGTATCTTCAGACCTACGCTGCGGACCTGAACTTCAATATTATTCTGCTCTCAGATCTACAGGGTAGATTTTGACTCCAATATTTTGCTCTCTCTACAGGCACAAAACTGTATGTGCCAGCAATAGCATAAAAAGTGTAAATGCTGCAAAAATATGTTACCATTTCCTCTCACTCTGCTGCCCAGTTTAGAAATTTGGCTGGAGGCATTCACTGCAGTTTGGAATTTTCTTTTAATATCGTTTTTCTGTAACTGTTTTCTTTTACATTTTTGAAACATTTTTAGTGCTCAGGAAATGTCTTAGAAGGGGAGCCTGGAAACAGAAGCACTTTACTTATCCATAGATCAAGAATAGGGTGAGCAGTGCCCTTTGCTGCCAGCGAGCTTCAGCCCTTGGACGAAGCGATGTTCTCGGTGGCTGAGAAAATATTTCGAGCTTCATGCACATTCAGTTCTTGGCCACTTTTGGCTGAGCAGTGACAATTCAAGTGCTGTGGATCTCTTTCCATTAAGTACAAGGCTGACATCACCAATGCATTTCCCATATGACAGCAAAGAGTTTCCAGATGGAAACAACTTTCCAAACGCTGTTGACTGGCCATGAACTATAGTAGTGGCACAGAGGTCGCTGCACATCTGACTCAGAGAAAATTGCTATTGTAAAATAATAATAATAATAAAAATAAAAATAACAATAATAATTTATAATAATAATAATAATAATAACAACCACATTAAAATACCTGGCTCAGCATGTATGTAAGGGGGAAGGAGGAAAGTCACATTCATTTTATAGAGTCTGCTCACAATACAACAGATATATGATTAGACATATTCCCTTTGACAGAAACAGTACACCACAATGGCCTTGTAAGACAGGCAGGGTGTATTTAGATTTAGAAAACCGCTTGTGTTCTCTGTCCTTTAGATATGCTAATGATGAAAATACCAGCTCCTAATGCATTATATGCATATGTCTACTACAAATAAAATATAACTCTTTCAAAACCCAAATTAGTATCATTTGACTATAAAGCATTTGAATTAGATATAGCTTAAAATTCAGCTAGGGAGAACAAAGAGGAGGAATTAGAGATCTGTGTGCAGTTACAGGGCTGCAGCCTCAGTGGGGTCACAGAGATGTGGTGGGATAGTTCACACGACTGGTGTCCTGCGATGGATCGATACAGACTCTTCAGGAAAGACAGGCGGGATGGAGAGGAGGAGATGTCACCTTGTATGTGACAGAACAGCGGGAAAGCATGGAGCTCTGCCTAGGGAAGGATGACAAGCCAGCTGAGAGTTTATGGGCCCGGATTAGAGGGCAGACCAAAGCAGGCAACATTGTGGCAGGTGTCCGCTGAAGACTGCCTGACCAGGAAGAAGTAGACATGGCCTTCTTCAGACAACTGGAAGAAGCCTCATGTTTGCAGGCCTTGGTCCTCATGGGGACTTCAAGCACCCTGATATCTGTTGGAAGGACACCACAGCAGGGCACAAGCAATGCAGGAGGTTTCTGGAGCGCACTGATGACAACTTCCTGACGCAGGTTATCAAGGAGCAGAGGAGAGGGAGCGCTTTGCTGGACCTCAGACTTGCAAATAAGACAAATTTGTCGGGGATGTGAAGGTCAGGAGCAGCCTTGGCTGCTGTGACCTTGAGATGGGAGAACTAAGGATCTTGAGGAAACAGGAGAAAAGCAAAATCGGGATGACAACCCTGGACTTCAGGAGAGCAGACTTTGGCCTGTTCAGAGGCCTGCTTGGAAGAACCCTATGAGAGACAACCCTGGAGAAAATAGTGGTCCAGGAGAGCTGGTTGGTATTCAAGGCTCACCTCCTCCAAACTCAAGACCAGTGCATTCCCATGTGCAAGAAATCAAGCAAAGGTGGCAGAAGGCCTGCATGGATGAACAAGGAGCTCCTGACAAAATGCAAACATAAAAAGGAAGTGTACAAGAAGTGTACCCTACAGGGGTAGGTGACCCTGCAGTTATACAGAGAAGATTGGAGGATGGAAGACAATCAGGCTAGGAACATTTAAGCAAGTTGAACATCCATGGGATATGAGGGGATCCACCCATGAGTGCAGAGGGAGCTGGTCAATGTTAATGCGAGCTACTCTCGATAATGCTTGAAAGGTCATGGTGACTGGAGGAGTTTACTGAGGACTGGGAGAAAGCAAATGTCCCTCCTGCTTTCACAAAGGGCAAGAAGGAAGATCTGGGGAAGAACAGGCTGGTCAGGCTCACCCTGATCCCCAAGAAGGTGATGGAGCTAATCCTGCTGGAAACCATTTCCAAACATACCAACGACAAGATGATTTGGAGTCACTAGCATGGATATATGAATGGGAAATCACACATGATCATTGGTGGGTGAGGCGAGAGCAGTTGATGTTGTCTCCCTTCATTTTGGCAAGGCTTTCTACACCGTGTTCATCATAGACAAACTGACGAGATACAGACTAGATAAATGGACAATGAGGTGGGCTGGAAACCGACTGAACTGTTGGGCTCAGAAGGCTGTAATCATCAGCTAGAAATTCAGCTGGTGGTTGGTCACTGGTTGTACACCCAGGGGTTGATACCGGGTCCAACGCTGTTTAAAATCTTCAGTAATGACCTGGCCAACAGAACAGAGTGCAACCTCAGCAAGTTTGCAGGCAAAGCAAAATTGGGAGGAGTGGCTGGTACCCCAGATGGTTGTGCTGCCATTCAGAGGGACCTCAACAGGCTGGAGAAATGGGCAACACAAATCCTATAAACATCCACAAAGGGAAAGGTAAAGTCCTGCACCTGGGGAGGAATAACCCCAGAGGCGCCTTCCAATCTCAGCCATTCTTTAGTTTTGTGATTCTGTGTTATTTGATTCTGGTCAGCATATAAAACACCTGTTCATTGCAACATTACAGGGGACAAAAATCTTCCAGTGATTATTACTTTAGGAGACCTTGTGTTTTAATAACATTAGAGCGTTACCATACAGATTTTTTTTTACAAGTTGACACATTTTAAAACAAGACAATAGACTAATTTTTTTTTTATTTTGAGTGCACTGTAATCTTACCATTTTACCAGATGTCATTATGCATTCACCTTAGAGAAATTCTTTAAACTAGATTTAGGACTATCCTATTGATCTATCTATCTGAGCTGGTTCTTGAACTAATGATGAATTAGACGGCCCTCTATTTGGGCAAGTGTCACATTTTGGAAGCAACATAAATCTACATTCCAAAGATTGAGATCATGAAACAGTCCCTGACACTTTCTCAACAGTATTGCTGTTAAACCTGCTTAGCATGAAAAATGCAGTTTTCAATAATTATGTATTTGCTTCTATAAAAGTCCTTCTTTGATTTCAGCTAGCTGTAATTTTTCTGATTCTCCAATAATTATTAGAGTTTATAAGCTGTAATTCCATATAAATCAACACATTTGCACTGTTGCAAAACTGGTTTGAGAGCAGAGCCTGATGCAGAGCTCTCCTAAATTGTGCTTTCCTGCACAGCATTAAACAGCTGCCACACCTCACTGTAAAAGCTTTCTGCTGGGTATATGGGGCATTGGTACATTGAACTATAACCAAGTTCTGAAGACAAATATGCATATTCAGACATGTGGTCACTGAAGTTATTCCAGATTTATATTAGTGAAACTTAGATCAAAACCATTAACTTCCACACAGTAACTTTTACATGTTTGCTCAAGGCTTTCAAGGAGCTTTGAATAATGTCCAGTTGCAATACAGCTACCAGGAACTACATTTGTATGGTATTGCTCTTTCAAGCTTTAGCTAAATGCAGCAAAAAGGGAGAATGCAAGGCAGCCCACTTGCGTTGTGGGAGCTGTTTAGTGTGTCTACAGTAAGTATGCCACTAGCACCATGATAGTGTTCAGAGGGGATGCACAAGAACTACAACTTGCATATAAGGACATTGCAGGGTTAACCAGAGGGAACACATTCACTGTACTAACATTAGGAAACTGATAGCTCAGTATGTAAATTTTCATGCCAACTTCAAGGTTGGTCTAAAAGCTCAAAGTTTGTAACTGTTTTTATTTGCAAAATAGCATGCAGAACTAGAAAACTGAGCTTAAGCTAGATTACTGTTCATAGTCATAAATCTAAAGCTGATTTTCACAACAACAAAAAAAAAATTATTGGCATATATTTAGACCATGCATGACCTTGCTGAATCAACTTGGCATTCTCAAGAACAACAAAATAAAACCAGATGACAGATTTTTGTTTTCAGACTCCACAAATGCATCTCACAGTACGTGAAGAAGAATAATTGCAGTGGGTACGAGGGAACTCATCTCATCCCCCATGGGCTTTAGGTGACATTTGCCTAAGACTTTACACATCACTGAAATCCTTCAGGTAAGTCCTGAACAGGGCCTTCAGCACAGACATGAGTTTCATTAAGAATCTATGGCAGAACAGACTGTCTAATTAGGAAATAAAATGTCCTCACACAAGCAGAATCTCCTGAGGGGGTACGTATAGTACAGCTAATTTTCTGAGCTTTTCTGGAATTGCTACAATGCAAACCCCTCAGAGAAACTTGTGCAATAAAGGTTTTCATGTGGTCTTCCCACCATGTACAGTGGGGAGATCCATGGAAAAATCTAGTCCTAGCTCTGTGTGCCTCTTATTCTTCTGCACTTTTCTTTGGACACAAATAGGCAACAAAGCCTATTACTGGTCTCTGTGATGGAAGCATCTGAGGTTGGACATGGGAAAATGAAACTCTTAGTTAGGAAGCAGGATTAGAGTTGCTGTTGCTTTCCTCCACTTTCCACTAGTATTGTGTACAGATACGGAATTTAATGTGGTTGTTGCCAACCCCAGAGCGTGCTCTGGCCACATCTCTATCTACCAGAGAAGTCTTGAGTTACATGCTAGAGTTGCCGGTGGACTTTTGGGAAGATGACTGGAAAGTGCCCCACTCACGTTGCCAGGAGGATCACACTGTTCTATGTCTGCTGCCATGGACTCTGCAGCCTGGGAGGGCATCTGCAACACGCCCCCTCCCTCCTTCACCCATAAATGTACCTAACACTAATGAGAAGGGTGAAAACCAACATGGGGGAGCAACATAGCCACCTCCCTGAATTTGGCTCCACTTAACTGGATTAGAAATTGGCAACAACAGTCTTGTGTCTGTGTCTTGAAAGACTGTTAAGAATATAGACACAAATGCTGGAGGAAGCTGAGAAAAGGCAAGAGGAACGTTACCCGCTGAAAGAATAATCAACTGTTGTCACACGCAGAAAACATTATTTCACAATCTTGAATGTAATCATAACACTTCATTCTGTAATAGATAATCATAATACAAGAGTATTTGCAAACAAGCACTTGTCCGTCTCTAATTGCATCATCTATTTGCTACCTACGCTGCCTGTAAAGCAAACGGCATGTTTTCTTTTTCACTTTGTATCCAGAGTGATGTTTTTATTAATCAAAGTTCACACTTGATTAATGCTCCCCTGCCATCACTACCGCAAAACTGACATTTAGCCCAACCATGAACAAGATGTTGGCTGCAGTTCTCCTATCATTAGAGTGTATTTCCTTAATACCCCATGTTAATATGGTGTATATGATTAGACAACTAAGACAGAAGCAGAATTTTCATATTTCACTTCAACACATTGTATTCTGGGAGTTGACATTTTGGCACAACACAACACAGGCTGTAGCTCAGCAAAAGTATCATTTGCTTTGCGAGAATCTTGTGTACAAGTTGTTAATTGAAAATCCTTGCTCTGCAGTTGGTTGGACTGGATTAAATGTAAATGTATGTTCCTGACACTTTGCCTGAGAGAAAGGGAGCAAGGAAGCAGGTTTTTAAGGTTTTGCTAGACAAAGATGTGAGGTTTGAAGCAAGATGACACTCCAGTTACTCAGCAGAGAGGTGGACAGGTTCAGAAAAAAGAAGAATGCCATGTGTTAAAATAATAACCTGCTTTTTATAAAATCAAAGCTGAAGCAGAACTTTCTGAGGTTCCAAAGTACTTGTTTGTATTTCTTTTATTTCCTTTTTTTTTTTTCTCTTTAGCAAAGGAGTGGGAGCACAGGTCGAGGCTCAGGAAGGCGATTTTGTGTTATTCCCAACACGATCAGACTGGGTGTGCGAGAACACTTGGACCTCCCAGGGCTCAGTTTTGTAGAGGGCTGATTCTTACCCCATAACTCTGCTGAGTTTTCTCCTGGGCTTTGTCTTGCTCTTACACTGCCATCATTGCTCTTCCTTCAAAATAATTATTTCTGATTCATACCACAGGCTGTGAGAGAGGAACTGGCCTCTCATTTCCAGTGCGGTTGTACCGGGGTATATTTGACTCATGGGTGTCAGATAATCTAGGTCAGCGTTAGCTGCACATGCGAGCACTTGGGTGGTTCTCCCAATTAAAACCATGCTACTAGCTCCCTTCCTTAACAAATGGATAGCTGAAAAATGCACACAACTCCGGATGACCGAAGTTGCTGAGGAATGAGGAATATTTGAAACATCATAAAAGGAAAAAAAACAGAAGTGAATGCTACATTTAAAGCTCTGCTTTCTGCTATGGCTGATTCTTATTAACATTGCAATTCCCCAGATAAACTACAAGGTGACTGACCCCATCTTCTAAAGTATGGCCATCTACGCGTGGCCCATATGACTGGACATCTCACATACATATAGCACTAATGGCACTATGTCACTGTATTTATTCACCCATATTATGAGGTATGCCTCTCACTTTAAATTTGAATTTACTCTCACCCTCATAAACCAGATGGTATCTTATTAGTAGTAGGAGTTGTGGGGTCACAGAATATTTGGCAATAGAGCTTGGGCTGTGAGCCCAGCCTGCTTTGGAGATCAAAGGAGGAACATAGTCTGAACATCTTCAGAGCCTGGTGAACAGACCTCCTTTTCTTTGCAAAAATGAACCTTAAATGAGGTCAGATTCACACTGCTGCAACTGACAGTTCCATTTGCATTAGAGAACTAAAAGAAAGACAGCAAGGAGAAAGACGCAAACTCAAAATGAAGAACTGGGCTTGTCTTACACAACTACTGGTAGACATTGCTTTGATTATAATACGGGGTTTAACTCTCAGCTTTCTACAGAAAGCTTGGTGTATACTATTGCACGGATTAGGGCTCTGTCAGCTTTCTAAGGGAAGTATGACAAGGGAGTCCTATACATGCAACTTCCCAAATTCAGAGCTCTACATATAACATTGCAAAGTCAGGACTTTCAGTTGTTTACACCCTGTGTCAGAACCTTAAAGAGGCACTACAGAATTGCCCCAGCAAGCCTTGTCTTGGGAAATCCTTCACTAAAGGAGAATTTCCTAGGAGTACAGTGTTTCCACATCCAGACCCTCCCACCACTGCCACCGCTCCCATATTCAGGGTATGTGGTGCTTGTGGTGGAGGGCAGTGAGCAACAGTGATGGGACAACAAAGTGAGCAGTGCTTTATTAATCCTCCAGCTATTACAGTCACAGGGGGTGACTGTACATTCATCTCATCCAACTTGGCCACCTAAATTTCAGGCACACAGTCTAAATTAGTTATTCTCCCTCTGCTCTACATGGCCCAGCTAATTCCATCCTAAGACAGATTTGTGAGGATGCCTACCTCTCCACACTGACTCCAGACAGAGTTTAAATGAGCATCGCTGAAGTTAGATGAGACAGACCCAACTCTTAAGGATCATGATTCACCGACATGATTCAGAGCAGCCTCTCAGAGATTTCTGGGAGAAGAGTTATAACCTGACACATGCGCGTTTCTCACAGTTAACTCCCAATGCACTCAACTGAACCAGCACAGTGACACTGGATGAATGTGACTGCTTATTCTACAGCATCCAGCTTTCAGAGTGCCTGCCCACTCGCCCACCAACAAAGAGCGAGAGATTCTACCCACACAGCCTCAGTGGTTTTACTTACGGAAGATACTATCCAGCCTCTGATGCTTAATCTCAAAGAAGGCATGATAAATAAAATCAAATAAACCCCATCTGTGATGAATTACAGCTGCAGCACTAACTGAAGCTCTGCTCAAACACCAGTCGTCTTGTCATCACTGTAAGGTATTTAAAAACTCGACACAAAGGGTTACAAATGAAATCTCTGTAATGCTTTAAATCCTTTCATTCAGTCTCTAAAGCTCTGTAGCTTTTCCCATATATTCCATGAAAAATATTTTAAAATATATTTTAGTGGCAGCACCTGATAAATCCTCCTAAAGGATCATTAATTATTTACAAGATCAATTGCTCCATTCTTTTTCATATTTTATTAACGTACAATTTATTAATTCACACAGTATTTATTTTCTCTTTTTTTCCCTTCTTGTTTTCTTCTTATCGCACCTTTTGTTCTGAGTCAAATTAACATGCAATTTTTGCTAAGGCAGTATGAAAAAATCATCCAGCTTCCCTCCCTCCCTCCCTCTCTCTCTCTCCCCCTTTCCTTTCCTACATGTCAGTCCCAATTCATTTTAATTTTTCTCATTGGGAAATGAAGGATGTTGCTGAGCAGCTTAGAATTGATTCTTTGAAGAATTTCCAAATAGCAAAAACATCTTTAAAACAAAAGCATCCTCCCATGGGCTTTAGAATTCAGGTGGGACATTCGACAAAACACTACTTTTTTTTTTTTTTTTCTATCTACATTTCAATCCGTTCTTTTCTCTCTCTGTTATCTGTGTGCACTGAAAAGGTCAGCAGATCTCTGTGTTAGACTGTACATGGAAAGTCTGCAAGTTTTCCAAAACTACTGTAATTAAAGCACAGGAGAATTTAATTTGATCACTACCAGAAACTACAATGATTTAGGGATCTTCTGTCTTCTTACACTGCAAATAATTAGTGAGCGGATTTAGTTTTTACCTCCGGTAACTTCAACTGATCAGTCTAGTTCACAGATGAGATGGAAGTCTTGTGGACTCTGGCTTTGTGATGGTAGCTTAGCCCATATAAGTGGGCTGGTAAATCAGACTCCCAGGACTCTCTCTAGCTGAGATATTTCTTGGGTTAGTTCTGTAGCTCTCTGAAAAGTATAGCACAGAATTTAGGTCACTAGATTTTTAAAAACAGAAAAATTCCCCAAAATGATACTCTATTTGAGAACCATCAGAACAGGATCATAGAAAGTTAATAGTCTTTTGGCTGAATAGTCCAATGGCACAATTCCTAGAGGGTGATTTGTAATAGGACTGCAATAGAATGGGTATATCTCTTTACTATTGTCCACAAAGGCTCCTCTCCCATCTCCTAGCAACTTGTTCCCACTGCTATATTCCAGGGGGAAATCTTTGCCTACAATGTTTCTATGGCCCTTTTTCAGCTGAGGAAAGGGAAACTTTTGGCAAAGAGACAAAACCAGATTTTTTTAACTCCTTTTTTAAACTCTTACTGACTTGACTATGTAGGACAATTGACAAGTGTAATTTTGGCCTCCTGTCTTGGGTGTATGCACCATTGACCTCTGTTGCCCAGACCCAGAGCCCTGTGATGGACCCTGCCCAGGGAAGACCAGGTTGCCTTCTGGAAGGCACTTGGGTGGTGTGAGACCAACAGGCTCTTCGTTACAGTTTCCTGGCCTACCTTCACCCTCAGGAAGGAGTAATGGATTTGCTGCAGTACTAAATTAATTACAGATGCCTCTGCTGAAGTTTGTATGTCCCATTTGGACAACTGCTTCAAAATCCCTATGTTTACCTGTACGTCATCCAAAGTATGTGATCAACCTGGGTCGTCTAAGCAGGGTGGGAAAACCACCACGTTTCTGCTTCCTCTCTTCTTGCTGATTAGGAACCGAATGAACACCTGGAGCAGAGTACCCTCAGGGAAAAACAGGGAGGACACAATTGAGAACAAAGGACTACACTACTAAAAAATGTATTTTCCTGACCAGCATGACAATGACAGATACTGAGCTCAGGAACTCGCAGCCAGAGAAATGGTGGAAGCCTTGTTACCTGGGCCTGAAAATGAGATCACACACGATTGCCACCGAGGCCAGTAGTCAGGCTTTGAAGATGTGCAGAATATGGAAGACCAAGAGAGGAGCAGCTGGTCTGTAGTGAGAATGATTTTCACGAATAGAGATCCAGCGGGAAACAAGCCAAAAGAACTTGACTTTGTGATTTTACAGTCCAGTGAGGCACTATTAGCATTCCTTTGGCAAATAAGGATTGATTTGCTTGTGTATGATAGATTACCAAATGCGGAGTTAAAAACTGGTGCCATGCCATGTAACTGTTGCTCAAGTCCCTCTTTAAAAGTCAGTTGGTACATTGTTTAAAAACGGTGTGAGCGGTCACTGGAAAACATTAGTTACACGGCTTCTATCAAAAAAGAAAGTACCTGTTTATAGTTATGTATTCATGCAAACAGACAGTGTAGCATAAATAAATATCTCCATTCTGTACTTAACATCACAATGGAAGTGAAATAAGGCAAAACCCAATGCATAAAATCTTTATTGGATCTCAGGAGGAAGAGAACAGCAACTTTTTCATTGAAATGTCCATTGCTCTGTGCTGTCAACACCAGTCCTTCAATGCAGAACAGTCTTCTTAATTGTCCACAGGAGAGGAATATAGTGTTATAGAAAACATTTGGTAACTCGATGTAACCTGGTTTCTTCTGCACAGAAGTTTTAACTGTTTACTGATAGTTGTCACACTGCTCTTGAAGCATCATTTACTTTTCATTTCTTATTAGGGAGGTTAAAATGAACTCCGCTTGTGGTGCTTCAGGATGAAGCCTTTGGACTCCTTGTCTGAGGAGTGAGTGTAGGAACTTCTGCCTTCCATCTCCTGTCTTCCCAGTCCTCTTCCCACCCAGCCACTAGGAAAGGATGCAAGGAGAAGGGGACAAGGACCCAGCCTCCTCTTCAACTCATTCTGCTCCCTGATGGGAGATGATTTGTTCCACTGCATGAGTATTGGGGCACAGCCTAAGGTCCACTGGAATAAACAATTTTCCTTCTGATTTTAACGCCAGCAGAAGAGCAGGTGCTGTCCCAAGCGCAGAGGTTTCCATTAGGCACAGCACAAAAGCCAAGCAAGGAAGAAGGATGACCTTCTGTGGTCTCCTCCCTCTTGCACAACTCTGCATGGTGTAACGAAGTTCTCAGAGAACCCTTAAAAGAGAGAGAGAGAGAGAGAGAGAGAAAGAGAACTGTACAAATATTGTAAGCTTTAAAACTGGCTTATGGACAGGAAACAGAGGCGTTAGTAAGAATGAAAAGTTCAATATAGGGAGAGGTAGCAAGTTGTGCGCTCAGAAAGTCAGTATATCATACATACGAATGGTCTTGTGGAGTGTGAGAGTTTTACTTCAAAACTGGTTTTACTGATAACACAGTAACTGAGGGCGGAGAACAAAAGAAACAGAGGAACCAAGCCAGATAGACTGTGAGGGCAGAAAGGGAGTGGAGACACAGAGAGGGGGAATGAACCTCTCAACCGGTAAGTGGCAAAGGCATTTTAATGCAGTGAATAAAAGTGAAAAGAAAATGCAGAAAATATTTTCCTTTGCTCTCCTCAAAAATTATAGGTCTGATTCTCAGTTTGTATAATGATTACAGCTCCAAAATAAAGAATCAAGGGTTGAACAGACATTGTTTAAATCGAATTAACTATAGACAGTAAATTCAATTCCTACCAGCTTTAGTGAAAATACAAAGTGCTGCGCAAATCACATTGTCACTTGGATTTTTGTCCCCAATAGAAAGGAAGAAGCTTACCAGTTTTTATGGTCCTCTAAGGTATCTATCTGTTATATAAAGTTCATGAACATAGGGTGTATCGAATCCAGCAGTAAAGAGTGTTTCCAGAGTTAACAGGAAGAGTTTTGGAAATGTCATACCAGAATATTATGACTTTATTTAAATAAAAGCTGTTAAAACCATATTTGCAAATCTCACATTTATATTTCATGATAAAGCAAAAACTGTAAAGAACACTGGCCCCTGCTGTAACAGTTAAAAGTTGGAGGCATAATTATATTGTCATTCATCTAATAGGGAGATTTTACATCCAGGATTAAAACATACTTTAAAAAAAAAGTGGGTTTGAATTATAAAATGTACAGTTTTATATTGCCTTCTTACTACACAATTTTATTGCCTGGTAAAAACAGCGAAACGCCTCATACCTCACTGGAGGCTCTTTTACACAGTTCTCTTCTCGCTGATCAACAGAGATGCATTAAAACACACTGAAAAATGACAATTAATTTCTGAAAATTGACTGTTTCCATTTGTTTTAGGAGCACAAAGTTGACCTGAGGAGCTTGCAGCTTCTCTTGCCTCTGCTGTTTTGATGCTTTCAGTGCTTCAGGAAGTATCGTCTTCCTGCTAGAGTAATGGAGATATAACTCTTTTGTGCTTAACATTCATCTTTACTTCTGAAACACACGGTTCCCACTTCAAGCTTTCGCAGCACAGGGAGAAATAATCCTTTACATTTTTTCTATCAATAGTTCACCCTAGACCCTAAATGAAAAAAAGAAAAGAAAAGAACAGTCTCCTTTCTTACTTCATCTGTTTGAGATCTTTCATTTAGTACTCTAAAAACCATTCAGAAATCTGTGCTCACGTGTATGGTGTGTGGGGGAGTTGTTTCCAGATAGCTCGTAGTTTAGGTTTATCACCTTCCTTTATTTTCCCACAGTTGTAGTACCCCAATGTACTAAGGAAAAAGTTTTCCTGATGCCAGAAAAGAAATTTTTCATGTTTTTCTTGACATGGATACTTTCCTAGATGAGTTAATTTCCACCTAGAGAATCTTTTGAGTCATCTAGATCAGAGGAGACAAGCCTTTTCCTCACAGAGGGCCAAGTAGACCTTTCACACACCTTTCACAGGCCACACATTAACACAGAGATTAGTGTTATTTTATAATCTGTGAGGAAAAAAATATATAGCTTCAAGTCATATAAAATAAAGTTGCAGGGTAATACTGCTAATAGATTCTCACATCTTCTATACATGATCTCCCTTGCATGGTGGACTCCCACATTTATACATCTCCTTGAAAAACAACTCCTGAATGTTTTAGTAAGGGAAATATCACATATACAGCATTCCAGTCCCAGAAAAAATTCACAAGGAATGTCTCTGAAAGTGCTTGTAAAAAGCGTAGCTCATCTCTGACTAGGTGCTCCTTAAGCTTAAGAAGGTAACTGCTGAAGCAAGGATTACATGCATCCTCCCTTGCCAGCTTCTTCTGTACGCTGATGCATTCACTAACGAGAGGCCAGACAGCAGTGCCCAGGGACTTGTTACTGGATGCCAGTTTTAACCTCCCATGAAGGCACTCGGGTATGTGTGTAAGCCACGTCAGCTGAGGGCGTGTGAAATCAGCCCGGAGCTGGCCACTTTGGGCTGGCAGTCTGCAGGTCTTCTGACAGATGGGACAACCAGGCAGTGCATCCCACCCTCCAGGCACCCCGGGCACCCGCCGCCCGTCCACACCACTGGCTGCTGAAGCACACCTAAGGTAAAATTCATACTTGCATTTCAAAGGAAGCTCCGGAGGAATTACTGACGTTTGTATCTTCTCCCAGCCCGCACTAGGAAGAGTTTGCAGGATTGGGTGCAGTTCCTAAAAGCTGTGCTCTGGACAGCCAACCCTTCCTCTGCTCCCACCACCTCCTCTCTGAATTCAAGCTCTTCTCACTCGCACATCTGAGGTTTTCTTTATATCAGAGAAATTCTCTCATAGCACATAAAATGCCTTTGTTCTCTCCGTAATATTTGTTGAGAAGGATGGATTGGATACACGGAAAGATCATGGCGGGCATGTGAAAACATACCTAAAACTTAACTTAAGCTTACATTCATTTAGAGTAGAGCTCAAGGCATTTCTATTGTGGTTTTTTGGACTTCATACTTGCTTGCATGCTGTCACTTAATGAAACTATAGTATGAATTTGTGAAAGGCCACACGTAACAGGTTGTGTCACTAGCTGAGGATACTAAATGTTTTGGGTTTCCCAGAATGTATCCTCTTTTTTTTGCCTGGAAATGTTCTCTGGGTAGTAGAAGATAATTTTTCCCATTTGTCTGGATAAGTCAGCCCAGAGAAAAGGTAGCTCTCTGGCTTCCAGATGTACAGCAGCCCCAGGCAAGTGTGTGTGCAGATCACCAGGTGGATGTATTGCTTCATGTATTAAGGCAGACGGACCCCAAACGCCTCAGTTCTGTGGTGTATAGTATCTGTGCCACCCCTCTGTTGGGAAATCTGGCACGGAAATACTGGAGTCCTATTAGCTAAAATTCATTGGGTTTACATTATATTGCAGTACAGAAGTGACATCCTATACTTTTTCTTCTTAAAATACTCGTGCTTGATTTTCTACATTGCCAGCATCTCTCTTCCACGTGACACTCTCAGGCTCATCTCTCCCTACTGCAACAAGCGTTTGACGCTGCTCTGGTGATAACTATTAGATTTAAGAGACCTCAACAGTGGGAAAATCCCAGTCCATGTGTTGGGGAGTAAGGGGGTTCTGGTAGTGCGTTGCTGCTGGGATGGCTCCTACAGCATCACCTAGTGAAGTCCCATCAATTTTAGGCTGTCTGAACAGCCTGAAGTTGCCATGAACTAGGCCAGTGGCTGAACCACTGAAGGCTGAGGGGTAGGTCGGCAACACGTGCTCCTGCCTGACCTCTCCGCTGACTGAAAAGCAGTTCAGATGTTGATCCATAGTCTGTTCAGATGTTGATCCATAGTCTGTGTATCTACAGACACGGAGCTGGTCTGTGGAATTTGTGATTCTAGCTATCTATAAGGGTTGTCCTGTATGCTTTACATATCACCATATACTGATTTAATTTGTACTCCTAGTTTTGATCACAAACTCCCCAGTAAGAAACTGGCTAAGCATATGTGGCTCATGGGGACAGTGCAAAATGGGCATTAGTGCTGCAGAAAAGGAGGTCTAAGATGTGATGTCAGAAGCAGTTTTTTATGCTTGACTGTGACCATAATTTCACCCAGCAGAGTGAAGAAAAGTGCCCGTTGTCACGCTGTCTTGCAACTGCTGTAACGCGCTGGTGAAATCTCCTCGTCCTGCCCTACACAGTTCAGCTACGTTTTCACTGCTCTGTGCTCTTTCCAGTGAAAACCAGTGTGTGCTTCTTTTCTTCAAAGCAATAGAGCGCCACAGAATCTACCCGGCTTTATCAGATGAATTCCCTGAAGCTGTAGATCAGCCTCCCAGATTTTCTGCGTGCACGAGGAGCTAAAATGAGCTAACCTTCTGTCAAGCAGCGAATTCTGGGACATTTTTTCCACTTTTGCAAACATTGGTCTGTTTAAGTGAATCAAGTACTTAACATGGCATGATGAGGAGGAACCCTAGGGAAAAACTAGTGAGCTCATAGTCCAAAACTGATGTAGTCATAGTACTCAAAGAAAAAGAAAGAAAAAAGCACTCAAATTTTCCACTATGATAAAACCAGAAGCAAGCACTAGAATAAGTAGGTTTTGACATCCATTGTTCAGTGTCACTGGAGTGTTATTTTTTCTATATAGCAGAACAGTGGTTAATTCATAGCTCTTGGGATTTTTTTTTTCAAGCATAAATCACTATAGGGTTTTTTTTCCCCCCTATATCAATCAGTGGTTTGTAAAAATCTGCAGGGAGAAATAAACCATACAAGCTGGCAAGTCGTTTTAGTGGCATTTAAAACAACTGTGGTAGTTATAAACAGTAAACAAAACATAGTAACCAATTTAAACACTAGAGATTGTTGTATCATAGGAGCATAAATCATTAACTTAATAATTTCAGCAGCAGTGACTCAACTACAAAATTAAGCCAACAGTACCCCCTGTGGCAATAATGAAGTACTGTATTTCTTACAGAAAACAACTGACACAATTTGTGGTTGCAGCTTGGAAATCCTCTGAAGTTGATCCTTGGAAGAGAGATCTCCAAGCAGCTTTAGCATGAAGTACTTTTATAAGGAATTATATTCCAGGCATATCTTCATAAACACAACCCAGAGCCTATGAGCAATGGAGATGAGGTTAGAGGTATTTAGAGAAGAGATGAACACATATAAATGTGATGGCAGACCACTGCTGGGATTCAGACAGTTCCGTGTTTTCAGAAAACGTTACTGGCTATTCTTCTGAAGAACCCAGTGACGCACATGAAGTGGGAGATTAAAACATAGAAGGGTCTGAAGATGCAGCGTTCAGTCTGGCTAAACTCCTATTACGGTAGGACTGAAGGGTTCAGTTCCAAATATCCCAGCTGGCCATTTACAAAACAGTGAAGCGTATCTGAAATGAAACTACACTCTCCTCCCCTCGGCCAAATCCATCCTCCATCTCTTCCTACTGCCTGGAAATGAAGCTTAGAGTGACTAGCCTTCTCTCTAGGCATTAGTCAGGGGTCAAAAGTTAGGTGGCTGAATCTTAGCTTTAAGTCTCCTTAATTTTCCAAGAAAATTGCAGCACTTCTAGGATACATGAGTGCTGCTCAGCCAAAATTTCTTTTAATTATCACCTTCAGACTTTGATACCTCTTCAAAGAGATGAGAAAAATCAAAAAATTGCTGTTGGAGTTGGCAGGGAATGCAATTCACTTTCACTTACTTTCTTTTTTTATTTCTCTGCTATTAGTTCTTTCAGTACAGTGTTTTGGGGATGGGAAAAAATTATATATTTCTGATGTTAGATGATACTACGGGAGGGGGCGGGGGAGTCGTGTGATAATACCTCACTTTGGAAGCGCCTTTTAATTAAGGATCTCAGAATTCTTGTTCCAGCTCTCTACATACAGATTTCTACATACAGAATATGTAGAAATTTAGTCTTGGCTTTGGTCAAAGCTCAGGTAGAAAAAAGTAGGAAACATCACTGTTTAAGCACAGGAAATTTTCAGATGGAAGAAACAGAGACAATATTGGTCCCTGTTCGCCTTTCAAATAGTTGATGCAGTACTACAATCTCTTCTGCTATTTTTAGCTCAAAAAGAAAGCATATATAAGAACAGGGCTTATTTTTGATATATTTAAAAATGTTAAAAAAAAAAAACAAAAAAAAATGTAAACATTCAAACAGGAAAAGAAAAGGCAATCAAATGCTATTACAATAGGAATCAGATGGAAGCTCTGATCTCCTTTTCTATATTATTAATATATGTCCCAGTGTAAGCGTTGTCTTCTTCCCTTTCTTCAGTGCCTAAGAATCCTATTTATGTGGGAGGAGCCATGCACAGCATGAAATGAGGTAACAACCAATGTCTCAGTGAAGTTATAATCTAACTATAAAATAAGAAATTAAAAATTGAATCAGTGGTGCAGGGACACTTTTCACTCACATATGTACGATAACAATTCTTCAGTAAGTACTTAAGTATACTGGTTTTCCTCACAGAAATCACTCAAGTCAAACCTATCTTCCTCAGCTGTCCTTTGTGATTTTGCAGGGTAGTGATCTCTAATTTCAGCCCAGTCCCTTTTTTAACACAACTAGATTTTTGTTCTGTAAGTATGTGTCATGACATCCATTAACGCACACAAGAAATACGAAGTCCTTCGCTATACCCTAGGGAAGACACAGACTGAGAAGTATGGGACCAATTGCAAACATTCCTAAATGTGAATCCAGACTATTGACTTAGGCCTACATATCACATATAATGTATACATTAGCAAATAAAGGTGATGAAAGGAATTTGAAGAAACGACAGGCTACAGTGCTGCATACTCCAGGATTTCCCTCCAACTTCTAAGATTTAATCTTAAAAAAATCATTTAAGAAAGAATCATTATCTGCAATAGTTTTAACAGTATTAACTTATCCACTTGTCTGAAAGCCCTGGAACAACATGAGGCCTTTTTTCTCTCAGTGTATCAGAGAAGAGAAGATGCAGCATAGTGCCGCTACTGCTGGTAAGTAATCTGGGTAATTTATCAGAGTAACCAGCAGGGACTGAGTCAAGCCTCAGCCATCCAAAAGCCTTCCTCCCGGGACAGCCTTCTGAGAATTAAAGTACAGAACAAGGCAAAGAGAAGAGATTCAGGATGGACACTGTGAAGCTTGAAAAAGACATTTCTGTCAGGATAACAGGCAATNCCTTCCTCCCGGGACAGCCTTCTGAGAATTAAAGTACAGAACAACGCAAAGAGAAGAGATTCAGGATGGACACTGTGAAGCTTGACAGAGACATTTCTGTCAGGATAGCAGGCAACNATGGACACTGTGAAGCTTGAAAAAGACATTTCTGTCAGGATAACAGGCAATGGAAAAGGTGAATTCCCAAACCTTTGGCAAAGCCATGACATATGCAGGTGGCACAGCTGCACTGAGCCCACACACCAGAGGATTAACCAGTTAACCAGGGGTTAACTGCCATGGGCATGTGCAAATAGCGAACGGGACCCAGGATTCATGCCAACAAGCCTAAACGTTTGTTAAGGGCTGAGGAGTCGCAATGTCTCCTGTTAAAAAGTAGCAGGCAATATTCTCTATGTATTGACAAGTAACTCCATGTAAACGGAGAAGGGCTACTGTGGCATTCTGGGTAGCTTTAAGATGGCGTCCTTTACACACTAACAGGTAACAGATCAGAATCCTTCATCCTCAATGGTCCAGATTCTCAGATCACCTTCCAGGGTGATCACTCAGATTTATATACTTTTAATACTACTTACAGAGTAACCA
>RSEF01000003.1:20778899-20825802 GCA_003993805.1 Himantopus leucocephalus
GCTCCCCTGTGTGGAGTGGGGATGTCCAGAGCTGTTTGAGAACATCAGCCAAGTATTCCACGCCAGGAAACATGGAATAATTTTTTAAGTATCATAAAGCAAAGTGAATATAGTTTTGCTAATCATTCCCCTCTATTTGGCTTTCTTGAGGGTGCATTTGGAGTGCTATGTCTGATTTAGTTCCTTCTTCCATTCAAGAAAGACATTGACAAACTGGAGGGAGTGCAATGGAGAGCCACCAAGACAGTTAGACTGGAGCACGTGAAGTAAAAAGAGAAACCGAGGGGGTCAGGTTTGTTCAGCCTGGAGAAAAAGAGGCTAAGGGTGGGATTTAACTCCTGCCCGCCACTCTCTCATCAAAGGGTGATCNCAGCAAAAGGAAAAGAGGCAACAGTCTCAGGTCACGGGAAATAAAATTCTGTCTGGACGTCAGAAAAACAAAATCACAGTGAAGGTAGTGCAGCACTGGAAGAGTCCACAGGTGTAAAATTCGACACCTTTGCTGTTGTGAGAGCAGCCTAGTCACCGTTCACCAGCAGAGATTCTGGTCTCCAGGCCCTGATTTTCTCAGAGGGAGTAAACATCAGCTGTTTCCACTGAAGTCTATAATATTATTACTTTGAGGAAATTAAAGGTAGGTCACTGAAGATTCAAGGACCAGATTTTTAAAGCTCCTTTACGGAAGATACTGAACATTGAGGACAATTGCAGACACATCTATCTCTTTAGGTACCCTAAAGCTGTGGCTAAAACTCCATAGAAAATTAGGCATCCGTTGTTTTACATGTCTCTTTTGTTAGTTACACAGGTCAGACCTCTTTTGCTATCCCACAGTGCTATATGCGGTGCTGTGTTTATTTTCCAGGTCAAGTAGTTTCATGCACTGGAAATTTAACTTTGAAGAAATAATATGAGAGAAAAAAAAAAGATAATCTTAAATCTACCAAGTTTAAAGGGAAGATGAAAAAGTTCAGTTCACATGATTAACTGTCATAAGCACAGTACATACCATCAGAGGTGCCAAAGCCTGACTTGAAAGGTTTTAAATGTTTCAAGCTGTGCAAGCATGCGTTTCTTCAAACAGGCAGAACTGATTATGATGATCACAGGCAAAATCTTAGTTAAACAGAGGATGTGCAATTTTTGTAAATCGTTATACAGCGATTACTAACCATTGAAATAAATGGCTTGAATGTTTATTAGCATTAGAGTCTTTTTCCTCCCCTCTGTATCCCTGGGAAGAATAAGGAATTTTGCAGGTGATGAAGACCATTTTCATCATCAACAAAGGATAAGCAACAAGTTTGGAGAAAATCAAACTTGATCGAGTGTTCTTTAGCTTTCAAAAAGTTTGGTAAACTTTGGGATAGTTTTCATTTCTGAATAACCCTTTTCTAACAGTGAAGGTCAAACTACCACAAAACTGCTATTTTTTAGATATTTTTTTTTACCCCTTTATTACCTACAATATATATATTCTGGTAATACCAAGAAGCTGAATGACCATCTGTTCCTCACTGTGTCAGGAGCTGTACAACTCCTGTACACTCAATATTTTAGATGAATGAATGGAAAGAAGCACAGGAAATGTTGAAAGTAAGGATAAGGTCAGGAAATCCATATTATATTTTACTGTTCGTGTTCCTAACTCTAAAAAAACCCTTACTCAGCTGAGCTATATATACTTTTAAAAAACATCTTATTTAAACTCGCACAGATTTTTGTTTGGACACTCCTAAATCTTATTTAACTTGCACAAGAGACTGAATTGACAAAAAGGTATGAAGCAAGCTAAGAGTTTAAACAGAGCTTTGTAAGGGATCAATTTTGTCAATTTTAAACTTAAGTTAAACTGGCATTGCTTTAAGACTGTAAAGGAGTATATTACTCTAGCCATGTTGTACTTGCGAAACAGTTAAATGCTCCCAGCCCACCTCCAAAACACCATCTTCACCATTCACCAGGAGATCAGACAGATGAAAACATCTGGAGCTGGACAAGGAAAACACTTCAACAAGGAAAACCTCTTTACCTGGAAAATGATGGGAGTTTACATCTTTAATTTAGGCGAAAGTTTGTTCCCCTCTTTGCTGGTAAACGGCTCCCATCATACGGCCAAATGAATCAGTAGTTCCCAGGAGCAGAAAGGTCTGCCCGGGCAGATCAGTTTGCAAACTGAGTCTTAAACACGTGCTAGCTATCTTGTGTATGCCAAAGCAAGAAAATTTAGGACACAACATTGTGAACTTCAACCTATCAAAACAAAAAGGATCAATATAATTTACTTTCCAGAGAAAGATGAGATTTTTTTTTCCAAAAGGTCCAGTTTTACTGTCCTACCGTTTGCTCTCTTAGCTGGAGATACCTGAAAGAGGTCCATTTTTCAATAAATAGTGAGTACCTGCCCTTCTTTTTAAAATGTTGCAGCCATTGCCCTTCCAGGTTACAACACAGCGCTCAGATTGTGATTCGCAGAACTGTTCCTTGTTAGGATGGACCATGCTTAAGTCCACTGAAATAAGGAGGTGATCAAACATTATCCTCATTAAGCTATGTCTAACGATTTCCTGGTGGGGGTTCCTGACCAGTTAGATTCAGAGTACCTTGAATAAACTAGAATTATTTGCTCCATTTTTTTGAACACCAGCAAATTTGATTTGTTCAGCGTGACAAAACATCCTGACTCCTATGCCTTATGGCTCTTAGTCATAGTTTTTCCTTTCTTTCATTTCATGATCTCTGACGCAAAATAGGATCTGTAACCAGCAATAAAAGGTTGGGTTTGTTTTTTACTGTAGACTGAGCATCTCATAATGAACTGATGTACCAGTTTGCCAGCATCTCACTTCCTCTCTAAATACAGAGACATATACTTCTATCTATCTATACTCAGCTCTTTGTCATGCATGTACTTTTCACAAATATGTATCAACTTCTGCATGCGTTATTCGAAGAATAATATACAACCTAATAGTATATTGAGGTTGTCATTCTACAATATCCTTAAATTTGTAATGGAAAAAGCCAGATCCAAAGGGAAATCTAAGAGGTTGATTAATACCAGAAAAGGAATAAATAAGATTGGAAACAGAGTGGATGCCTGAAAAATCTTACTTGTTTCTACCTAGGGTCACTAATTTAATTTTCTCCTACCATCCATGTGGTTTTTGTTTTTTAATTTCCAGGAATTTCTGACTGTTTATTCTATAGCAAACCAATGGGATTTTGAGGCCATGGTATGTTGTGGGAAATGTCTCAGTAGTATGTGTTCTTTGTTAAAAGTTGCTGAGGAGCTGCCTTGTGTAATTGAATAAACACTAACTATCCCACTTTTAAAAGGGAGAGTAATCTGCACATCAATTAAAGCCAAATGTCTGCTTAATGGTTAAGACGCTGCTATGTGTCATCCTCCCAATATTCAGCAAAGAAGTGTTCTGTAAATGCCTTGAAATCAAATTGCCAGTGTTAAAAAAAATCTTCAAATAGATGTGTGAAGGCAGATGGCTTGTTTATATACAATTTTAATAAGAACAGTGTTTTTCTAATAAAATCTTGTGTGATTCATCCAACATGTAAAGCACAACAAAGGAAAACAAGGAGTGGGCTATACGCACACGCATACCAGGTTCTGATTAGGCGAAGTGCTCCAGTGCCTGCCCCAAGCCTGGCTAGCGATACGCTCCCTCCCTCCATCCCACCCCAACTCCCGGGCTGCCTGGGTGAGGCTGGGGAGCTGGGGCTTTAGCCCAGCACCCGGTCAGACGATGGCCACCATGCTCAGTTTTCCCCTTGCCACATCCCTCCCCGCTTCTAACAAAACCTTAATGTTCAATATAGATGTAATCGTGAAAGAAATAAGAGAGGTGCTGCCATTGGCAGCTGGTGGATGTCTGTCCCTGATCTAAGGCCAACCTCACTTGTCCTTCCTTGCTTCCTCCCATTGCTAATATTCATCCCTCACAGATGTTTTCTTATCATGCTACTGAGTGGTTATTTTTCAAGTGCTTCTCAGCGCAGATGTTCTACAGGCACGTGCTCTTCAGCCTTCTGTTGACATTATTTCTCTTATAAAAGAAGCATTACTGCCACGCTACTTTTTAAAAAAGGAAAAATAAACCCCAGAGCTTCAAATAAACAAACAAATCATTGGGGGTTTTAAATACCTACTGATAATACTATAAGCCTGAATGATGTCACTATTATTGTATATTTCACAAAGCAGCTCTTTCAAAATATCTCTTGCTCAGAAAGCTCTAGTCCCTGCCTAGTTGCAGGACAACTCCTTTAACACTTAGCAATAAAGGCTACGTGAGAAATAAAAAACGGCACACACATTTACTCTTCAGACACACACTATTTCACCGCCATATTTTGATTATTTGCTGTATCAGAAAAGTCCCCAAATAAAAGATGCATCATTTGGTTTTATGCTAGCAGGTGAACTAATTCACACTTAGTGAACCCTGCCTCTGGTCCCTCCACCAAGCTCATACACCAGGGCGTGTTCTTCTATTTACTTGGTCCGAGCACCCTTCTATTTCCAATTTGAATATAGTGTTTCATTCCAGTTACCAATGCAGATATATTCACTTGCAGCTGTGCTCAGGTTTTCACAGGGTGTTCAGGGGTTCTGCGCTTACACCCAGCTAGTTCTCAGGGCAACATTTCAAAACGAGCGAGGAAGAACTCACTCAGAGAAGTATTGTTGGAGGCTGGATTTCAAAGAGAAATGTGCAGCAAAGTAGTCATGTGGAAATAAAACTGGGTTGGAGGCACTATCTGGGTGGAGAAAATAAACAAATATTAGATGAGTTTGGGAGCTACAACCAGTGGCCAGTTTTCCTCCAGCAAGTATAAAACTGGAATTGCTCCATGAATTAAAGCTTGGTTTCATGGGAGCTGTGCCAGTTAAAACCAGCTGAAGAGCTAGCCCACAGCCCACAGCCCACAGCTTTTGGCTTTGACCAAACTGCACATCCCACTACATGCCCTTGATGTGGAAGCATGGCCTTGAAGAATGAGCACAAGAGCAGGAAATCTTGACTCGAGCCACCTCATGCCTCTGCTCCAGTTGGCCTTTCTAAACAATACTGCAACCTCTTTTATGCCAGTGAAATTGTTGGATCCAAACCAGCATAAAACTGGAGCCACACAGGGCTCAATTAAGCCCAAGGACTTTGAAAGAATTGATTAGCTAACGCTTTTTCAGTTCTTGTTAGTATAAAGCACCAAATGTGTTTCTCTTGCAGAGACTTTTTTGACTTCCAGAAACGTGGGACGTGGGGCTGGGGGAGAGCGGCAGTGTGACAGTGAGAGCTAATCAGGGAATGGGGTTTTCGAGACAGTTTATCTACCAGGTACCCTTCTGTAACTCTCGGAGACTTCTGCTCTGAAAGGCAGCTTCAGTCCTGCATTCATCAGTTTAGGAAAAACAAATCCAGCTTTTTCTGTTTACAGTCTCTCCCTCCTTAGCCTAACATCACTCCTTTCTCACTGTCCCACATACCACCAAAACATCTGGGGAGGTGGCCCGTGCCAGAACTCACACCAAGTTGTCCAATTGGTTGGATGTCCCCGAGGATAGGACAAATGCCTCGTATCAGATGTCTCTCCATCCCACTAATAGCTTTGCTACACTAAGAAAATAGTGCAATGGTTTAAAAAGAAAAAAAAAAACCACCCCAAAACACAACAGTGGGATATATAAGCAGTTTGGAAGCCAAGGTGAGGAGAGAGAGAAAAANGGAGAGAAAAAAAATGCTAAATATAGTTGTGTGTGTGCACGCATCCGTGTATTTACTCACACACACAAACTATATATAACATTCTCTCAAAATATATGATGGCTGAGAAATTTCAAGGGTGAGCACAGAATATTACCAGAAAGCATAAGAGAAATAAAGTAGCTGACTTTGAAAAGAGTGGAAAGTACTTTTGATTGGATTTCTACTAACTGTGGGAAAGCTACTAGGGGAAAAGTGGGAAATGTTTAAGCAACTGTTGGAAAGAGTGCAGTTGAAATTCTTCCCACTTCAATCTAAACAGGGAAAAGTGCAACATAGGCCATTGTGGTTAGGTAAGGAATGAAATGCAAAGAGTTTTACAAGCAGAGAGCTGAAAGCTTTTAAAAAAGATAAACAAATCTGGTGCAGAGGATTTGGAGGCACTGTATGTAAAAATAAGCAGAAGTAAGTTAAAGGATCAAATTAAAGGAGCAAATGGAATTACTGAATGCTAAACTACATAAATATTTCAACTGACAACAATGGGCTCTTTAGACATATTCACATTAAAGAAAAAGGAAAATATAATAGTGGTCTCCTAAAAATGCACAAAAAATGAGAAACAGGGACAAAGGAAATAGTCTAATAATAGTATAGAGAAAGAAGGGAAAAAACAAGGATTATATTCCTGTTCCCGATTTAGAGCCCAGTTCTACAGGAACTGAAATGCATCTCTCTGCTCTTTTAGGGGCAGATCTTCATCTGCATCAAGTGGAGGCAAAGACAGTAAAGGCAGGACAAAGTGTGTCACTTTGTCCACCTTTTCTCCCAGTTGTGACTGTGGGGCTGGTTCAGGCTGCTGTGCTTGCAAGAGGAGGCATGAAACACCTGCAAATTTTGCCTGGCTGTAGTGATCCTAAAGGCACCTTTCTGGTATTTGTGAATGGGAGTCAGCTGTTTTCTGATCACTTACTAAATTCAGGTCAACTTGATGCCAGATAGCCGGGTGCTATAAAGCCATTATAACAATGTTTTAACACCCTTTACTCCAGAGAAATCCCAAGCCAGCTCAGAAACGCTTCATTAACCCCCTACGTGTTTTGTTTACACCTTTTGTCCGTGAAAGGAAAGACGGATGCTAAGCATGAAGACAATATTATATCTCAGTATAACACAACAGGCTGTGAAGAGCTATGAATGACAGTCAGATAGTCAGCGACCTACAGTTTTTGGACCTGGAAGGCTTACTTGCTTTACATGGCCCTCATACGGACCTTCAAAGCAAAGCACTTATGCAGAGGAGGATTTACAGAGGGAGTGGGCGAGGAAGGCTACACCCCCCTTTGCATCAATATGTGCTCATGCTGTTTGATGGAGAGAGACCTCTGCACTGCACTGCGGTGGATAAACTAGTATTTTTCTTTCAAGCTCTCTCTCCCCCATCTGGCTCCACACCTGTTATGTGTTAAGCTTATTTTCAGTGACGACGAAAAACATTTAGGATGACCTAATAGATGTGTACAAAATAATGAAGGAAGTGATAATGATGCACATGGTAAAACATCCTCCCATCCAAGAGGCCCAACAGCCATGAAATGTGGCAGAAGCATTCTAAACATAAACATGAATAAAATCCAGTAAGAACCTTTTTCATGAAGATAAATAAACACCTGGAATAAGTGGTCACACTGGGCAATAAAACCAAATTGCAACAGTGACTTAAGTATTTTCATACTGCAAATAAAATATAAAACACTGAGAAGAGGGAATGAGATAAATGTAACAAGAAAATAAAAAGAAGACACTTGGACGTGTCCATGTGCAGGCTGCCTATGGAATAAAAGCAACTGTAAAAAAGCAACTGTTTGTTATTATTAGAGTTATCATTACTTTATTCATTCTTCTGACTCCAAACGTATATGAAGCCAAAGCCAGATACCTACAGTGGAATTAGAAGCACATACATGCTTACCAGGTTTACACGAACAAATCCTGATTGCTTATTTTGAGCTACCACTGTTGAAGATGTTGGCACTGACATATTATGCCTGACCACTCGTGAAGGATGGTAACCTTTCAGAAGTAAGAACGCCATTACCAAGAATATTTTCTCCTTTTAAAAACCCCACCCGTCCTCTCAAACTGACTTATTCTATTTCAAGTTAGCCCTGAACCTGAACTGCAAAGCAAAAACCTTAAAGGTATGAATCTGTCCCTAAATTTGAAACTTGGACCCTTCTATGGCCCTGGTTCTCAATAGCTTTATTGGTCCCACATTGATTTACACTTGCCAACTGTGTGGTTCTATGTTTACCCCCTAAAGATGAGCTGAATAAGTACATACACCCTGTGCCCAAAATATGTATGTTTTGACATAGGCTTTGAAAGTAGTGTTAAATCTCTAGTATCGTTAAAAATATGCAACTACATTCGATTTCTTCTTCAACAGCTCTACTCTCTCTCAGTTCTGCTAATTTTTGCCCCGAGGCGCAATGCTCACATGTTCAAATACTGCCCAAACACGCTGGACGACAACCCTCTGTTTACATATAGGACAACTCTCAGTCCAAGTTTCTTTTCTCAGTCTTCAGAAGATGTTTTCGTGTTGTTCTCGACAGACTGTGTCTTGGGGCAAGAAGCAACATGGTTTCATTATTGCTTTGCTTGGATGATTGTGGATTACCACCCACTATGGATGTGGGGGTTTCTGCCGTGTTTTGGCCCAAATGTGTTGCAGCTCTCACCCTATGTCCCACAGCCAAACCAGCAGAAGATGGTGATGGCTGTCACTCCCCATTGCCCTCTGCTAGCTTGGAAACCAGCCACTGAGAAGCTGCATCCCATTACTGCCGCTGGACACTGCTGAGCCACATTTGCGTACAGTGATTAATTCAATGAATTTGGCATGAAGAAAAGAAATGTCTCGAAATTGCATTATTCCTGTAAAAACACCTGGATACCCTTAGGAAACAAATAGAACAGCACTAGTATTGAGAAAAAAGAATCATGAGGAATTTTAAAAGGGGGAAATAAGTTGAAGTCACAGCTTTTATGTATCGAACCAACTTTGTAAAGCAGATCCTTTTGTAGTGTTATCAAATGCTCTGGCACATTGATGATATGCAAACTGAAGGTTTCCCGTCCTGGTAAAGTACTAGGGCAGGACTTCATTCACTGAGGGTTTTGTTTTAATATGAAAAACTTTGATAAGTGTTTCCTATGCCATTATGAAACAAAACCATACCAAAAGGAGTTATACTTGTATGCCCCATAAATTAGATCAAAATCTACAATTTTGACTCATGGTCAGTAATGTCTCTCTCCTCCTTCCTCCCCCAGCTTGTTGACAAGAGAAGGCACTGGAGAATTTGAGCATCACTCAGTTTTCTTGCTTCTCCCTTCATAAAATACAGTAAAATTGAAAGCTTTAGTAAATCCACACACCCCATCCTCACGTATCAAAAGGCTGAAAGGTACTGGTAAAATTCAGAAGTCAGGGTGTCTAAACCAGTAGCTCTTCTACATCATTATCACAAAGGCTCTAATATTAAACGACTTCAGCTGATTCAAAAGGGCCATTAGTGGCCCAGATTTTTGGAGCCTTTCTAAAACTGAAGTTCAGAGTTACAAGTGGCCATCCAAAGCAAGAATCAGCAAAAAAGCTTTGCTTAACAGTCCCATTTAGTATTTCAAATAGTTACCATACAGAATGGCAGTGACCAGGACAGAGAGAGTTGAAGAGAATTTCACCCCAAAATGTACTCAATAGGATTTTATCTGTTGTTTTAACAAAAAAAAAAAACCAACCCAAAACACCTCTGCATTCCTAAGCATTGGCACCAGATACATAACAATTGATTCCTACTATGTAACTCTCAGCTACCCCTTTGAGGACAATACAATCTAATTTCAGTACTCTGAGCTAATCAAACCAGGGTGAGAGGGGCGAAATGTTTCCAGTGCTTTTCTGTGGAAATCTCTCATGGCCCATTCTATTAAAAAAAAATGAAATTCCTTTTAAAACTATAATTTCTGTATTCAGTCAGCAGAGCTAAGTTCATATATGACCTCATAGAACAAAGGAAAGGGAATGTCATGATGCAACAAAGATATTTATTTCCCACGTTCCATTGCTATGCAGTCCTATCTTCTCAAGCTCACTGCCTACAACATCAATTTAAACAAGATCATAGAATCACAGAATCACAGAATGGTTTAGGTTGGGAGGGACCTTAAAGATCATCTAGTTCCAACCCCCCTGCCATAGGCAGGGACACCTTCCCCTAGACCAGGTTGCTCAAAGCCCCATCCAGCCTGGCCTTGAACACCTCCAGGGATGGGGCACCCACAACTTCCCTGGGCAACCTATAACAGGACAATTCATTCTTGTTCTTCAGCTTTCACCTGGCTTGCAAAATCCTGTCAGTACTTACAATCCCTTACTTACTTTTCTGACCTACTTTTTCAATTCACTGGTGTGATGAGAAGAGCATCTTCTTCGTACCAATGGTCTCCAGACCATTTCTCTACACTCATAAATTAATTAGGACTGACCACCTTAAATAAAAATTCAAGGGTTCAAAACCCGCAGTGTTTCTTTAACTGACATACAAGAACAATGTGCACTTACAGTCACTGTGACAGCATCCCCAGAGGTGTTAGGTGTACATACAATATACACCAGAATCTGAGTTGCACTAGTCTAGCCTACACAATTGTACCTACGTGTATAGCTGATAAATGCTTGCACCACGTTACGGACTTTTACATTCTCTGCATCTGAATAGCAAAACATGATATAAAAGCCATATCATGATTAGTAACCACAGATAAGCTCAAATCCTCACATGTTCAACCTGCTGCTTGAGCCCCGGTAAATTAGCATTTGCTTGTCCAAGATCTTACTGCAAAACTTTGGATGTGACTCTTCAGTATGAAATATTGATTTTGTTCATTATAAAACAAAACCACAACAGGAATCTCTTACCTGATCCTGTACTGAACTTTTGCTTAACTTAAACAAAACATAGATAGCAGCCACTTTTGCTTCCACGGTATCTCTAATAAATAAACACACTCATTTGAAAAAACTTCACCACAAGTTTGTCTTGGTCCTCTTCTTAAAAAAAAAAGGCGTATTTTTTCTTTCTGACCTCTTTCCTAGCAAAGACAGATAGATTGTGTGCAGAGTTTATTACAAGATCGATCAAGATAATTGAGGTATAATTTTCTCAGCTATTTCTGTCATCATTTTTAAAGGCAGAGATGATTATGTTTCTCTTTCACCCATCTGGGAAAACACACTGTGTTCTCATGTAATCTGAACGTCTCAGCAAGGATGTGAGACCATCTTTTTGGATGCAGCTAATAGCTCTGCCATTAGGCCATCCTCTCTCGAGACTTCATTTTTCTTATTAATAATTGCCAACACTATCTCTTTTTCAGAAACAACCAACCACACCTAAGTCTTCTCTTCCTCTCTGGCACATCACCAGCTAATATTAAGTCCAAAATGTGGCTATGGTTCTGCAGATCCTTAAAGATTCTCTTGCTCCTCATGAAAACCTTCATAGGCAATCCCTTTTCCACAGCACACATTTTCTTTTTAAGGATGATTATTGAACATTTCTGTGAAAACAAGCTTCTATTTTTTAAGGTCACCTCAAAATTAAACTCCAATTCCCATGCTTTTTGCTGAAGTGACCATATGCAAGTGACCATTTATGCCAATCTTTCAGTGCCATAATTTAAATGAATTACTCTTAATTGCACCTAACCTTTCAGAGAACAAGATCCTGATTGTCTGCTTTGTTATTCTTCACTTTTTTTTTCCCTCTGTGCTATTCTGTTCCTGGTAACTGCGATATCATTTACCACAAGAAGCATTCCTGTTCTGAAATACATTTTTTTGATCCAATATTAGATAGTTTTCCGGATCTGCCATGAGAACGCTCTGTTTCACTGTGATCACTTATATTTCAATCTATTTTAACCACCAGTTTTCTACCCAGGGATTTTGTATCAGTCACCTCCAGTCCGTAACGCTTGAAAAGGTTAAGGCTTCAGGTCAAAGTTTTTGTCTCTGCTTACCATTAAGGTAAAACCAAGACATCAAATACGTTAACAACACATGCGTGAGTGTATATTATTGTGTATATACTTTGTATTAGTGGTTTGAACCCTGACTTTGTTATTTTTCTAGAACTGGCAACAATAAAACGTTCCTACTGGATTTAAAACCACTAATTTCCAAGTATGTTCGTGACATAAGCATATCCAAGCTTCGGTGTCCACACAATATCTAAGCATCTGTGTCCACACTAAACATTCTTTTTTATATATATATACAGAATCTTTGATGTACCTTGTGCACCAAATCCAGTCATTTTATAAACATAAGCAAATATAGCTGCTTGTTCCACATTTGACTTAGATTAATAATCAAAATAAATTTATACTGTTCCAGCTTAGTCTTTAACAAGTTTTTTTCTCTACTACCAAAAATAAGGCATTGGAACAAAATTGTTTTGTAAAAATACTTACAAAACTGAAAAATAAAATCAAATTAAATAGTAAGCTTTGAATATTTGGATCATAGTGGTGGCTTTTAGTTAAGCAGAACTTTTTTCAGGACTGTCAAAATCTCTTTTAAAACGAACCGCAAATTATTCACTATCTATCTGGAAAGTTCAAAGCACTTCAACGTTTTAGCCACGAGTTTGCCTGTTCTGACTGGCAGCAAAATAAATACGATGGGTGGTCTGTTTAAGGCACCTGTCCAAGTCCAATCACATTACATTTTCATAGTATCAACATTTGAAAACACTATAGCTGTTGCGTCAACAAAAGTGCACGGGAATATCTCCAAAGCAGATGGCAACTAGCACATCACAAAAACATGCAGATTCCTGAGCCAATTTATATAGCAAAACAGCATCTACCACAGAGCAAAGGGAAGAATAATTAGCATATTCAAACGTTCAGAACTTCCCAACATCACATGGTTTATGCTAAGGACCATGACAAGTAATTGCTCTCACGTAATACTGGCTTTCATTTGGACAGGACCAACTTACAGCAGGGTTTATTCAACTGAATCTGAAAGAACATACAATTCATTTGAAAATATTGGCTAAATTTTGCATAAAGGAAAGCACAGAAATCCAGACAAGGATCTTCTTAATTCAAGCACTTAAGTATTTTCCTGTCAGTTCTTTTAAAGCAATATGGTTCTAATGTCGTTAATGTATCAAATTTTATTGTAATTCACAGGTATCTAATAAGGGTCACATTTCAAGACAAGAGTGAGCAATTCACACATACATACATAAGGCTTCATGCTGGATTTGTTCACATAACGCATGCTTAGGTCTCCTTGTATTTGTTTCTGAATACACTCATTATGTTACATTAATGTGATGTACATGTTGCACATTGTCTGAAAATCTAATTATGTAATTTTCTACATAATTCTCTCTGTGCTAATTGACTCAGAATGGAGTCATCCAGTTATCCACAGGTGGCCCAATTTTGCAGTTTTCACATGTGTGAGAATTGTTTCAGATACGTAATGGAAAAACTGCCCTACACCCAGGCTCAGAGCAGATCCAACACCCCGGTGGGTAACCCTTCTACAGTGACCTGTTCATATTTTTCATACTCTAATTCCATAGTTCCTCTGCTGCAGGAAACAAAACAAATCCTTGTTATTGCCAGCTTGATGGTGCTGATTTTAAAAGTGTAGGTACATTTTGGATATGACAGATCTGGGTCATAACTATTTTGCTGTTGCACAGCCATCACGCTCCAATGAGAGCTGAGAGATCCAAATCCAATTAGATTTCTGAGAGACATCACTTTCAGTGGCCTGCTAATAATGGTACAGCCATGACCTGGAATCCAACAACACAAAACCAAAGTAGAAACTTCGGATGTGGTTCACCTCACCTAACTTGAGATGTCCAGACTTCAGATGGATATAGCTGAGCCCATTGCCATAGGCACCCTCTACCGTAGACCACAGAGAAGACCCATTGCCTCTATTGACCACAGAAAAAGGCCGGTGTTACTGACCTAGAAAAAGATATCCATGCCCTTAAAGTCCAATTAAACAAATTAGTAAGGACCAACCATAGATTTTTTTCCTTAGCACATGGGAAAAATAGCACATCCAGAACTTACCATCAGAGATTACAGAACTACTCTTTTGGGACATATTCCCTTTAAGAAAAATAAATAAAACAGAACAAATGTATACATGATAGTCACTCTGCACATTGGTATTATAGTCAATCATAAATGTTCATGTAGGAAAAATGTGTTGATGCATCATATGACCTTACACCATATCTGGTCTATGACGAAAAAAATACACCACAGTGTTTTATCTTAAGGCATCACAAGTGTTATCGTAAAAGCTTGGAGTACAGTATTGCACCGCTCAGCTTACCTCAATATTAATATTAGGTATGTGTGTATGCATATACATGTTGGACAGTCTCTTTTCGAAGAATTTGGTATACTGACACTAAAATAATTTAAAACATAACACATTCAATGTAAAGAAACGGGCTTTCCATTAATCTGCTGTCTGAAAGTAGGACTACATATCTTTAGGACACCCTCTGATTTCCAGTCTTCCAAAGGTCTTGGTGGTTGATCTTGTCAAGTAGTCGCGAAATTGTACTGGAAATGTGAACAAGATACTCATTTTCCCAAATGAAATGCAATAAATTTAGGCCAGTATAAACCTGTCAGAATTATCCCTCTATAAGTTTCACGCCAGGGTGTGGTGCTGCGCAGCTGAGGAGCTGAGCTAATAAGTGTTGAAAAACGAAAAAAGCTGCTTTATGGCATCATGTTAATTGGCACCAAAAAAAAAAAAAAATGCTTGCACCTACGCCCCAGTTTTGACAAATAAATGCCAAACTGTGGAAGCCATACAAAGAAAGTCTCACTGGTATGAAAGCAGAAGGAAAGCAACAAACAGGTCTGTCAGGGAGTTCTGTATTATATGCTACCAGTGTTGATACAAATTTCTACATCTTACCTGCTCAGGCTCAGAAGCGGTAAATTAACCAAAACTAATGTGAACATAGATACTTTCTACTTGCAGATTAAAAAAGCAATTTCTGCCATTTCTGCATTCTAATGTCACTACAGGGTTGTGAGTCCAAAAGACTCTTTTGTTGGGTTCAACGTATCTTTGGGTCAACCAGAGGCAGTTACTCCAGACTGACAGTAATGTAACCAAAACCAGATTTTAGCATTAAGAAAGCAAATTTAGATTTTGTTGTGACTGTATAAAGTCTTGCCAACATATTTATATGAGCAAAGCCCTCTTTCAGACTTCCAATTTATACTGGCAAAAGTGCTCCACATCGACACGAGATACTTTAGTCGGATAGATTGCATTTCTATGGAGCAAACGAGAGAGCTTGCTAGCACAGCTATGTTATTTGAGAGTGTGATACGTTTAACACTTCCGATTCACATACACATGAACGCAGAACAGGGCAGCACAGATCTGGGCACGCTCATTTATGAACTCCAGTGCACTAATCTCACTAGAGCGCTCCTGTTAATTTCAAGAGTTCCTAATTCATAAATCAGAACTTAAAAAGAGTCAAAATTATGAGAGTTTTAAAATAGGAATCTTGGGTTTTTTTTCTTGTATGTCTGGATTTTAAGGTTCATGTTTTCACAGCTTTTTCCTCAATTCAAAAGCACTTACGTTCTTTTAAAGTAAAAAGAACCTGATATTCATATTCAGCAACATATATGCAAGAACACTGGTCCTGAAGAGAAATACCAAAACACATGACAAAATCACAAGGCTTAACAAACTTTCCAGATGCAGAGTTTAAATCAACGAAGGATCCTTCATTCCAAATCCAGAAATTTTACTGAAGACTGGAATAATATTGTAGTCCCAGTACCAACATCTTCCCACAGGTGAAGCTCCAATGGGGCCAAACCCTCCCATGGCACTTCAAACTTCCTCTGAAAGTCCTGAACTCGCATCTCCCACGGCCAAGGTGAGCTCACTACCCAGGGTGAGAATCTTTGAAATACTCTCTGCTATACAAAGCTGCTTTGCCAGAAACTGTCAAGTCAATGTAAAACCAGTCATACCAGTTAGCAGCCATAGCTCTAATCACCAATGTATTAAATAAAAGGGAGACACCACTAGTCCACATATTAATAGAAAGCAGCTTCACTATTTGCTGAGAATACTGTTAATGTGTTTTTGGTAAGCCCCGAGCATGTCTGCGAGATTCCTTGGGGAATTCTGGTTGAGGAACATCCCTCCAGGCTCCAGCAGGCTATAAGCTGAACAAGATGGGCCAAGGAGCTTGCCTGGGAGATGCCTGCAGATGCAGCAGCTGAGTGGACGTCCAAATGACTCAGAAGCAGCAAACCCGCTGCAAAGAACAAGCAGAAGAAACACATAGACACCAGTAACGTAGCCAAGCCTGGATTTGTTTTGGCAGGCTGCTGGCTAGCAGCACGCTCAGATTTCTGAAGAAGGGAACTGCCTCCTGTTGTCCCTGGGACTGTGCCCTCATTTGTTTTTAAACAAATTGGATGGCATGCAGTAAATATCTGGCTCCTGCTAGCAAAATTATCTCACAAGACCCTAAATACCAATTATCTCTTGGGCCAAAAAGAACATGATTTGTTTATTTATTACTTGTTTACCTTGCTGTGGTAACTAGAAACATTGGGTCAAGATCTCATTGTGCCAGACAGTATTCAGATGCAGACCTCAACATGCTTTTCTCTTTGTAGACTGATTTCCCCCACCCAACTCCACGGTAAATCATACCTGTGATGCACAATAGCAGGGATGTAGCCTAGCCAGGGAGCTTTTTTTCTAGTAAGGAACAGGAGAACTCGGCATCAAAATATACTTCTCACTGGACAGGAAAACAACTTTTCAATATCGTCATATTTTGAACATTGATAATTTGCTAAAAAATTGGTTTTCTAATTAAAAAATATGAATGGAAATGCATTTTTTGTTTGGCTTGGTAAGGGCATGAATAGTTTAGCATGATAAATGGACCGCTAGGTTGTGTGCCTGAATAGCAGCCCCTATGGCAGCTCCTACCTCTACTGCGGCGGTTGTGCAGAGAACTGTTTACAAGAACTTTTTAGAATAAACTGTGCCAAGCTGTACAGTGAAAGAGGAGACCTAGAAAAACTCCATGCCATATAAATTCTATGTCAAAGCACTGCCATTGATTTCCGATGAATGAAACCACCTGCAAATTTGAGGACAGTTGCTTATTTTTATCCGACCACAGTAACTGGCACGATGGTCTTAAAAACAGTGCACAGACCCTGCAGCCTGTAAAAAACTGGGAGAAGGATAAGAAAGGGAAGGAATATACAAAAGAGTGAAAGAAATTCTGCATTTAATTTTAATGCCTTAATATTGAAGAAAGCAAGTATAGGATAGCTATCACTCAAGTAATAAAGACTAGATATTAATGATGTGATCTTCTGATATGGTGATGATAATGTCATGATACTGAGAAAGAAATAAAGGGGGTGCGTGGAAAGATCAAAATACTTGATATTTGTACTTCCATAACAAAATCCCTACTTCTGTCAAATCACCGAAATATAACTACATTCAACTACAAATCATATACTTCTTTGTAATCATCAAAGAAGCACCTGTTGATTAACTCACCTACTAAAAAAACCCAACAGCAACCATACAATACCTACAAACTATTTTTCAATGTGGGGTGAAAGAGCCTTAGTTCTGCATATACAGTTATAATAGTGTTTCTGGATGTTATATATGTACACATGCTGGACATAAAAATTACTCTGCAACATACTGTTTTCAGCTAAAGTTAATTTTAAAGTGCAAAGCCATTTTAAATGAGAAAAATATCAAAATGGTTGCAAGTAAATTAAACTCTTCTGGTTTCTTCTGAATAGAGTCAGTGTGAGAGAACGGTCAGAACAGAGAGCACTGTGAGCAAGAGCCTATCCTAAAGAACAAAATGCAGCTCACACTTCACATTTACTTTCTTTAGAAAACTTAAATATGGCCACACATTTACATTTCAATATTTATTTAGCATTAAAATTGAAATTTAATGCATTTATTTCATTAAGTCCAGAAAAAAAAATTAAAAAGAGAAGCAATTGCAACAGAATATGTTTTTAAGGGTGTGGGAGGACATTTTATTGACGCTGTGAAATGTAATAAATTCCTTTTGGAGATGTTACATGTCAGAAGTGAAAGACTTGTAAAAAACCATAAGCATCAGAACTTAAGCATATGTTAGTTTAACAAAATTTGCAAGCTATTTTCATATTGCCTATAATTTTCTACAGTTATTAACATACTGTTAATTCATTCAGGATAGTCCTTGCAGTTAGTAAGGCTAGGTTTTAGCAGCAGCCATGATTTTCATGGTGTTCATGGGTTGTATGTCTGTTTCACAGGCTTCATAGGTTTGGCCCAGGGAAATAGTTACAACCCTTTTCCAGTCCTTATTCCAAGCATGTTCCCTCCTTCAGGTAGAAGGCAAAACTGGCAGAGAAGGGTACTTTATCACCCCTCTAACAACAGAAAACTCCCAGAAACAACAGAATCATCTCCTGGCCATTCCTGAGCGCTTGATTCAGACCTAACACAGTTAGAAGGTTCTTTTGCTGTGTGTGTTGTTTTTTTTTAAATACCATTAAAATACATTTTTAGTATCATTAACATTCGATACAATTCATCTACTTAAACACACCCCATGAAAAGCTTTTCCTCTGGTAGAAATAACAAGTTATTACAGTAAATTTGTTGTCATCAGAACTGTAACTCAGCCCTTTTCCATTTGTATTTGTTCAGAGCTCCTATTCTCACACAAGTTTCTATGTAGTTGTCTGGTTTTTTCTTTATTTTTTTTTAATATTAGTCTTTCCCCTGAAGCCCTGGTGCCCCCTCCACTGAGGGAAATATAAAGATAGCCCTTTGCTTATTTTTTAATAGAAAATAAAGAAGAATAAATCGTATGCCTTGACTGTTTCTCTCTTTAAAAAAAACAACACACAAAATCCTCCAAACCTAGAGTACTATTTTTGCATGGTCTGATATTCTATCCTTTGTTTTGTTCCTGGCATCAAGCTTTATTTGTTGGCACAAAGAAATCTTGTACCTCCAAGCTTGTAACTCAGAGGCGAATGACAAACCATAAGCTTTAAAAAGGCTTGATCACAATTTGTTGCCGTAGCTGTGCAGAAGATTTTGTCCAAAGCCACATGTCACTCTTGTACTTTTGTTCAGTCACCCTTCACATATAATAGCCCTCAAAAATTACAATGCTCATGAAAGATGGCAAGATAAATTAAAATATTACAAATAAGGGTAGTTAAATGTGTGAATATGTCCTGTAATCAAGATTAAACTGTACTGATAATTTAAAAAAGAGCCTTGATAACTCAAATACCACAATTATTTTTGTATACTGCAAGTCAAATGAAAAGTAAGGTATGGCTCAGCTATTAGGCACCAGCAATACTGACTTGCTCATCGTGCCGCTACTTTGCTGAGATTTTGTATTCTTGAATTGGGCAACTCACACCATAGAAAATTTTAGATCTATCTTTCATCCCTCCCCACCATGCGATTTTTTCATTTCCCCAACTATCAGATTTTTTCCTTCCATTTAATTCTTGGACCCGCTGCAGAATGCTCCTAGTTACATTAAAAAGACAGCTGCATACATTCTGAAGGGGCATCGTAACGTGCCATTTGTCAGTCTACGTTTAACTGGTACCCTAAGATTTCATGGCCTGAATACATAGGAAAATAGTAGTCAGGACAGTAATTTGAACAGAAACACAAGCACAGCATGCTCTTCGTATTACACACACACACTCTGATGTTTCATCTACTTAACCCACAGGCCATTCTGAAGGTAATAACATGCTACCTCAAGAGGCTAAGGTTTCATTACATTTTTAAGGACTAACAGGTGTGCCCCTGTGGCTTGCCAGAAGACTTCACGATGAACTGCAAAACTAATCTGTAAACTTGCTGTTCACCCCCTGGCTCGCGCCGCACCTGGCTAGTGAAACGGCAAGAGCGGAGTTTATGCCTGGTCATCTTTGTTCCACTGCCACAGACCTCAAAGCACCAAGGCAGGCGGTTAATCGACACAGCCCTAGGGGGAGGGAAAAAAAAAAAAAAATCTTATAATCTTGAAAGCGTTTAGGTTACCTAAAAGTGCAAAAGCAATCTTCTACTTCTTACCCCCCTACAGCAGTTCACTAGAAACCACCAAGAGCACCAGAGTAGCTGGGCTCAGACACGGATTAAGGTCAGAGGAGCTTTCCAAAAGTCTACCAGACCTCTATAGCCTTGGTCCTTGCAGGCCTGGCACCTTCCGAAGCGCCTCGAAGGAGCCTCCGGAGCCCCCCGCCACCCGCCTGCCCTCGCTCCCCCTGCCAGCGGGGCCTTCACTCTTGGCAGCGCGCACCTGGCCAGGCTGAAGCCTCATCGCCTTTCCAAGCACATACGTATGACAGCACTGATAGGGGCGACTCCCCTTTACCGTCTGATCCCCAGTTTGCCTACCACCTGGGGGCTGCAGAGACAGTGCGTTTTCTATAAACCGATTTTTGCTAAGGGCACGGCGCTAAAAGTGAGCACTTTTCGGGTTTGGGGCCGGGAGAGCTGCTCCTGGGGAGCAGCGGCGGCCGAGGAGAGCTGGGGGGCGGCGGCGGCGGCAAGCAAGGCCCCGCGGCCGTGGTGCGCAGCTCCGCAGGAGGCCCGCGGCTCCCTCCCGGCCCGGCGGCGGGGCGCTGCGGGAGCGGGGCGGCTCTGCGCCGGCGCGGTGGGCCGCGCTACCGGCGGGGGAGGGCCGGGCCGGGAGGAGGAGGAGGAGGAGGAGAGCACTGGGTATGGCGGCGCCCGCAGCGCTGCAGAGAAGCGTGGTGTCCCCCGCGGGCAGGCACACCGCCTCCCTCATCTTCCTGCACGGCTCAGGTGGCTGCTTCCCCCGCTCCCCTCCTCTTCCCCCGCAACCCCGCGGCGCGGGGCTCGGCGGGCGTCGCTTCCCGCCGGGGAAGGGCGCAGGAGTGCCGCCCGGGGGAGGCCGCCCTCCGGCCATGGGGCCGGGGTGGCTGCTGCCGCCGCCGCCTCCTGCACGGCGGGGCCGTCCCGGGAGGGCGGCGGGAGTGAGGGACAGGGTCGGCCCCCTCAGACCGCGGCGGCCCGGCGCTGCGTGAGGGGGGGTTCAGCGGGACGAGGCCGCCGGCACGGTAGCCGGCGGGCTCGGCGGGGCTGGAAGGCGAGGAGAAGGGGTGTGAGGTGTCCCTGTCCCGGCACTGGCCGGGCGGGAGGAGCCTCCGTGGGCAAAGCGGTGTGCGTGGACTGGGTCTGGTGTTTGGGCCCCCCCCCGGGGCTGATGTGGGTCGGTGGGGTGCGTGTGAGGGACGGTGCCGTTACAGGCCGGCCTGGCGTTCCTTGCCATGAGAACGAACGCGTTCCAGAAGGTATTCTCTTAATTTCTCCACTCTAGGCGTAGCCACGTGCGATTTACAGAATTAAAATGGCTCTTGGCGTTTTTAGGGTCAGGCTGAAAGTGTTTGTTGTCCCCTTTTAAAAGCCAGGGTTAATAGACAGACCGCCCTCTGTCCGGAGGGGTCCTAGCCTTGTCCAAACGGGCTTCGTGGCCACCATCTGCAGAAGGTAGCCACCTGCATCGCTCACCAGTCTGAGGGCAGGAGGGGGGGGGCATGTGCTTGGTTGGGTTTTTTTTCTTAAAGGTTATTTCTAACATGCTGAGTAACAACAGCAAAGTCCACATGACTTAAAAAAAAAAACCAACAAAACAAAACCTGAAACCAACCAAACAAAAAAAACCCTACCAACAAACCAAAACACAGTAATCATTGGTCTTTATTAGATCAAGGCCTTGGGTATCAATTCTCTCGAGCTGCCCGTGTGCATGTGGTGATATGCTCAACTCTTTCAGCGTCTTTCTCTTAGTTTTGCTTTTAGCTGATGCTTCTATTTAGTTTAACAGAGATGTATGTGCTTATTACATCAGTTTCACTTTTATAATCTAGTTTAGTTTTGCTTTTCTCCCATTCTGTGAGTTAAAGAATGAAAGTGAAAGAGGGTTCCTAAGATGTGTTCAGCCCTCTTGTTAATGCTAATGCTTTAATGCCCGAGGAAATAATTTTCTCTCATGTTGGAGAAGTAAGGGAAGATTATGGTTAGAGGTTGATTCCACATGTGGTTAAAGTACTCTACAATTTTTCATGTTTGATATGATTTCATTCATAATGTTTGCAATGGGGAAGTACAAGGGTGCTTTTATTTGGTTTTGTTTAGCAGTTCCGCAGAATAGAATTTAAAACAGAAGTAGCCGCAGTGCCGTTGCTGTGGGCTGGCCTGTAAACCTGAATTGTAAACCGTGTGTATGGCACTTGTGATGGAAAGTGGCAGTCAAATGGCATGAATCCATTTTGTTCATAATGCTTGCTCCAGACAAATTATTGTAAGTGGAGAACGTAAATGCAAAATAGTATAGAAAAATATTAGGAAATTCCAGGTACTGTACGTCAAATTTAGGTAGAGGATCCATTTTGAAGCTCAGCAGGGAAGGTAAATGGACATTACAAATGTATAATATTTTTTTAGACTTAGTTTTACAACTTTGTATGTTGTAACATTCATAGAATCGTAGAATTGCTTAGGTTGGAAAAGGACCGTAAAGCTCATCTAGCCCAACTGTTAACCTGCCAAGTCCACCACTAAACCGTGTCCCTAAGCATCACATCACATCTACATGTCTTTTAAATACCTCCAGAGATGGTGACTCAGCTACTTCCCTGGGCAGCCTGCTCCAGTGCTTGACAACCCTTTTGGTGAAGAAATTTTTCCTAATATCCAGTCTACATGTTATATGTTGTTAAGTTTAAACTTTGCACAGAAAAAAAAAATTGGAAATTCAAGCTATATTTGAAAGGAAAATTATTCATATTTTACTTGAGGAGGGGGAAAAGATAATACTGCTGCCATCAGTTTATTTCAGGTTTGTAAACAGACTCACAGCAGAATTGTCTGTGCATTGTTTGTTTCTTTTTAGCAGTGTTCAGAAGAACATATAATGCTAAAATCTAAGAACATCCTGAAGGACAAACCTTTCAGAAGGTTGTTGGGTTTTATTTGGTGTCACAGTCTCCCTTCTTTCTCCCTCTCCTCCAAATTCTGTTCTTATCAAATCAAAACGCAAGTGCTCTACAGGAGTTGCAGAGCATTTGGACCATGGGAACTCTTGACACACTGAAGGTCACAGTTAAATTATCTCTTACTTGATGAGTTTTCTATGAACTTTTGATAGACAAACTAGTTTCCTTAACTGTAAATGGTTCTGCTGATCTTGGCAAAACTTAAGAAATGTGAATAAATAATAAAAGATGTGTCCTGCACCATTTAAGGAGTTTGTAAAGACCTAAGTAAATCCCAATTCTATAAGCGTTCAGATAGTTGCTTAGGCGGACCTACCTCAGGATGGATACTGTGTATTTGCAAAGCCTAGATTTTTGCTTTCTAACTGAAAAAAGAGGAGTGTATAGGAAAAAAATGTTTATTGAAGCTTCCTTAAGGTATGTTGTTCGTAAATTAGGTGACAGCAACCATGAGGAAACCCTTGCATGTCAAGAGTGTCTACTAAGGATCAGAGGTGTGTTTGGACTTCAGAGCATACTACTCACATAACAGAAGTGCTTGTCACAATGTGTTCTGAAGCATCCGGTTAAAGATGTAACCTTGATTTTACTGTTTAACGTAGCACAATGAGATTTGCAACCCTATTGCTTATTCGTCACTAGGAGTATTTAGGTCAAACAGAGAACCTCATGCTTATGCCATTTGTGCTCAACAGAAAACTAAATGCTGGGTTTGGATCCTTGTTGCCTTCTATTTTAATTCTGAAGGTGTGTTAATTGTATGTGTAAATAAAGATTGCTGAACTTCTTTGAGTGCTAAAGCAAGAGCAAATCTTCTCCATTGGGGAATTGTAACAATAAATCAGGATATTCCTGTGACATTGTTCAGATGAACCCATGTAACGTGGCAGTAAGCCTGGCTTAGGGCAGTGATGTTTTGTCTTGTAGTTTGGCCATTTTATTGAAAAAAATACGGTGAGTTCTGAAGTCAAACTGACCCAACTTGAGATAAAGTAATAGAGAGTCAAACTGACCCAACTTGAGATAAAGTAATAGAGAATACTGTTAACTCAGATTAGCAGTTTGACTTGATAGTATGTGGGAACCTTGACTTCAAACAAGACTAAAGCCCTATGGCATGAGTGGCAGACAGTTTGCTGAATGCCCACCAGATTTTTAGGTTGAACATTATTACATGTTGTATTACTGCCTACTATAAACCACATTCCTTGATGGGTCAGTTTCCTCAAACTTTAAGCATTGTTTAGCTCTTATTGGAGACTTGTGTGTGTGCGCGCTGTGCAGAGGGGTGGCAGTGAAGTTACAGCTGAAAATACCAGTGATGCAAAGACAAGCTCTAGAAACTGTCTAGTGTATATATGTATATTTTTGAAAGGAACACATACTGTCTGCATAAGAACTCATCCTGCATATACGTTCGCAGCACTTCAATCTGCAGGGGTTTTGGCTATAGGCTGAGTTGATATGACTTGGAAAAAAACATGTTGAGAGTCAGATCTCAACTAGCATTCAAATGGAATTCTGGGATCAAGGTTTTTTAGGAGCCTGCCAGGTATTTTAACCCAAATTAATCTCTTGAGCACTTTTACAAAACATTGGGAGTGTTTCACTGATACTTCCCCTAAAGCCTATATGTAATATTAGCATAATTAAATGTGAAGATCCTTTTTACGCTCTTAAGTAGGTTTTGAGGTGGGTGAACAAAAATTCTGTAGTAAAAGTAATTGTCTTTTCTAAAGGGAGCAGCAGGTATTTTATCTCGCTTTTTAAGATGTTCATCAGTATTTTTTGTTTATCACGGTTATCAGCAAATGAGCTAAGTTGTAAGTAAGAGCTAAGGCCTTGTACCTGATTAGGAGGTGCTTAAACCATTGGATGTACTAAAGTATTATTAAACATGCTATAGGACCTCTTAAGTAGTCTGTTTCTAGGAAGTTTTGAGTCCATCTTCTTTGAAAAGGGGATTGAGGTTATTCTAGAAAGTTCTTTTTTAGTGTTTTGGAGGATTGACTTTGTGATTTAGAAATTAGTTCAATCTGGTATAAATATATTTGACATTGTATAGGTTTATTTCTAAATGCATAGAATAATTCTTGTTGTACTCTTCTGTGTGATACAGGTGATACTGGCCAAGGAGCAAGAGCATGGATAAAACAAATTTTGAATCAAGACATGGCTTTCCAACACATAAAAGTAATTTACCCAACGGCTCCTGCCAGGTATTGTTTAATATATTTTAACTGTAGGATTAAATTACTCTGTTCCAGTACTGTAAAATATGCCTGTGAATATTGGTACAGACTGTCATAACACTTCCTCCTTCTTTCTCATGTATACGCTTTTTGGCAAAACGAGCTCAATAGTGCATTGCTGCCCAGGGACTATGATTTTAAGTGGTTAAGACTCTAAATCGTTAAGACTTCACAGAATTCACAGTCTAATTCAAATTCAGGCATTATCCTCGTGGTATCTTTCCACCTCCTTGACATAAATAGAAGAAGATACTGCAGTGTGTGTAGAGCCGTGTTCTGGATCATAATCCTCCCTATGTTAACTCCCATAAATTAACCACTAAAATATTCTGTTGTATTTAATGCAAGGTTTCAGTTCTGAAGGTGGTTGGTCTTTTTGGCAAGTAGGATGTGAAAGATCTTCAGCTGCTGCAGAAAGGACTGGGAATTTAAAATTACACATTTCTTCTAGTTCAAATCCTGACCCAACTGCTTCAAAGAGAATAGAGTTCAACATTCGCTGTAGGCACAAGTCTCATTATTAAATGACATCCTGTGTTCAGTAGTAGAACGGAAATATAGATAAATATATTTACCCCTGGGAATTTCAAAGTTAATGAGGTCAAACCTAAAGGCTAAAAGTTGGCTACCTACCTCCATATTTAGCTGTCTAAAGACATGGCCTTGTATTTCAGAGATGTTTAATTTTTTGTAATATAAATTCATTTGTAAGGTGTCTGTGTCTAAGTTAGGAAAATGTTTCCTTGAAAGGTAATGGTGCTTAAGTTTCTTTCTGAATTTGTGCGTAAGCGTGGATGAATGCTGAAAGGAAAAGGAAATTGTGACATTCTACATGGGCTTTCGAGGTACAGAGGTTTGAAAGTCAGAAAAAAATTTCTTGGAGGGTATAAACAAGTATAATAGCAGATTTTGTCTGGCATTCACTAATACATGAAAAAAAACTTTCCTTGACCATCTATTTTTATGATCTTCTCAGGCAGGAAAAGCAATTGAGAGATTGCAGTTTGAATGTACTCATAGTGTAGAAAATTGAGCCTGTGAGTGGAAGTCTTTGAAGCAGTGTGTTTTGGGTTAGTAGGTAGTGAGTATGATATTCTGTAAATAACACACTCACTACTTCATTGATGACAGGCTGAAGTGATGGCTAGAGTTATCAGTGGCACATCACACATGCTGCCGGGCTCCATTTCTTCCCTATCAACACAGCAGGTACTGGAGAAATATAGGAGGTTTTGCTTCCTTATGAAACAATCTTTCTTCACGTGTTCTATGCAGCCAGAGCACCTCAGACCACATCTGTTAGGCCAGTGCTTCATTTTTCCATGCCACTGCACTTCTGGGGTCCAATCGTTTTCTCATTTGTTTTGGTTTCTTTGGATAACTACAGATGTAAACTATGTATAAATGATTAACCAGCAAGGTCCCCTGACTCAAATGAGTGGCGTTTATGGGGAATTTGTTTTTGTCTTCAGACTTTGGATTTCAGTACTTCAGTAAACAGATGGGAAGACAGATACTGTTGTAATTAAAATATGTGAATAAACAGTTAATTCCACTGCCTTTACTTTTTTTTTAAGTCGAGTTACTCTTGTTCTTCTCTAGAGCAGATAGAGGTCATGCATGAATTGATTCAGAAGTGATTTTTAGCAAAACAGTGAAACGTTGTATATTCGAAGAATAAAAAATACCCACACTGTTTGTCTTTGACTAGCAATGTGAAGTACACTTGGGAATATTATTGTACAGCCCTCTGTTGCTGATAAGGACCATTAGCTGACATAGTGAAATAAAACAGATGCCCTTAAGTACAATAATGTTTGCCACTGTTTGCAGCAATGCTGAAGTGAAGTTTGTGAAGATATGTGTTATTGGTTGAAAGCAAAATAACAGAAGCCTTTACAGACCCATTTCATGTTGTTTTGGTATTAAAGTCCAAAACACACTATGCTTTTCGAAGCATTTGTAATGGTTGCTCTCCTTTCTTCCAAAAAAAGGAAAAATGGGGCCTAGGACATCCAGACTTGATGTCAGATGTTAAAATAATTGTATCTGCATTAGGAAATTAAAATATAGGGTCTGATTTTGTGTGCATATGTATACATGTTTTGATAAGAATTCCAAATGCTTCTGGCACCAACGAGGGAATTCAGCATCCTTCATAATGAGACCTATAGGTAGACAGTTATGGGTGTGTACATATGCTGAAGAAGGTTCTGATCCAGTCTTTGGTCGTATAGAGACAGAGCAATGTGCTGGTGGAAAGCTGCGCTGGTGTCAGTGAGAGTCTGTGGGTGGCACAACCTGCCACTGCATTGTCAATTATAGGAGCAGAGTGCAAAGCTTGCCAGCAGGTTTTTACACTGATGATGAAATTGAACAAAAGCTTGAAGTTAGGCAAGACATTTTGAGGATTGCTTGGCTAATACACTCTTCTGGCAAAATGCTGTTAATGTGGATGTAGTTCATACTCTATAAACTCCTGTCTTTTCCAGCATAACTTACCACATACACATTGAACGCTCTCCGTCAAAGCAGTTATGCCAGTAAAAGCAGGTTTGATGATATTACTGCAATGCTAGAGACTTTGGCAGAGTAAGTGCAGGTCAGGAATACCTCTTCACGTTTTTGATGGATGTAATTCTGCTGATAGATTTATACATTTGGTCTCATACATTCTTCACGTCTATTGAATACAGTTCTGAAAAGCAGTGGAATTCACATTTTTCAACAAAACATTCATTTTTTTTTTTCTTTGTGGAGGGTGGATGGGGTTTATGTTTACTTTTTGTTTAGATTTTATCCCAGGCACTAAAATGTACATATTTTTTGTTTACTAAAACATCAGAGGTTCAGACATGTTTTGATTCAAGAGTCAATATGTTTGAAAATTATTTTGGAAAGCCAGCCCAGCATATAATCTAGAAGAATTCTAAAACATGTTCTCTGGCTTCATTAGTATTGATTTCAGCAAACGCTAGAGAGGGTACTTCCATTTTACAGGTAAAAGCAATAGAACATTACTGAACTACATTTTATAAAGCTGTTTTTTACTATTCTTTATAGGTCTCTGTAAAAATTTACACTTTTTAGAAAAGATTTACTTCTCTTTCATCATTTTTATAATGTGCAGGGTCTGTGTGGAAAATGATCACCAGATGCCCCCAGGACAGGTAAAGTGTTTGCAGCATTTTGTCATACTCATCCTCCATCACTTTGGAAAATCCTGAGAGTCTCATATTTGTTTGTTTCCTGAGCAAAAATAACAGAATGTAGATAGTTCAATTTACTATTAAAAAAGGAAAACTTGCAAAATTTCAAACTAAAATGCTTGTGGTGAAAAGCATGCTTAAATAAGAAAGGGAAAAATATGTGGATTTGAAGTCTTAGTGTGATGTAGTAAGGGTAGTGGCGCCTGAATTCGGACTATGTTTGGAAATTAAATGCATGTAGGTGGGACATGCAAATTTTACTTTACAAATAAAAATTTTTAGCCATCGTTTAGAGAGGTTTTGTTTTTTCTCTGTAATGAAGGCAACTGGTATACTTAAAAATGAGTAGTGAACCTGTTTTAATAGGTTGTTCTTTTAACTTTATCTAGCTTTCTTTCAAGATCAGTGCTTCTATACATAGATTAAACTTGTTAAACGCAACAGAATTCTGTTTCCTCTCCCTCGTAATGCTAATGTATATCTTTAATTAAAAAAGAGAAACTCAACTTGTAGCCCTAGCAGCTGATGCAATCCCTAAAGCCACGTCTACAGTAATAGTTTTAAAGGAAAGGGTTTCCTTTTTCCTTTTTTATTTGGGTCAGGATGGCTACAGCTTTAAATACTGTTTCAGCTGCTACGACTGTGACTTAAACATTAGGTTTCTATTGAGTTTCTAAATCAGAACTGAATACCACCCAATTTAACCTTCTTTTTTTTTTTAATAGAAAGCGATAGTTTAAATTGGCATTGCAGGAGCTAACGTGGTAAAGTTAAAACCATTTAGGCTCCACTTGTTTTAATAAGTATACCTTACCTTCTTTAATTCCCTTAGAAAATCTAGGTCAAAGATTCTTTGCGTTGTCTCGCATTCCATTCTGACAGTCCTTTTCTTTTGCAAGTCAGAAAGTAAACTTCTGAAAGAAATGTTTCTTCGGCTATTTTGTGGATCTTTTTGACATTCACTCAACATGCCTTTCTCTGGCCAATAAGTCTCTATGCAGTTTGTTGTCTGGTTTTTTTGTTTGGTTTTTTTTCCAATTTATTCTAGTTTCCCTTGTCTCTAGGTATGTGGCTGGTAAGGACTGCTCAGCATTATACGGCCTGGTACTCCAGCCTCAGTTCACGTCTTTGCTCAGCTCATGGGTGGAAATGAGTTTCATCTCATCGTAGTCCCCATTTGGCTATATCGCAAAACCACCAGACAGTTTGGCACCGTTCAGCTACATTGGCAGTCTCTACTTGCAAGAGGCCTAGGACTGGAAAAGCAGCAGGGGTACTGCAGGTCAGACTTGAGATGGATTGGCGGAGCTGTGTAGGGGAGAATGCATGGTGCCTATCATACTATTTTTGGCTCAAGCAAATGTTATTAATCCTTCACTTTTGTAAGCCCTAACCTCATTCATAAATTTAACACAAAGAAGTCTTTTTAGAGGTGGAAGTTTGAGCGACAAATGGAAAGGGGTTTGTTTGGTATCATGGGGTGGTTCTTTCATCTCCTTCTGTACGTAGAAATTTAATTATTCTGCATAATAATGATGGAAGCATGCTTAGATAAACTTCGTATTTTCCTTTTATTTCTCCTGTTGCGTTAGGTGAGGAAAACATTTGGATGTACATACGTGTAATGCTTACATCATATACCAAATACCACATGGAATGCAATAAACACGTCAGAGATACTTTAGTTATGCTTGGGGAAAACAAAGTAGAACATGATGGCAAGAATCTTGGATTTCTAATCCCTTTAACTACATCGCACTCTTAGACATCCTTCCCCTTGCTTGTCTTCTCTCAACCTTTTTCCAATACAGAAGAATTGGAGACAGTGGTTTTTTATATGGCCCCTCTAGCAAGCAGTGGGAGGGTTCTAAGTTATGTGTTGTTCTGTGCTCTTGCTTTACTGTCTTTTCAGGGGTTTCTGTGCTTGGCTAGTGTCATTCATCCATCCTCAGTGTTGTTTGCCACCAGCTTGTGAGAGAGAGCACTTTGAATCCCAGAGTGTCTTTCAAATCCCATGATGGAGAACTGATTCAGATTGAACCCTAGTTTGCCTCTTGTCACTTTCTTTCAGTGAATTCATAGAGCAGCCACTATTAACTGGTTGCTGAGGAACTGCCAGTGTGTAGAAAACGTCATTTATGGTCTTTTCTCAACCATGACATTATTACTGTTTCTCTGGTTAGTACAAATCCCCACAATTTACACACCATCCCCCTAAAAAAAAAGAAAAAAAAACCAACCCAAAGCAACAAACCAACAGAAACAAAGAAACAGAAACAAACTCAGAATTTATCCTGCTGAGTTTTATGTCAGCCTCTATTGCGGCTTCCTTTGTCTTCAATGAATAAGATTTGTCCCAAGTAACAAAGGCTGTCAACACAGTATTTCTTCAGGTGACCATTCCATACTGGCTCAGTTAGCTCTCATTTCAGGCAATATATATCCAGAACAACTCTATCAAAAGCACTTGCATGTGGTTGAATGAACAGGCACAGCCTTTTCTGAGGAACAGCCGAAATTACTCCTCATGAAGATGACTCTTGTCTTTCCTTTTATTTATTTTTTTTTAAGTATACTTCCAAGTTTAAGCTGTTTGAATTTCTGACTCATCTTATGCTCTATTACCATACCACAAAGCTTCATTATTAAGATACGCTGAACCTCAGTTTAACATAAGATATACCTTGGACTAGAGCTTTGAACTATACTTCTGATTTGAATAGATGGATTATCTGCCTTCCCCCCCTTTTAAAATTAATTTTCTGCTTCAAGCAGACAGTGGGAATTAGAAAGCAGAATTATAAACTAGATTTTCTATTGCAGTGTACTAGTATCAGCGGTGAGCTTATGCTAGGAGAGAATTTGAGACTAGGGAATAACTTTGCTTTCATTGGAAAAACCTGCCGTCTTCAGCTTTAGGAGAGTCAAGGCTTGCTTATAGAATAGTTTGGGTTGGAAGGGACCTTTAAAGGTCATCTAGTCCAAACCCCCTGCAATGAGCAGGGACATCTTCAAATAGATCAGGTTGCTCAGAGCCCCATCCAACCTGATGTTGAATGTTTCCAGGGATGGGGCATCTACCACCTCTCTGGGCAACCTGTTCCAGAGTTTCACCATCCTCATTGTAAAAAAAATTCTCTCTTATATCTAGTCTAAATCTAGTCTAAATCTGTCCTCTTTTAGTTTAAAACCATCACCACTTGTCCTATTGCAACTGGCCCTGCTAAAAAGTCTGTCCCCGTGTTTCTTATAAGCCCCCTTTAAGTACTGAAAGGCTGCAAGAGGGTCTCCCTGGAGCCTTCTTTTTTCCAGGCTGAACAACCCCAACTGTCTCAGCTTTTCTTCATAGGAGAGGTGTTCTGTCCCTCTGACCGTTTTTGTGTCCCTCCTCTGGACTGGCTCCAACAGTTCCATGGCTTTCCTGTGCTGAGGGCTCCAGAGCTGGACACAGTACTCTGGGTGGGACCTCACCAGAGTAGAGTAAAGCAGAACTTAAGCAGTCTGGCAGTGTGTTTTGTAGATTTTTCTTGAAGGGCTGCACAGTCTTCCAACAGACAACATTACAATGTCTCATGAAACTCTGTGCCTCCTAACTGAGAGGAGATGGGTTTGGGAAGGAAGCAAAAGTGAGGATTTCAAAAATTTTGATCTTTTTCTTGCTTTGAATCTTGAAGCCTAACTTCACTATAAATTCCCAATTCTGTCTGACATCTCAGGAAGTTCTGTCTGGAACTTAAAGAAAGCTGTAAGCCAGCACCAGTGGTCTGGGTTTTATGTGACTGCATCAGCAGGGTGATCATAGTACAGAGCGTGAAGGTCGTCATACAGTTGTGCATCAGGAGAAAGAGTTGGGGGAAGAATATTTACTATTTATCAACATGCTGTCTGCTACTCTTATGTTTCTTATTTAGAGCAGCTAGCAGTGCTGGCTTGTCTTTTAAGTTAAAATGTTGGACAGGGACAGTGATTTATAGGGTAACGAACAAAAACACCTGTAGTTTTATGTGAATTGCTATGCTAATAGCATCATTTTGGAGATAGGATTTGGCATGTTTTTAGAGCTGAATTTGAACCTTCATTCAGTTGCTCTCCACTTCTGTTAAGATAATTTCAAACTATTTAGCACAATTCTAAATGTGATCAAGAAGGTCTAGAGTATATAATTCATGGTCCAGGAAGGTGGAAAAAGATGGTGTTAGTGCTTCCTGCTTTTATTATGTTTTCATCGTTAGGTTAGCTTCTGCTAATGTGAGCTATATACTATCTTCAGTTGGTGAAAACTTGAATGATCTGTATTACTTTGAAACTTTACAGTGAAATCAACAGTGAAAATTGCTTCTATCTGAATACATGTTTAAAAGATTGAAAGGATAATAAATACTTACAGAGATATTAGAGGATATATTTTCCTTTTAAGACATTCAAATATTAGGAGCGTAATTACGATCTTGAAACTGCAGTCTCATGAAAGAAGTGTATGTGTGAGGAAACCAATTGTAGATCAATGCACACCCTTAAAAAAATAAGACCTATAAATTAATCAGAAAACATGGTCTAGAGGGATTTGAGGATGTTGGGAAGCATTTTAAAGATTCTTTTCCTCAGAGTGCCGGTGGTTTCTTAAATGCTGTTTGATATTAGCCATGTCTCCTCTACATCTTCTTTTCCTTTTATTTTTAAATGTTGAGAGTGAGTTCGGATATACCAGGAGAGAGGGTCCTCGATTCTTGTTTTCTTATACGGATTTGAATCTTTTGTGTGGTTCAGAGCAAGCAGAACAAAAACACGTACCCCCTTTAAAACTAAACAAACAACAACAATACAACACCCGCACATAACTTGGGGGGGCTATATATTTTCATTCTGAGTTTCACACGTTTTAGTGACACGGAGCTTTATTTTTAGTATCATTCTTAAAAGACAATAAAGAAAGTGAGGCACAGAGGAAAAAAATCATCAGGACTAATGTTACAAGTTTTGATTAAATTTAAGAAAGCAAAAAAACCCCAAACTTCAAGCTGACCATTTGGTCTGACACTGTCCTTAACTGACCGTGCTGATCTTACCGGATAGAGTTTTCAATCCGCTCTGTATTTCTTTGCTTTTGTGTATTTCAGTTCGGCCTCTCGTGTCACTGTAACATAGGGATTTATTTTTATTTTTTTTCTTTTGTGGTTTAATTGTATGAAAAAATTTTGTGCTGTATTCTTGGAGCTGTACAGATGGTTCCACGCCAAACATATTTGTTTACCATGGTAATGTCTGAGTTGTAGTGTGCCAGCTAATAAAGGGATTTATTTAAGGAACAAGGTGAATGACTAAAACAGATGTGCCAGTTGGGTGAACCATTAAAAGAATCTTACTTCTCAGCTTTACGTAAAGGTTATTTTTAATGCATTTCTGAGAAATCAAGAGTGGTTGCAAGGATGTTTTTGACACAGCTGAAAGCATCTTGTCCGTTTGCTTGGGGGTCTTTTCCTGTGGGGTTAAGACACATTAGTTTTTCATCTGTCTTATTGAAGAATTTGCAAAAACAGCAGGTGAACATCCTGAGTTTCATTGTCTGATGAAATATTATAATCTCATAATGGATTTCGTCCTGTTTATAAATTGTATGATTGTGTCTTTCAATTATGGGGAAACCGGTTTTAGTATTTCTGTAATGTAAATGTTAATTTTTGTAATGTAACATAAATATGTATCTTCATTCCATGGAAATCCTGGGACAACCTGCTGTAATAATACTCAAGCTTACACATCTTTTCTCACACAAATATAAGGTACTCTGGTTTCACTAGAAATTGAAGCGCTCCTACTGCTAAGCATTTTAACCAGGATTCATAGAAAAGTGTTTGAGAGAGGAGCTAATACCGTGAATTAAATGTTGTTTGCCCAAGCACTTAGTCTGTTGTACATCACATCATTCAAGTGACTTCCAGAAACTCCACTGATTCTGCTGTTGTTGATATTTTTTGACTGGAGTGTCTCCTTTTAGAAACTGACCTTTGTTAATTAGAGTTTTGTAATCTTGTTTCTTAGGTGTTGATCAATTAATTTGGAAAGAATCCTGGAGACAGTGGTAATACTGAACAGAAGTTTTTTTTTAAAAAAAAAAAAAAAAGGCAAAATTGTTTTTAAATTTAGCTTTAGCTTGCTGGGTATACAAAATATTTCCACTGAATTTTCCTTTAACTTAGGAGTTACCTTTTTTTAATAGACAAGTAAGGGCTAGCTTGAAAAAAAAAAAATTGTTAATTCTGGTGCTTAAGTATATGGTTTAGTTTGAATTAAGCAAATGAGGGGCTACTTAAGGCACAGACTGTACTAAACTTGACCGGATACTTGTATGCCATTTTGAATAACAGTTGATTTTAGGTACTTGTTCCTGAAGCTGTACTCAAAAAGATGAAACGGTGTAGTCTGTCTGTACCTATCTGTTGCTGTTTATTGCCTCTTTCTTTATATTTGGCTTACCAGATTTTAAGTCATGGACTTTATTTATTTCATGTTCATGGCACCAGGCAGAAGAAAATCTGTGTTCTCTCATTTTTGACTTGCATGACTAATGCAAATAGTATACCGCCTCTTGTACGCTTGTACTAGTGGCAGTATTTCTGGTTTAGAAATAGCCATTTACATATGTGAAGCCTCTCTGGTATTAATAAAGGCAGAATTTGTTCCTTCATTAAGAATAATTGAAATAGTGGCTTTCTCATTTTAGGTTAGTTGTGTTTTTGTTTAATCCTAGTACTGAAAAAAATCCAGAGAGAGCACAGAAGTCAATGTTAGCGTTTTCAGTGGGTTCCCATCCAGACAAATTTATCAAAGGCTGTCTGTTTATAGGCAATGATTGTAATCTGATCTGAGCTCATCTGAGCTTAAGTAAAAATGAAAAATGTGCCCCCTGATCAAACATTGCAATTAAGTATTTTAGGGGGCTTGGTTTTGAGATGAAGCATCGATCTCAAAGCATTATGTTTGATATTAAATTGTAGAGCCATTGCAAGGCAATTAGATCACCTTTCTTGGGATTTCAGGGCTCTACTTATCATCTTTATTTAACAACAAAAGGCTGCTTTGAATTGTAGCTTCCTTGATTTTCTGAGGGTTGGGCAGCATGTTAAAGCACTTAAAATACGAATCTGACAACACAGTATTATGGAGAAGTATCATTGTGTCTCTAATTTGTGTCTGTGCACCAATCCAATATGCAACATGGCATTTCTTTCAGTTGTTTTTATGAGATACCTGCCCCGTTAAGGTGAGGATGGCTTTATTTATTTTTCTTAAAAAGAAAAATTGAGGGAGGAAATTTTTGTAAATACCTATAGGTTCATGATATCCATCTCCTGTCAATTTCAACAAGGATAAAACAAAGGAATCCCTTAAGTTAGGTCCTGCAAAGCTGTCCTGTTTAGCAGTTACTTCAGTTTGTCCTGTTCTAAGGTGGGTTTCAACCTTAAATTTGTTTAGGATTTAGAACTTCTTGACAGGGTTAGGGTTTAAAATGTTAAACTGACCTGATCAACCTTGACATTGAACTGACTGAAACTTATATTTGTACAGCTTCCAAATGCTTTCTTTGTTCTTGAAGGACAGTGTTTTGAATGCAAGAAAATGCACTGTGACTGGATGTGAATTGAGTTAGATCCAAAAGAGGTTCCTTCTCTCCTTCACTGGAGAGAAAGTGAATTGTTTTTATTTATCAGGTATGCTGAAGGCTTTTGATCTTATGCTTGGTTAATAATTTTTTTCTTTCCTTCCCCCCACTCCAGGCCATATACACCTATGAAGGGAGCGTTTTCCACTGTGTGGTTTGACAGGTATAAGATCTCTAATGACTGTCCAGAACACATTGAAAGTATTGATTCTATGTGCCGGGGACTTACAGACTTGATCAACGATGAGGTTAAAAACGGCATTGCAAAAAATAGGATACTAATAGGTAAGAGAAACTTATTTTTAATGTGTTTATTTTAACATTTTTTCATTGTTAGGAGATCATCTACTTTGGGTTTACTCCATCCTGAAAGCTTGTGAGCATGCCTTGCAACTGCTGAACAGCCCCTTCAGCAGCCCATCCTCAAGAATATTGAATGATTGTTTAAACCTGTATCAGGTGGGAAATGTGGCTTACTGCAGGCAGTGTCCTCAAAAATGTAACTTAAAACTGTTTTTATTGTAAATAGTCATTTGTAATCATTATTTAAAATACAGAGTGGGCAGTGATTTACTTTAAAAGGTACATATTTACGTATTTTTACTGTTTTCCTTTTAGCCCCTTTTGAGGATGGAAAAGCATACTTTCCCAAAATGACTTGTATTTTGGAGAGTGGATAAGTAGCATATAAATAATCATGAGCTTTTACTTACTGCTCTTATCATTTTGGGTTAAGTGAATTCATGAGCAAAAAATTCACATTACACATCTCTAAAGCTTAACAATTGATAACAAATGAAGTATTAGCTGTCATAATTCTTATGTGTCTATCTTCCTGTCCCTCTTAATTTACACAAATTTGCAGTGACCTTCACAGTACTTCTGTGAAACAGATAGTGGGATTTTGAGGCATAGGAATTGATGGAATGGAGTAGCCTGTGTCAGGGAAGGAATGAGAATTCATGAGTCTTTGGCTCCCTGTCCTATCCCTAGACCACAAACTGTTTCAGGTTGGGGGTAAAAAGCTCTTAATGTGGGAACTTATAAATTTATGGCCAACTGAGTCATGCCGTCAAAATCCTGCGTGGTGGAGCCGCTACCATGCTGCCTACATGTTTTATTGGTCCAGCCCTATGTTGCTCTTTGAAGGCCTCTGTTTACTTTCCCTTTCTGGCTCGTTGCCCTGGCTGCAGAATGCATTGTTTTGGATGGCTGTCAGCACTGTCTCTTTGATCTTTCCTGTGTTATACCTGCTGGCTTGGAAACAACTGAAGAAGCGCAGGTGCTTTTCTGTAGGATAAGCTGGGAGATGTTCTGTATACAGATCCAACTTGCTACTAGGCTTTTCTCCTTTTTCTGTGGCCTTCAAAATTAGACCTAGTGAGACTGTAGAGTATGAAAGCTGATTTACAAGTCATAAGCAGAGTAAGGAAGTTGGTATGCAGCGATTGTTTCAGCCCGTAGATTCTTTGGAAGTCCCCGTCTCTGTGTATTTGCATTCCTCATCTGTAAATCAGAAATAATTATACTTATTTTCTCACTCTTGAGAGCTTTGATTTCAGGCTTCTAGAGTAAGGCAATGTCCTTGCCTCTGTGACAGAGGCATAGATCCTCACAGTTGAATCTAAGATTTGTGCAACAAGCAAAAGAAGGCAGCCCTGGATTAGCTCCATCCAAAGTGCAAAAGGGGAACTATGTGGATGCATAAGAAATTCACTAGTGGAAAATTAATTGTGTCACTTGTGGCTGCACAAGATTAAGTGTTCTTCCATGAGAACTTTGTGCCTTCTCTCCACTGGTTTTGATGATTAACCAGTGTGTGATGCAGCGGAGAATGAAGGTCAGAGGCCCTGTAAGGTTTTTGTGCATAAAGATTGGGTTTAGTATCAATCTGAGTCAGCATAATATGACATTCTTAGTTGTTTTAGATGGGACTTCATGCAAATAATTGCCTATCTTCTGGCATTGTTTCTTACAGGAAATCAGGCATTCTGTAAAGGTACCTGGCAGCTTTGTAACATTTTTGATCGAAAGACAGTATGAGGCCAACGTTTGGTTATGAAGATATAGTCAGTATGTCTGCACCAAACTGTAACGTCCACTGGAAAAGGAGAAACGGGTGGCATGAAATTTTTCTGAGTTTGGGAAAGATTGGTGTGCAGGAGATGATGGAAGATACGGTCACTTGCTGAGATGACTTAGTTCTTAGACATTCTAAGAACTTTTTAGATTTCTCTTTGAAAAAGTGAAGAGTATCCATCTGCTACAAGAAGAGAAGGCTTGAGGTAATGGATAGGGAGCAGACAGCAGATTTGTGAGTGCCGGTGTGATAGAGTTGGAGGAGGCAGCCTTCTTGAGGTAAAGGGAAAAATAAGCCAATTATAGCAGAGGAAACAACGGTGAAATGTTGCTATGAATATTTCCCCAGTGCATTTAGTGATGTTGAGTTGTGTTGGAGATCCATAATGGGACTACTGGTATGTATCTTATTGTGGAAAATAGAGACAAAATAGCAGAGAGAAGAGACTGGAAGACTCGGGAGTCTCTGCAGAGCAGTGGGGGCCTTTTCAGGTAGGTCACAGAAGCCAAGAGAGCAGAGCAGTTGCATGAAGAGGGAGTTACAGGGAATGAGATGGTTGTTAAAGGGTTAAGGAGAAGTGGGTTGTGGGCCTGTCTATTTTGTAATGAGTGGGAGTTTTAATGAGTGGAAAGAAAACAAAATGAGTATGAGGAGGGTAACAAGATTGAAGGTTATGGTTTTATATGGAATAGCGGACTAGAAATTACAGGCTGAGGATGAGTGTCAGATATTGTTAGATGAGGGCGAGAGAGGTGTTAGGCAAGCAGGAAGGTGGGTAGCTGCTGACAGCTCAGAGGTGTGGGATAAGAAGGCAAGATCTGAGGGAGCACTGTGCAAAGGAGAGCGAGTGGGAAGAGAGGGGAAGCAGGAGCAGGCTCTCAAGCAGTGGAAAATAAGAAGCCCAACACCTGGTGTTCTGGGGGATGATTCTCTTTCTGGAGCTATTCAGACTTTCCACAAGGCTCAATATTGTGGGTACAGTAAGATCATTTGTTCTGAAAGAAATTATACCCTGCACTGTTTGTTTCGGTAGCGCAGTTAGCTCTGAAATCTGCAAGTGGCTGCTTGTAGGGCAGAACTCTACAGCTGGGGATGGAGTCCAGGTTGTGCAATGCCACTCCTCTTTTTCTTTATCAAGAAAAATATTAGTGCAGCCTTGTTTTTAACAGCTGTTCTATGAATCTACTTCTAAAGAATTGAATTACTTAATTTACTGGAGGTAAATAAAGTCTTATTATTAAAACCTCCATATGAGTTTAGTGTAACAACCAGCACATAGCAGTACGTGGCTCATCTACCCATTTCTATTTCCGGGCAGTTTCATGAGTTACTTTCCTAATAATACAGACGTCTTTGAAGGAAGTAGACTTCTGGTTTATTAAGTTTTAGTTCCTCTGACCTTGGAGGAGGAAGGAAGGGAGACTGACTGCAGTATATAATTATTCAAAAATAATTATATCATCCCCAGAATTTGATAATGGAAGTCACTTTTTAGCCAAACATTCCTGTTGAATTACTCTTACTGGTCTTCCTGGCTGAAGCACTTCTTGCAAATAATCCTGTAAGTAGGTTTATATTGACTTTGGAGATAAAAGAGGATGATAAAATTAGTCAAATTCTGACACTTGGAGCTCTGATAGTATCCCTTCCTAAAAACTGGATGTATTCCTTCTGTATAAATGCCTGAATTCATTGCTAAATTAGCTAAGCAAGCAAATAACCACAGTTTGAAATGTGGGACAATCATTTCTTTTTCTGTTTCAAGCTGAGTTGGTTTTTCAGGTGGTGGTGGTTTTGCGTTGTTTTGTTTTCTTGTGTTTGGTTTTGTTTTTTTTAACTGCTTCCATAGTGATAGTGCACTATAAAATAACTGCACTTAGGTGGGAATTGTCAAAGATTTCAACAATCTTGTTCAAGAATATGTTAGAAGCTCTTGAAAGAAATGGCCTCTTCACATTTGGAGCATTCTGGCAGTGCTCAATTTAGTCAACTACACTTCAGTGAAAGGCAGTCTTTTTGTTCTCTTTTTTTGTTCTTAATTTAGAGCTACTTTCCTACTTTTAGAGGTCACTTTTTGTGTAGCGCAGGAATGCTCATCCAAGCGTGTTGGTCTCTGCCACCTGTAGTCACTTGTGTAAGCAGCCAGTGAAAATAAACTTTCCATCACAGTCCTGTAGATTTGACTGTATGCCAAGAAACACATACATGATTCCTGACCCCTTGTATTGTAACAATAACACAAGACACACAACCACTTTTTGTTTATTGCTAGACTTTTTACATAGCTACTGAACCATGGTGGAAGTAACATGAAAGCTCTGTGCTGCTTGTAAATATTAGCATTTCCATCTCTTTCAGTGTGTGTGTGAAAATGGGATGGGGAGAAAATATCTTGGCTTTGACATCGCAGAGGAAGATGATTCTATAACTAGGGGAAGATAAAAATCAACGATAAATTGTTAAAACATTGGGCAAAGTACTATATCTACAAACTTGGTATTTTATGTCTTTGGCTTCTAAGCCTTTTGTTGTCACTAATCCTGTCTGATATCTTCTGTCTTTATTAGGAAAACGACTTTCATTGAGAGGCACTTACTACTGTGCTCTTACAAAGTAAATTCATGGGTTTATATTACCATTTGTCACTGCAATTCAAATGAGATTTCTCTTTCTGTACCACCCGTTATATGGCTTTGTGGTTTATCTAAATTATGCCTATAAGATGCTGGGCTCAAAGCAGTGCTGTTAGTTCATCTCCCCCATAATACCAACAAACATTTAATTAATTTTCAGTGCGCCAGTGTAAATTTGCATCGCATTTGTACGTTGGGGAAAATGTTTGCTCCTCTTGTTTGTTTGCATCTGAACTGGCCATTTATTTTTCTTTTGGATCTCTACTACTCTTTTTACTTCCTGATGCGCAAGCAAGAGACATTAACAAATGAAAGAAACAGTTTCCTTCATAAATCATTCAGTAGGAGGTAAAAATGCTAATAATTTTAACCAGAGGGTAGGATTCACCACTTGTCACTTTGTTTCCCAGCTCTTGATGGTGTCAGTATTAATGTATCTAGAAATAAGGGTTTTTGAAAGGTGGCACATTCTCAGTTTTGATCTGCATGGTGAATGACAGGCTTAGCAAATGATAGTGGAGATCAGAAGTAAATAAGGCTCACAGCAATAAAACCAAAAATAATTTAATCATGATATTGTCATCATATATTATCATCAGATAATGGCTGTGGGAAGAAAGGAATTATGAAGTGAATCAAATTCTCATCTTTTCAGCCTTAGTAGAAACTGTTGAAAACATATACTTACTCATCTTTAATAAATGCCTGAATTCTGTGTAAAAGTAAACAGATGGATGGGCTTTTAGAATGCTTGAAAGTCATGTGTAGACATGCCACAGGGTGCACATTAACCTGTACTTTCTTCACAGTTGCGCCTACCAGATCATAGAAGAGTGAAGCTTAACAACGTTTGCTAATCAGCTCTATTTAGGCAAATCCTTACCATTGCTTTTCTGACTTGTTCTGAAAGGTCTCCATTAATGGAAGGTTCACAGCTTTCCAAGGCAACCTGTTCCTGTGCTTCACTATTCTTTGCTTTAGAGAGCCTATTTTCTAGTTTCTTTTCTGTGATCCAGTTTAAAATCATGAATACCATAAGCATAAAGAATAGGTTATTCTCTTCCGTTTTCCCTGTTTTGTGGTTATGCTGACTGTAAAAATGAGAGGTAAGTGTTGCGGCAGGGCTGTGCTGTCATCCTCAGAAACAACCAAGAAAACACACTAGGTAAATAAAGCAAGCTATAGATTTGATAGAGTAACAGCACATTAAAAACTGATTTGAGACTTTTCATGGATTTTATTTTCCTTCTAGTGCTAAAAATTATGACTCCTCAGGTACACATGTTGGGTTCCTTTCTACTACCCATATCAGTTGAAAATAAAACCGTAACTGGTTCTGGTTTTACTGCGAGTTGATACATTAGAAACTATTGTATACTTGTTTTTACAAGAAAGTGTTAAAACTTGTACCACTTAAATATGCAGTTCAAAATGTGTTTTGGCTGGAGAGAAAGTTGGATAGCAAAATGGTTCATGTTCCTAACAAGAGGAAGTGGCTGAGCCAGTCAAGGGAAGTTGCCTTTGTTCTTGTAAAGACTCTCAGTTACTGAGTAACAAACAGAATAAAAAAGCTATCAAAGGTGGAAACCGTTCATTGCAGTTCTGCTAGTGTGTAAGGTTAGTGTTTAGTGAAGTCTTATGAATAGATTAAAAGGAGAAAATAGCTGCTGTGAGGAAATTCACTTGAGACAAAGTACATATTTGAGCACTTACACAGGAGCAGTGTTCAGGGAGTTCTGTGGAGAAGGGAGTTTGCTGTTCCATTGGCATTTGTGCTCTTCGCTGATATTCGTATATGAACACTGTTAAATGTATATAATACTTCCATTCATGGATGAAAAAAGAAGGTCAAAACAGAAAGTCAACTTCTTTGCAGATGATGTGTAGAAAAAGGTTTTGCTGTTACCATTAATAGAAGGTAAATCACAGAAAGACCCTAGGGAGATTGTAAAGTAAACTGAAATGTGAGTTTAGGTAAAAATTCCTGATAACAAACTGATTAAAGTAACTCTAAGCTGAAATATCTAAAGAAAGGAGAAATTTGGGAATGAAAAATGCTGCGAGAGTGGAAGGAAAATGGAGCAAGAGTATGTAATGTATTGTGATGATAACAGAACAGGCGGACAATTTCTAACTGTGCTGATGTAGCCTTATACAATAGAAAAGTATTTGTCTCTGCTTGCACTGTTCTGGCACAGGCACTGTATGCTGTGGCGTTCATCTTGTGCCCCTTTGTTATCAAAGCTGTACAGACAAATTTGAAGAAATGTTGGGAAGATGAACAACTACCAGAGAGAAACTAGTGAAGAAATACTGTTTAAAACAAAACACCCCAAAACCTACACCCAAGTCAGAATCCTTATCAAAGTCTGGGGCTTAGCTTCTCCTCTTCCTCTTTTGGTTCTGTGCTGCAATGAAGCAGTTTCTATCACTGACACTTAAATTCATGCAAGAACAGTCTCTGCAAGGAGCAGAAGATCTGTACTCCATGCAGATCGCAGAATTCATGCACTAAATGTGATTAATAACTAAAATTAGTTTCCTATGGCTATGATTTCTAGTGCGGAAAACAGCTTTGATCATCACGAGTTAAAATTACACTGGAAAGACTGAAAAAGTGATCTGGTTTGTTGTTTTCTAAGTCCATAATCATTATCTATAACAAATTGACTCTAAGGTGTTTTACAGTAGGATCTATATGACTCAGGAAGCAATCGGCAGTGTCAGACCTGTGTTTGTTGGAGAGGTGTGTTTTCGGTACAGAATGAAAATCTGAAGAGCTTTCTGAACTCAGGAATAGATCGTTGCAGGCACTAGAGTGGAGCATGGGGGCGAAGGCAGAGTATTTAGCATTCTATCATGTATACAGGACACAAGAGAGAGACTAGATAAAGAAACCTTTGTGCTAGATAATAAAGTTAGTCATTTTCCGAGATACAAACCCAAATGTTGTTAGACGAAATACGAAGAAATTAATAAAGCTGAAGTTTGACGGTAGGTAAATATTTGGTTTCCTGATCTCCATATAATGTTCAAGTGTCATCATGGACCAGATTATCACTTCAGACAGCTAAAAATGAGGAGCAAATTAATATAAATCAAGAAGCAGAAGGGAGCTCCAGGTTTTATACAAAGACTTAGATGTTTAGAAGGCTCCTAAGGCCATTTACAAGCTCTGGAAAGAAGGTTTTATCACTGAAAAATGGCAGCTGTGATGAAGATTTTTGTTTTATTCAAGTAGAAGTAAATTACATACGAGAAATTCAGTCTCTATTCACTCTGTGTTACATCATTGTATGGCTGGGATTACCTTAACATACTTACAGATGATATTCCAGCAAAGAATGTTTTGGTTTTGGTAAGTATTGCATGGGAGTTTCCTTCCGATTCAAATTCTTTAATTTGGAAGTGTGACGATCCTGTGATTTCAGCAGATCTTTCTCAACTAGCAAAGCAAGTTACAAGCAGCTTGCTTCTCACTGCAAAAGGGGTATTGCCTAGAAACCAGCGCTACACAGAAGCAGATCTGAGATCATAAATACATACTTGAGTGAAGTTTCTGTGCAACTGAAAGAAAAGTGCTTTACGTAATTGAGTCTGGTTTGTATGTGCTTATCTTTTAGCCTGTGCATAAACCTCCTTTGTAAGGCAGAAAATTTAATGCCGATAGTTAGATGGTTTCCTGAATGGGTATCCTGAGCATTGTAGAGCCAACGCTCTTTAACTGCTTTGAAGCATTATTCATAGATCTCTTTAAAAATGGATATAAGGTGAAAATGGAAAATGAATATACTTTTTATGTGAAACCTGTTGGAAAATTCTGAACTTCTGTGTGCACCCTTTGTACTTCTTGGAAGTAGATTGGTCTCAAGCAAAGGGCTTGCTATGTTCTGCCCATCTAAGGTTGAAATGTTGCAGTGTCATTTTTGATTTTGATTAACGCTCATGACACAATCTGCTTAGCAATGCTGTGAGGTTTACGTACTCTTTATGCTGAGATCATTGGTGTACACAAGCGTACTTGTACTTTTCTTGTGTGTTTTGTTTACCTTCTGGCTGTCAGTTCATACACTTGTTTTGTGTAATATCTGTACCTGCCGCTTATTTTTCCTTAATCCAAAATCTGAATTCTTACAGAAGTTCTTGACTGAGCGTGTCTTTTATGTGTTGTGTCAAATTTACACTTATACTGAAATATTTCTTGTAATTGAAAAAAGTTTGTCTCCAACTACAAAAGCGTATTCAAATTGTTGTTTCTGAAGTATTTACTGCACAGCACTTACTTAGAGATTGTTGTGGTATCACGTGACAAGCTTCAGGTTTTCCCCTGGAAAACCAAATTCAAAGAACTAGTCCTTTGTATTGCATTTTCTCATAGTAGTATGAGCCACATAAAAGAACCATTACCTAATATTCTTCTAAACAGAAGGTGACTGCATTGTCAAAGACTGCTGGTGAGTAATTGCAGATAGTGTTGCCAGATTGTGACTAACTGGGTACAAAATTTTAGATTAAATCATTTACAAACTAGTAATGAGTTTTCAATGCAGCTTTTTTCCTGTATTCTAAAATACTTAAAATGGACTTCATTTTGTATGTGGGCAAAGTATATCTGTATTTATTTGTAAACAAATGCAAAATGGTTTCCTAGAGTATAAGTGCTACTTTTTGGATTTGGGGATGACAGCATCATTCAGAATGATCAAAAGGAAGTTAAGAAGTAAATGATCAGTTTCCACAGAAGAGAATAAAGGAAATTTTAGCACAAGATATTGNCTAGAGTATAAGTGCTACTTTTTGGATTTGGGAATGACAGCATCATTCAGAATGATCAAAAGGAAGTGAAGAAGTAAATGATTGGTTTCCACAGAAGAGAATAAAGGAAATTTTAGCACAAGATATTGTTTACATAGTAACTTTGCCTAGCTGTTGTATTTTATATACTTTTTCAGAAGGCTGCATCTCTCTGTGAACATGGAGTGTTGAATTTTTGTGTTTAGTGTGACACCTGTGGATTATTTTTTTTTTGCCATTGTAGAATTCTTTTACGTGTGACAAGAGCATGTCTGGTAGGAAATAGTCATGCAGATGAAAGGCTTGCACTAGTATTTTCAATATTTTTATTTTTATTTTTGTGAAGACAAGTTTATTCAAAATTTCAGGTGNGACGAGAGCGTGTCTGGTAGGAAATAGTCATGCTGATGAAAGGCTTGCACTAGTATTTTCAATATTTTTATTTTTGTGAAGACAAGTTTATTCAAAATTTCAGGTGATGTGGGCTGTGTGAGTTTTTAAGGTGTGCTCTGAGGTTGTTTACCCATATTCATTACTACTTTTCCTCAACTACCTTTGTTTCTGGACTGCCACTGGGCACTTAGACATACGTTTAACTTTGAACTGGTTAAAGATTGATTTATAGGGTAAATAGCAGGTCTTGGCTTTACTTACCAAAGGTAAATATGAGGGTATTATCAGCCCCCTGGGTGCATAGCTAGGAGATCCNTCTTTACTTACCAAAGATAAATATGAGGGTATTATCAGCCCCCTGGGTGCATAGCTAGGGGATCCCAGGTATATCTCCTAGTTTGAGGATACAACTCTCCTAATNGCTTTACTTACCAAAGGTAAATATGAGGGTATTATCAGCCCCCTGGGTGCATAGCTAGGAGATCCCAGGTATATCTCCTAGTTTGAGGATACAACTCTCCTAATTCAATTAAGCGCTGTGTTTGAAAAAGGAAAGCAAGACTCCAGTCTTCCACATTGTGTGGTCTTGCTCTTTCTCCCTGAGATCCAAGTTCTGTAAGTCAGGAACCTGCAGTTACCGCTTTTGGACGTGATCTTGTCTTAAGACTACAAGGTGACTTTAAGTAGAAAGAAGAATTAGAAATTCTGATCAGAAATTAAAAGATAATGTTGTGTGGGGGAAAGTAAGAAAACACTTCATGTCTGGATTAGTCTAGTGTTTTCAGGAAAATTTCCTGCACAGATCCAGCCAAATCTTCCAGTCAACATGGGANACATGCTGGAAGAGGATTCCCCATTAGGAACAGTTTCACTGTGACCCAGCTAATATTTATGAAGTGCACCACCGTTTTCTGCCTCTGAGCTTGCGCACACCAGAGA
>RSEF01000003.1:20825902-20837635 GCA_003993805.1 Himantopus leucocephalus
TTAAGATCTATCCTGTTTTTGAAGGAATCATTCCTTGGGCACTGTTCCTGTAGAAACTTATTTTTGCCAAGTTTTATTTTGGCCTGCAAGATCACTTTTTAAATTAAAAGATGAGGATAATTGACTCCTCCGTGAATATTTAAGAGTTGTAAATAATGATTGTGATATAAAGAAAACTTGTATCCCATTATTTTAATGGTGGATGATTCATCTCTGTGTCAGTTTGATAAATTAACTCAGAGTATAAATATCTATTCTTATGTAATTTTAATGCTTTTTTGGTTTCCCCCCCTCTGCCCCATTTTCTCCTCCCCAAATTCAGTAATTTTATTAGCATGACAAGGTATTCAGCCTTTTGCCAAAGTCAATAGATCCAAGTCTCTTGCTTAATCCTCTCCTTCCCCCTTTTCTGAAGAGTGGATCTAGGACACCGTTGTCTGCTCTGTCCCAGCAGATTGCTGCCAGCACTGGCTATGACTCCAGAAGTGTCGGCCAGCTGCAGGGGACTAAGTTTTGTTCGAATCCTCATGCACCGAGACTTAAGCCAGCTTTTACCTATCTTGAAGAATAAGCAGAGGGGAAAAAATTTTCGCTGTTCAAGTACAAGGCATGTAATTGGCAGTAGCAAGTAACAACTTCCTGCTGCTAAAAATATTTTGCTTTATTTCATTTTGCTAGCATTAGCAAGTCAGCAGTCTGTTCTGAAAAACAGGATTTTAAATGGCACATGAAAACTCAGCTATTTGAAACAGTAACTGAAAAGCATTTTTTCCTGGTGCCCTAGGCTTCCTAATTACTACAAATTAAATTGAAACAGGTGTGTTCAGAGGCAGCTGAGCTAACATTGCCTTGGCCCAACTCTAATTACAGTCCTTGACAAGTAAGGTTATAGCGTTTTAGCGACAATATATCATTTTGAGTTTTGCACCATTTTCTGCTCTTCCTGCAGTTCCTATCAGGCTATTTGAACCACTAATGCAAGGTAGTAATTCATTTTGGTGACAAGTGCATTCAGATGGGAAAGTGGCGGGCTCCTGGCAAAGTGGCTTTTAACAGGGTCAGAGAATAGCACAAAACAGTTGAAATAAGATTGTGGAGGGAATAGAAATTATTACCATGCCAAACCCAGTTCTTTTCGATTGTTTTTGCAGTCTCAGTAATCGCAAATACAGTGGATACAGAGATTGGTTTTGTTCCTTTGATACAGGCTGAGAAGCAATTACAAAGGTCTGTATTGCATGACGTGCTCAGAAAACGGTGAAGTCCCCGGTTTGCATCTGTTTTCTTCCATCTTCCTCAGCTTGTGAGTGAAATGGCAACGAATCAGGAGATGCCTTGTGACAAGACTGGAAATCTGTTAGATGTATGCTGTAAAGGGGTCCCAAACCTCAGGTTTGAGGTCACTTTGGGGATGTTAGAGAACATCTCAATCTGAGTTTTGCTTCAGTCTGCAGGTAGTTACAGTGAGGACAGGGTGACTTGCCGAGCCCGTTTGCTGAGGATGGTGCGGCTCTGTGTCCCAGATGGTGCCTAGCTCAGGCTGGACAAACAGATTGAAGTTTAGCCCAGAAAAAGTTGGACTGCTGGTTGGTATTGAGAAGCAGCCAGAGGCAATATTAGTCCTTGAAGACAGTGGGCCTGCTGTTAGATCTCTAGTCAAATGAAAACTTTAATAGTCGAAATTAGCCCAGCTGCTTGACAGCATGCTTCATGATGGCCCCTTCTTACTCTACTTAAAAAAAAATTCATTTTCGAATTGATACTGGAGCACAGGGTAGGGGTTCATTTGCCGAAAGGGCATCTCAACAATGCTTAGGGCACTACAGCTCCAGGATCTATCTGTTGATTGCTGGGTGGATTCTGACCTACTTCATAGGATCTTTAAGGATCAAAAGGAGTTTTTGACTAACTAGTTGCACGTTGTTGCGACAGAGTTACAGTAGCAGGTGCCAGGGCATACAGAGCCCTCAACCGGTACATCTTATCAGCTGTAAATCGATTTAGATGAAGAGAATGCAACTGTTTTCATCCATCCCTAGTCTTCCACTCCTGATGTCTTTAGGGATGTTTACATATCATATGAAGATGTTAAGGACATAGATGCCATGTGCTCCTAGGAGGAGCAAACTCAGGGCTCTGGGTTTTTTCTCTTGTACTCAGGCTTTCTCCTGTTCCTGTCTTACAGACTGAAGGAGAAAAAAAACGTATTTAAAGATACAGTCCTGTACATCATTTTGAGGAATAAATTGCTAAATTTCAGTGCTAAGCATGGAGCTGTATCACTTGAGGTACTGAAGATACGAGAACATAAACTAGAATGAAGGGAGCTCTGTGCTGTGCTGATCCAGAGGATGCAGGAGCAATTATGTTTACGTTCCTACTGTAACTCTTTCAAGGTCTTTTTTTTTTTTTTCTTTCAAACTTAGAAAAGAGTTTGGCATTTAAGTACAAACTTTTAATACCATTTAAAAATATAACTGAGTGAGTAAATCCATTCAGATTTATGTTGTCTTGTTGGAGCTTGGTACTGTTTTAGTGAAAAACACAATTCAGTAAGCAAAAGAAAACTAGTTTAATTTAAACTTAAATTCTCTTGGGCTCGGTTAGTGTGTTCCATACTGCTCCAGAAACAAAGCACTAGTGTTTGGACTCTCTCTTTATTTTTTTTTTTCTTTCTAATTTTCTAATATTACACATTTGTAATTCAGATGTTTGAAATTTGTGACTAAAGCATTGCTGTGAACTTGAGTGCCTTCTGAGTAATTAATGTGCTAGTACAGACGTATAGAGCCAGAGAACAAATGTGAGTAAGGCAGAAGTCAGCTGATCAACGTGGGAAGCCAGAAGTCATTGGTAACGTAATTTTGACATTAAAGTAAGAACTTCTCTACTTAAATTAATCTGCTTTCATGTTAAATCTTTAACTCTAGCTTTTTTAGTAAATCATCTTTAAAGCCATTTAACAAGTCTCTACAGATGAAGTGAGCCAAGTGGGTGAATGTAACTTGTATTTATAAAGATGAGATCCAGATGGCAAAACACGGAAATGGGAACCTAGTGGATGATGTTAGAATGAAATTTGTTAAGACGTGGATGGAGGAAAGCAAAAAGAGTTTACTTTCCAGTTGACACACGTTCTAGGACAGCTGAGAAGGTTGTTTAAGAGATCTTAGAAGAAAAACCTATTCTGTGAGTTTTCCAGCTTGAGTCAACCTTCATTTGTGATGCAGCTGGTTAAAGGTGCTCTAGAGAGAGGAAATAATTACCAATTCATGTAGTTTCCTACTTCTGTTTGTTTGTTTTCCAAACCCCCTTCCATTGTGGGAACTTGATACTGCTACTCAGAAGAAAGAGCAGCTCGGCGTTCTGTTTTCAGTATCAGATCGTCTGCTCGCGTGTTTCTCTATTCACTGCGATGGGACGCAGCAGCATCCTGTTCATGCCATAGTTACCGACTGATCAGTAACGCTCGCCCGGTGTGTGGGAGACAAGTGCTTTTCCTGTACAGAGCTGTGAGTGAGAATATTTGTCTTTACAAATGAGAGCCAGAAGGAAAAGGCAGTGGTTTCCCCACCCCCATTTTGTACTTCGGTGGCAGGTGTTAGCTCAAGGTGTGAGACACCTGGATTTAATTCCTCTGTCCATCTGAGCATGGTCACCTGTGTGCCAGGCCTTAAAAAGTGACCTATATAGTCAATTTATCTAATATCTTTTTAATATCGACTGTATTCACTGGAACAGAGAAGGTATTCCAGATTTTCCTTTGCTTAGGTGAGTACCTGCAAAAGAGTTTTGCTTGTTCTCCATCTCTCTCTTAAGGAGTGTTTAGCTGTTGCAGTTGAAGTAGAGAAGACAGAGCATCCTGCGTCAGTCTCCTGAGCACTGATTTGAGTCATTTCCTGGTGGTTTTTTTTAAAAAAAACCAACCAAACAAAAACTTTTAGAAGACCCAGTGGTGTGGATCTGGTAAGGCCCCTTATTCCCCAGGGCACAGCAGTGAGGCTGGCGACCTTAGCTAAGCTGCCACGGTCGAGATAGGTTTGATTTGAAGTACAGAAATGCCACTCGCTGTTAAGCACAGGAGGACTGTAGACACTGCTTTGGTGAGGGGCCACCTGAAATCCTTTGTGGGTTCATCGTGTAAATCTCTAGGCTCCTTTAAAAACGCAAGAAGTAGTTGGTTGCTCCTTATTAACTTAAGTTCTCAAAAACTGTAGTGCGATGAGTGTTAAACATTATTCTTGGATCATTAATTGCAAGTGACAAGGAAGTTAGATTCCTGAAAACAAAGCCAATGAGACTTTGTAACCTGGGCCTTAGAACATAGTGAAGAAACTCAAAATAGACCAGGGAGTATACTTCCAACTTTTCCACTACTTCACAGGGCCGGTATTTTGTGGTTGGAGGATATGTTTCTCAGGGTTCTTGAAAGTCCTTATTGTTTTAAATTAAATGCAACATGAAGGAGTAATAATCTAATACTCTGAAGCTCAGAATAAAACCACGGAAGAATTAATTCATTGCTTGTGCTCTCTTGGTGTAATTAAAGGTGTTTGTCAGAATGTGTACTGGTAGACATCAGATTGTAGTTTGAATTTAAAAAGCCATCAAGACATGTTACTGTCACATAGAGAATTTATAAAAACATGATTTTGCTGATTCTTCGCCTTTAAAATCTGCAGAACTAAATGAGACTGCAAGGCTTACCTGCTGTCAGAGTTGATCTTAGTGTAAAAAATCCTTTCTGGAGCGCATTTCAGTCACATACTGATATTCAAGCATGTGAACAACCTCTGCTGCCGTAGAGCCCATGGTTCCCACTGATGGATCTATGTAGAAAGTCTGGCTGCAAAGATGGAGTTTGTTTTGTTTGGGTTTGGAGGGTTTGGGGTGAAGTTCTTAATGTAGCCAAGGTCTTGTGGGGCCAGCCAAAAATAATTATGAACCTTAGTCACAGTAGTACAAAAATGTAAAAGCTGCTGTGATTTAATACTTCCAGAGTAATAAGAGTGGTTGAATGCTCACCCATCCTTCCCTTCCATGGCTGTGATTTTTAATTGCTAATCTCTAGCCTGGTTAAGGTATGCTTATGTCTGAGGAAGGTCTCTGTTTCAGGTTTACTTTTTTATGAAGCGTAAGTTAGAATAATTTGCAGGTTAGTGTGAGGCACCATTCTGGCAGCAAACTTCATTTATACATAAAAGAAAATGGAGCTTCCCTTCGTTCTCTTTGCACGGTAGAAATAGTAATGGCTGACTGATTACCTTCTGGGCAAGAACTATTGCATTAGCATCAATAGGGTTTTTCCAAATATGCAGGAATTTAAATCAGTTTTATCCGTAGACCCATCTTGTCTCGAGCCTTGATCACGCACCTTTCAGAGAAATGACTGTTTTTCAGTTTCCACTGAACAAGTTACAGCCTAAATCTGCTAAATAAGTGCCCATGAGGAACTCAGGGTTTGGAAATGGGGTGAGCCCTTTCTCTGGTATGTGTCATTTTCCAGTTAGGACTTACAGGTGCCTGTCTGACTGCCACCTTTGCTTCCCCACTGGTTTGGGAAGGGAGAGGAGGCTTGTTTAGAAGTAGGTTCCCTCTCCTGTTGGGCAATCAGCCTGTGGAGAAATGTTTGATCCCGTGACACATCGCATCAGATTTACACTTAGAACTGTGCAGATTTTTTTTGTTACAGGAAGAGATTTTTGTACTATGGACACCTGCAGCACCTACAAATGATGTGGAGTGCCATGTGCTAATTTAGAATAATTTCCACAGTAATGAACTGGATCAAAAATGAAGGATGTTGCTACTAGGTTTTTTTTTAATAATATCTTGACATATTTTTTGGAAACAATGTGGCCCATGCTTCTGTTTGTATTTATAATTTAGCATGACTCATAACCAGAAGTCAGAACTGTCCTGGTGAAAAGAAAAGAATGGATATTAAGATTACAAGTGCCAAAGCAGATTTTGTATATCGAAAGCTGACAAAAAAGACAATTTGCAGAGGTTTCAGTAAGTGCATCATTAAATCATCCTTGGCTCCTTCTCAATTGTTTTTTTAAAATGATGCTTCTCTAAGCAAAAATATAAACATGTGAAACACTGAAGGTGACTTTCTTGGAAGAACTGTTTTTTTCACCACTGAGGAAATCTATTTTTTCTGAAGATGTCCAATTGATTAATGCCAGACCGCATGGAATTACTAAGTGAAATCCTCAAGATGTTCTATTGTTTTTATAGCACAACTCAGTTGCCAGTGTTTTTCTGTATGTGCAAATATTTGGCAGCTTTGTTGACCAGATAGGCGATGGTATTTTATATGAAGACCCTTGGTTTCACATCTAAAATTTAGGGGTTTGGTGCTTAGCTAAAAGGGGCGGGTAAGTGATTGCCTTCATAATTTCTGTAGAGCGTCATGAGAAAGGAGAGCCTCGTGTCCTGCTCCGCTCCACCAGGACTGGACATACAGGTTTGGTTTTCCTGAAGGCGTTTTCGGACGCAGCGAGCTGTGGAGCCTGGAAGTGCCTGCAGTGCTGCTGGCCTCGGGCAGCTCTCCCCATGGCCTGTNAAGTTCCATCTTCATAGCGGAACCCCCTTACTACGTTTCGCGTGAGGCAGCGCTGAGAAACATACGTATTGCATAAATTCCCTTCTTGAAGCACTACCAGTACTTTGGTTAAGCCACTGTAAAACTACTGGTATGTATTTGTTCATAGTTTGGAAAATACTGTTTTCATTACAGTAAACCAATATAAACATCAGCAATATTCCTATCAAACAAATTAGTTCTCATGTGAAATGTATGGTAAGTAAATTTGTTGTGTAGCTGAGTACAGTGTTATTTAATGGAACTTGATTTGGTGCCAACCAAACATATGGATCTTTAAATGCATTCCCCTTGTGGCTGTGTTGAAATCATCCCCCAATAACATGTGCTGAGTTCCCTTCCAGACTTGCAGGCTGGCTGCCCTTATTGTAGGAGGTTTTGACATGCAACAGATAGATAATATTGAGGGGGGGAATGCAGTGCAACGATTTCTGTTTTGTCAGTAATTTTTCAATAAAAAATTTCCTTGACTAAAGCTTTTCTTCTCTTACTTCCCCTTCATCTCAGCCTGGAAAAGGGTTTTGTTTTATCTTCAAAGGCCATAAAGGTTCTTCGTTCCTTTGAGGGGTTTTGTCTCTGTTTCTCTTCTTTCTCTTTCCTTTTTACCAGAGGAAATTGATAAAAGGGAAAAGGGGATATAAATAGAAGACAGGGAGATACAGGGAAATATTTTTTTTCCTTGACTTTTTACAATAGTAAAATTATCACTAGAGGAATATATATTTCTGAAAAATTAATTTTTCAGAAAACACTGTTGTTTTGTTTTCTCTTAGCTGTGACAGTCCGTGTTCTTTGACCGGAAGCAGTATTGGGAAACTACTTCAGCCTTCACATTTTTAACCACAGCACTTTAATGGGCTAACACAATAGATTACGTTACATTTGCAGCAGAAGTAATAGTATAGATCCTTGCCTACCAAATGCTTCTGAGCGTACTTATATTTTCTGCTGTGTGTAATAGTATTTGACATCAGTGTCATTCCCTTCTTGTAGTGAAACGCCTACACAAGTGTCGGAGAGTTTAATACGGTGTTTCTCCAAAGCAGTCAGTGCGTTAAGGTAGGCTTTAAAAATTACTGTGCTGTAATTACCTCAAGTCATTTAAATTCAACTCACTGCAATCTCTTTAAAACTTTCCCTTTGTACTTAATCAAACGCTGAAGTGGTGCTGAGAAGGGTGGGCCTCGTTTTACTTTGTCAAATTGCCTCCAGTGCTATAACCACAAGTGAGTATGTTACAGTGATTTACATGTATAACATCTGCATGCGCTGATGTCTCTTGTAGTCAAAACTGGGTTTTGGCTTACTGCGACAATTAAATGGCACAAATCGTGTTCTCGGATTTGTGCCCAGCGTCATATTCGGAGCTTTGAACGCGTTTGACTTCTGGCTGGCCGGCCAAACCTGGTAAGGTTACCTGAAGGTGGCACACCAAACTTGCAGGCATTCAAAAACATGCTGAACATCCAGCTCCAGGCACGGGATTGAGACCACCTTGGAGGGACTTGGCTTTAGAGTACAGCAGGAAAATAAAACGTTCTTTCAATAAATAATTAGGAGGACCTGTTAATGCTATACGGAGTAGAGCGGAGTTGTCTGTGCCAGTTCCTTCTGTAAATTGGTGCGGCTCCTTTGGGACCGGTTGAACCGTGCCAATATACATCAGCCGAGGACCTGACACGAGTGGAGTTACTGGTGGTTTGACCCTGTGCCAGCTGAGGAGCCGCTTCTCCTGGGTAGTACCTCAAGGAGAGGAAGATGTTGAAGGGGCAATTCAGCTGTGTGATTTTTACCTTTTTTTTTTTTTCTTTTTTTTTAAGCCTTGGGAAAATGTAGGTGAAATGGCGGCATGATGCTGACAGCTGGGAGGGGGCACTCGCGTTGCAATTAATACAGCAACCAGTGGCAAGCTGAACGATGTTCTTACTCTCACAAAAACAAAGTTAGGGGCTAATTATAGATCCGCTGGTGTAATGGGAACATTCTGACCCACCATTATTGTCATAATCATAGTTGTAATTCTGGTAAATTAAAAGGTCTGTTTTCCTTGCTTTCTGCGTACAAATTCCATTTCATAACGTTCTGGGCTATTTCAGGGAGGTTACAGGGCTCTGTAGGTGATTAAACTTCCTCAGTCAGCAGCAGCTTGACTTGTAACCCACCCAAAGGACTGCTTACATAGTATTGCTTCATTTTGGTATTTCTCTTGAAAATGTCTTAGCTCAAGGTGAGATGTGGTCTAGGGAACCTCAAGCGCCAGACTGAAAAATGAGAGTTCTGTGCAGCTAATACGATCTGCTGTCTTACTGTGTTAAAATCTTGGCGGGAAGGGGAGAATGAGGAGGGGAAGCAGTCTCAGGGGGGAATGAGTCTTGTGTGTTGTCCTCCTACGGTGCAGCATGGAGCAGCGTGCGTACGGTAGCAGCGTGCTCTGTGGGGCACCATCCAGAGCAGGACCAGGAATGGGGGGATCATCTGTGCCGTTCTGGGTGACTTCACGGTGTTAATCCAAGCTCAGTCATCATGTTTGCTGACACACAGGCTTCATGCCCTTTTTTTAACCAGGCGAGTGCACCAAGTCTGTCTGCAGCCTTATACATAGGCCCATGTTTTTACAAGAAAACCGTGGCTCATGTGGCTGTCTCTAGTGGCAATTGACTCCTGAATTTTTTCAAGGCAAAACCAGACTTTCAGCGTAGTCTGCACCGTCACAGATCACTTCGGCTGATTTGGTCGACTTTGCCGTGAAATGGTTTTGAGGTGCACAGCCTGAGCTCTGTTTGGTCTTACCTGGGAAGAGGTATCTAGCCCCTTCCTAAGGTGTTCTCAGATTGGATCCCAGCTCTCTCTATGTCCGCTTGGTGGGAGCAGTGGTTTGGACTCACTGTAGGAGGGGCAGGAGCCAAATGCTCAAGAAGTTTCTTATGCCTGCAGGGGCATGTTGTCCGTCTGGATGACAAGGGCATCATGTCTCCGGGCAGCATCAGAGTAACGTGAGCCTGTCAACATGCTGTTAGGTTCCTTGGCTGTGAATAGGTTATGATCTTATCTGTTCAGTCAGCAGTAAGCTGGGCTTCACTTGCACAAGCCAGATGCAGAGACAAAAACATCTAGGTCTTGAGTGTGTTTGGATGTGGTGTTGTAACCTGAGGTGTCATCATAGCAGTATGCATGGATGAGAAACACGGTCCCAGAGGATTTGACCTTCTAGAAAGAAAAATTATGTTATCCTTTGTTTCATATCATTAATGAAAATGCACAACTTTTTATTATTATTCTTTTAATTAAAAGCAGTATATAATATGGTGAGTCAAGATAGTGTTTGAAGTTGACGGTCAGTACTTGGGAAGTAGATCTCAGAGGTACAAGCATGATGCAATCCAATGAGACATGGTTGAAGAGGGTGAGGGAGGACAGCAGAGATGGTGAATAACCTGCAGAGAAAAGACCCTGGGTCCCATAACCTCAGTTCAGAGAAGACGTAATACTTGCAGGGGCCAAAGGTGGTGTAGAAAACGTCAGAAGCCTTTGAGAGGGGCAGAAGGTTATGGTCAGTTCCCCAGCCACCACTTGGAGATAAGCTCCTCTTTAGGAAAGAATCAGCAGTATTTAAAATTTCTGTGATGTGCATAAATAAGATGCTTTGTCAGCTGATCCCTCAGCCAAATGTAAAACATAGTCAGAAGCTTTGAAAAGCTTCATAACCTTTTAAATTATAAATCAATGTTTTTACACTGCATTGAAATTACCATAAACTCCCAACCTTTGTGATAAGCTACCACAGAAAGGACTAGAAGCCAGCAAATATTTCTTGCTAATAATCTCAGAAGAAACTCCTAATTCTTTCCCAAAAGACTGAAAAAATTGATTCCCAAATTCTGTTCAAGCTGGTGTAGATAACTCTGCCGCTTTGGTTATATAGGGAATACCTCGTTACCTAAAGGTTAGAAGGTTGCTAGTTAAAACACACTCAAAATTATGTTAGTTTAGCAAAGTGAAACAGAAGTCACACTGTAAAAAAGAGAAACTGCTCAGTCTAGTTTCTCTGTCCCAAATAAAACGTGAAAAGAAAACCAGCTGCATAGTGGAATAAATGTAGACGTAAAACCTCATTGGTTTGTTGCAAATTTCGTGATTTTGTGATGATGTGATGATAAAGCTATAGTTCATATAGAGTCGTGATTATGTGAGAATTTTTGCTTATTACCATATCAAGCTTTTAGTCTGAATTGCAGGGAAAGTGAAAATATGCTCTAAAAACTCTAGAAATACAAAGCAAAAAGGGGAAAAAAACCCCTGTAAATTATCTTTCGTCAAAAAGGTAACGTGGGTTTTTTTAAGCTGGTCATACAACTTCTGGGTATATATCTGAGTGCTGTATTTGAGTAAACTGTATTTGAGTGCTGTGTTTCACCACCAACTTCAAAATAATTATCCAAACTCAAGAGAAATATTTGCTAAGTAATATGACCGGATCAAGGTGAGGGTGATTCCACTGCATGACTTCACTGCCATGTGAATTTACAGGCGTGTAACTTAAAACTTCATTCTTGCAGATAAGCTGCTTTTTTTCTTACTCTTTATGAAGTGAACCTGAAAAGCATCTGATCACCATTCTCCTTACGATTTTTTTTTTTCTTTTCCAAATTGGGAAACTGTTGCCACTTATCCCCTGATATTCTGTTCGTAGATGAAATCTAAGCTCTTCAGTCTTTCCGTGTGTCATGTTTTGTAGGTCTGTATAATTTTTATTGTTCTTCTGTGGTTTACTTCTTTTTAACACGTGATGCTCAAATTGGGTAGAGTACTCTGGATGAGACCTTGCCAATGCAAAGTTGCGCAGAATAACTACTGCCTGTCTCTTAGGAATGGTGTTCATATTTTTAATGCAAACCAAAAAGACCTCTGCCCTCTTGCAACATAATGATACTGACATGTATTTCATTTGTCATCTGCTATAACCCCAGATCCATCTAAGTTTATCTATATTTTTTAATAGTACAAAAAGTGACAAAAAATGATAGTTTGCTTTATTTTTTTAACTGAGCAAATTCCTTTTTTAACTAAGCAAATTCAATTTAACTCTCTCCTTCAAAAAAAAAAAAAAAAGAGGGGGGGCAGGG